>JACSYO010002174.1:662500-1002500 GCA_016806645.1 Ophiodon elongatus | reverse complement strand
CTAAACATTAAAATTAGTGTATGTACACACACACACACACACACACACATTTCTCATGGAAATAGTCACTAGATATTATAATGGACTTAATCAAAAGTCTGAAAATATTTATAGTAGCAGCCAAAAGGGATGTTGAAATGGTATTTAGTTGTGACTGGTTTTGAGAGTTTGAGTAAACCTATTAAATGTTATGATTAATATCTGACAAAAAAAAAGAAACACTGTTTAGATGTAGATTTTTTTCTTTTTTCATCCGACGCGTAAATTTATGTGTATGTATGCATTTTTAAAATGTATCCATCATCACAAGAGGTAAATGTATGAGATCTATGGTAAGTGTGCATTTTGCTACATCCTAGGGGGGATGCTCGAAAAACGAAAGCCAGAGATGAAACAGGAAATGTATGGGTGGTTATCATAAATATTAGGTCAACGATTCCTCCATAAGAATATACAGCAAATTCCATAACTGCCTTCTCCACAGAGGACGTGATATAATAAGACATGCAAGCTGTGTCCCAATTTGTATGCCGACAGAGGCGTCTTCCTTTAGAGGACTGAATGTTTGTGTTTGTGGCCACACAAATACCTGATGAAATAAGATATGTTCGTGTGCTATATCCTAACTTTAAAAGCAACTCTTCTATACATCAGCAAATAATTGGCAGAGGTGCAATGGATAGCTGCACGCTGCGGGCCACAAACAACGTGTCCTCCAAATTCAGCCTAACAAGGCTGGCTTTCTTGGCCACATTAGGAGTAGCCTTTGAAACGGGACCGGCCTTGTCGACCCGCTATGATGTATTTGGATTTTGGAAATGCGAATATTGACCGTTGCGTCGCCTGAATTTTGGTACACAGCTACCACCATCTCCACTGAGATCTGTAATGTCAGAACAAACAGATCAATACTGTCAATCCCCGCATCAATTAGTCATCCTGGCAGTTGACCCTGCTCAGTTGTGCTGTAGGCAAGTTCAGCAATTCAAAAAACACTTTCTAGGAACAATAATAGGCTAAAGTGACGGATAACTTATCTGGTTTCAAACAGCCCACTCAGGAATTGCAGTAATTCAATCGAGAGGACAGCGGACAGTGTCAATCCAGTGTGAGTGCTGGAATATGTTCTGCAAAGCTGTGCTCCGGAACAGTTTTTTATTTATTGCAGGATCAGAGGATTCGTCGGGGTATGAGTGTTTGTGAAGAATGACCACTGCACACATGAGGTGCCAACGTCCACACACACACTTTTTCATTTACAAATGATCTCATCAGTGCAAACGATCGTCACTATAAATCATGTGAAATTGTACATTGCACAGGAACAAGCCTAATAGCTGACTAATTCAATAGCTGTCGGCTCCGACAATTAGCCATAATTTGTTATTACTTTAAATGCCCCACTTTGTCCCCGTTCGGCCTTCAGCGTCTCTGTCACCGCATTCCTTTCCGTCAACAAAATGTGCATTACTCAGAACAGCAATCCTAAACATTCAAACATTTGCAGACTGTGAAGCAGTCATTTTTGGTCATAGTAATTTGAGTAATTTGATTAAATGTGTCTCAAAGTTGTGAAAGCAAAGTACTTTTTTGCTAAAACCTTCAATATTAAATCTGAAGCCAATGCCCCCCCCAACAAATCAGAATTCTCTGCCACGGTTTAAAAAGTGACAAAGCAATCATTGCATATTTCATTTAATATACATAAATGATTAACATGATTATTTCAGTGCAGGAAAAAATATTACAACATTAAAGCTAGTTAGTCTAAATGTATTGCAGTTAGTATCCCTTTTTTTTTTGACAGCATCAAAAAATCTTTTTCGACAGGATTTTTGCACTTGGCTCTCTTAATTGACTTAAGGTGCATCTAAACTCCTTAATGTCCCATGGGACACACCAGATGTAAAAAAAAAAAAAAAAAAAAAAACAAGAAGAGAAGAGAAAATCTCAAAAATCTTCAGATCAGGCCGTCATTTTGTGTCCCAACAGGGTGATGACCCAGGCATCCTGTTGAATCCAGGGTTGTAGCCTGGAGTTATGGGCTCAAAACAGAATGAATCTCCAGTCGGCCTCCATTTCATTCCCATTCCCTCACTGTCAGTGTTGGGTAAGTGTGATGCCTAACTACTGTACATGTTCAAGATAAAGGGGTCACTGAAACTCAGTTTTAGCATGTTAGCATTTTAAGGCATATGTTTTAAATTCAATTATTTCATTATCAAAATATACAGTGCATACCCAGGGTGCACAGCTGCAGGGCACACATGTTTGCACACTGTGTTTGTGTTCATACATTCCAGGTTTTGTTTACTGTACACGCTTGGCCTCAGGCTTCAGGTCTCTGGTTGCATGGAACTCTGGTCTTTTCTTGGTGCATGTTGTTGCTCAGTTTACCTTCACATGTGCATTAACCGGATTACTGATTTATATTTGAAATGCTTACAGAAAACAGATGCTTCCCGCAGAGGTTTATGTGATACTGATCCAAATGCATCTACAGGCCCAGAAATAAAGTATGTGATTCTCACATCCCTAATTGGGTTTCTACATATAAATGCGTCATTTCTATAGAAAGCTTTTTTTTTTCAGTCGTTGTAAATGATGTGTTCCACAATAAAATGGAAAACAAATAAATAAACCTATAAGATCTTTTAACAATCATTCTAACCACCGAGTACTGTGAAAGAAATCTTTGGTTTTCCAATCTACCTGCAGAGGAATTCTTCAAAGACATTCATGAGGAAATGCCTTCAAGTATCACTCGAGGCATTTTTGCTCATGAAATTTCCTCATGAATTGTTATCTTCATTAAATACAGACACCAAGGCTGTAGACTCTGCTGAGCATGAGCCAGCACTGTACATTGTAGAGAGCCCAGGTTCATGCATGTTTGTTTCTTTTTTTCATAAGTATGTAACATTACTTTATTGGGACTTTTAAGTACATGACTCTTTCAGAAGTTGCTATTGTGCAATAAATTACCAGGTCATGAAAAAGAAGATTTACTTTTCGCGTGTAGATTTGACTCCCGTCGTGATGTTTACAGGCTTTGGATTTTAACTGTTGGAGGGACGGTCACATCCTTTGTCTAATTGCAGCCTAATAAACCCTCATGCTGTCAGCCCCAGTGGAATAACAGGGCGTGTTACTGGCCAAAGCGCTCTGACTTAAATTACATCGAGCACTGCAGCAGTGCCAAAATCTCCCCACAATGGCCCGTTCATCTCAGCTCCACCAGACAGTCTCAGAGTTCAGAATCAGGTCATTTCATATAAGACTATCCAAATCCCAAGGTGGTGGCGGCTGCATTTTTACAGGAAGTTCATGTTTGGTGCCTCTTCAAAAATTAGGACAGGAATTATTTTAAAGTCTTTGGAGTCGTTTTGTTTTTTGTTGCAAAAAAAAAAAAAAAAAAGTTTATAGATAGAATGCACCTTGTGATGATGAATCACATACTTAAGGTGCTCCTTAGTTCACCATACAAGTGATAGCAGGTGTTTTATAAGATGCAGTTTAGCTGTTGACTTCGTCTGTGCTAACCGCCTCCAGGCTTTCCAGGCTGCAGCCCCAAAACGAACAATGCACTGGCCACCAATCACTGGTGTGGAGCTGTCTGGGTTGCATTATACCTGTACCTGCTGATAAACAGCACAAGGTATATGTAAAATATACCTATTATATTGCTATTAAAAATAAGGGGGTTTATTTTCCATCCATTTGTCCTTCCATTGAATACTGTAGACTAAATGTGTCTTCTCTTTGTAATACAGAAATATTCCAATAGGGGAAAAAAACCCACAGTGGACCAGATGTGTCATACGTGTATAAAAGACACACACGTGTACTGCACCAGAATAAAGTAGACTCAGTGCTGCAGCCTGCTATAAAGCCTGTGAGATGATATTTATAAAGAATTAGATGAGTAATTCTGCCTTAACTATTGTCAGGATTGAAAATCATAATTGCAGTTGAGCTGCAGACACACTCTGTAGCTGAGACACATTTTTAATTCCAGGTATAAATGTAATATGGATAATTCATATCTGAATACAATCTAGACAAGAGGCGAATGTTAATGCGTGCTGCAAAGAGGGCCACTGTTCTTCTTGTGGCTCACAGCCTCATTGTGATGAACAGCGAGTGTGTGCTAGCAGACCGTGACTGCAGTGGCTAGCTCCCTGAAACAATGAGACAATGTTAAAAGACTTTTAGCTTCACTTAAAGCCCGTTAAGACCTGTTGCTCGCATTAAGTATCAATCGTTCATTTGATATTGGCCTTTTGACACAACCAGTAAATTCTCTTCTTCACAAGGCAGCTGCCAGGACTTAAACTCAACTTCAATAAACTCCATTTTCTCTGAGTGAGTGCTTGTTTGTAAATGCAAATAGACACAATCTGAGCACTCAGCTTCCACAGGGACCGACAATGTCTGAGCGATTTATGAATGGCTCAGATAACAGCCACGACAAAGGGAAGATAAAACGGGTCAATATATTTTCGCTTGTGCTCTGACAATAATTCATCATCAGCACTGAGTAGCGGCAGCCATCTTAATGACACTTCACTTGTGTTGTTAACACTGACACGTTCTGCTGCAACTGCTCCACAGCCAGAGTGTCTGAGCATGCTCAGAAATCTCTGACAGGGTGACTCTTAGATGTGTAGGAAGTCTAATAACGGTGATAATTTACAAACAGGGCAGATTGCCGTTAGAGAGCTTTCCGCTTCTCCGAGTGGCAATTTGCGAATACAACAATTTCATCGAACCCATTGAGCTCTCCTACGCTCTCTTGACTGCCAAACTCCCGGTAACCATTTTGCTCCAAACACTTGTCCATGTTTCCTCCCCCTCATCCAATCACCTGCATTGCTTTTACTGGTTGAGTTTGCCAGTAACACGATATTGCATATTGGTTGGGACATACAATTGGAAACTATTAAACATACAAATTCAGTTGTAGTGTGTTTATCGTTTTATTCTTTAAAAAAAGTCACCAGAATGCAGAAAACAAAGTCTTAAGATTGACAAGTATGACTTCAGAATTTCTGTTTTACCTTTTTAAGTTGAAATTGTGAACTTGTGTTAGTTGCTTATTTACACATCAGGCAGTTATGGAGCAACATTTTCATTTAATTAGAGTTGTTTTTCTCACACTGATGAGTGTCTGATATTCTGTTTTTGGTCTCTACCAAGTCCTGAGGGAAATATCTGCCTTCTTACCAACTAAATGCTCCACCACGTCCACCAGTTAGTCGCTGATTGTCTGTTTTGTGTTTGCTGCTGAGCGGGTAGTTGTTTTGATGCTGCTGCATCAGAAAACGACGCTATGAGAGCAATTTGAGTAAACCAACACAGTAAAGTTGGGCTGGAAAGCGAAACAATGAGCTGAAACTCACTTTAAAGCTCTGTAATGCCAGAGGGAGCTGCAGTAGGAGTGATGATTCTCACTACGAATGGCCCCTTCTACATCGTCATGTTGTTTTCACATTGTTATGAAAATATGCGTATGGTAGCTTTAAGTTTCGACAGCAACTGCTGCATCTCCATTGAGTTCAATCATCTTGACTGCGTAGATGAGAAGATGGGTTTTCTCTCTGTATTGGACGACAGATTTTCTGAGTTGGTGGAAAAGCACCGGCTGAATGCAAAAGACTCGTCCTTCAGTAACGCTGCAACGCTCCACAGTGAAATGACTTTGTGTCACCCCTGGTTTGCATGCCGAGCCGGCTGCAGACATTTAGAAGACACAAATTTGGTCCAGCAACACATTCATATAAATATTTCTGAACTTAAAATACAACAGTGGCGTGCTGTTCTGAGATGCATTGCAAATTATGAGGGACCCAGTGCTGAGTGTGACGCTGGCTCTCCTGGTGTGTCGGAGGTGTGTGATGAATGAGATTCCCTAATACAGGGAGACATTTCAGTGGCATGCAATTTTAAATCCTCATATTGCGGCAACAAAGTGTACAAGTTAAGGTCTAGTGAATATCCTCACTAGTAATTATAGTCTGCACCCATGTATAATAAATTCAGCGGATAATACGCCGAAGCAGCATCCCTGTCCTCAGCAGAACACAGGATTGTGCATTTAGACATATGTAGAGGAGAACTACACCCCCCGATGACTCATCGCTCTAATTTAAAAACAGTGATTCGCATTACCCATCTTGGTTCATATAACCTGCTTTAATATTGATCCGAATAAACTTATTTTTCTGTATTTCTTTGTAAATTAAATTATGCATTGCTCCGCTGAAAACCAGCAGGGTGCAGACATGAGCTTTCTGTAAAATATAATCGCGATCAAAACATCCTGAGATGGAGTTTTATACTGAACTTTATGAAACAATTCGCAATGTAATAAACCCTCTTTCATCCCGGCACTGCAATTCCCATCTCTGCAAGCAGTCACATGAATGAGGGGCCGCAGATTTCTACGCAACTATTTCCGATGAGGGAATCTGACGTTTTACAGCCCTACTTGTTCACGGATAGAGGAAAAAGTGGGTGTACACACTAGTTGTGCTGTGTGGCTCTACGGCGCTTCAGTTCAGATGAGCTCACTCAGCCGATGCTCACATCGTTGGATTCTACCAATCTGAGAAGGCGCAAGCACGGAGAGCAGCAGCCTGGTAGTCAGTGATGAGTGGATGCTTTTGTGCAAAGGCTGCGGACTTTCTGCTGCCCAAAGTAAGAGAATAGAGAAAGGATCGCCCCCTTGGTGGAGAGATACAGTGGATTTAAGCTTGCCTGGATGGACGTGAATCTACTCTTTTATCGCAGACGGGACTGGACTTCGGGCTGAGCGGCTGATGAGAAGCGCAGCCGACTTTAAACACTCTGCTGTTCATTTTCTTATTTTCTTCCCCTCCTTGTTATAAAATGCCAGGATTCGGTCCATCATATTCTGTCCAGTTGAAGCCAGGGTGCTCATTTGGAAGGGCGCCAGACCTCCAGCCTCTCAAATCTGCAAGTTCAGTCCAATAAATTGTGACATTGTCTGTCAGCCTCGGAATAAGAAATCGATACTCAAGAAAAGGGACGCGATATTCTTCCGGAATTTTAACGATCCATTTCCCCGCTATCCTTATAAATATGCGATTTGGTTGGATTGCGTTGGTTTGTTCCAGCTTCACGCTTTTTTTAGCTGGAGCAGCGCTGATAGTGACTGATTATTGCTGTTGATTTTGTTCCATGCAAGACTCGGGGTGGAAACATGTCTGGCCACTTCTTTGAGAGGATCACTGCTATCAGAGATGGCATTTTGGTCCAGCACTTCGGTTTTCACCTCTAAAGTGCCCCGGAAAATCTTATTCATGTTCACCCTCTCCCTCTCTGTCACCTACTTGTTCTATAGCTTGATGAGCTGCTACAACTCGCTGCAGTTCCCTCTGCAAGAGAACTACGCGTATCAAGGGAGGCTGGTGACGGAGGAGACAACTTTTGTGACATTGAGGGAGAAACTTTACTCCGCTTCCCAGGGCTCCACCGCATTCACCGAGGCGGAGGGACCCACCGCGGTTCCCACCGTGAAGGATCATGCTGAGGCCGAACAAAGGACAGTGGAGTGGATTAGGACTCAGGCGTCTCCAACTAAATCGGCGGCGGCGTATCACACCAGCGCGCTGGAGAAGGAGCACCAGGATTTCAGCACCACGGACAGCGAACTCAGGGTGAACTGCACCATGGATTACGGAGAGAAGAAACTTCCCCAAGCCATCATCATCGGGGTGAAGAAAGGTGGGACCAGAGCCCTGCTGGAGGCTCTCAGGGTGCACCCGGACGTCAGAGCCGTTGGAAATGAGCCACATTTCTTTGACAGGAACTACGAGAAAGGGCTAGACTGGTACCGGTGAGTTCAGTCGTATTCAGCGCCAGTGTTTTGTTTTACAGCCCGATTTATTAAAAAAAAAAAAAAAAAAAAATGCACACTTAAAGCTGCTGTTAACCATTTTCCAAAGAATGCCTGTGTGCTGATGTATTTCTAGATGCATGTTTTTATTGCGTCACAGTCACAGGTCGTAATGCTTTTCTTGGTGGTAAGATAATCAATGTGCTCAGATTGATGGGTAATCAATCATCGTGATTTATGCCTACATGCTCGTCAAACTTAATGAGTTGTTGTGTGATAATGCGAACTTTTCACTCACTGTACTTTCAGCCACATTACATTATTATAAGCTATCTATCAGCTCTGATTAAAATAAACTCAACCCTTTATTTAGTTCACTGTAAATTGAATTAGGTCTCTCCTGCAAGTTTAATCTTTTATTCAGCATATACTGAACGGACGCTTGAACAGCAGTTTAGTAAAGCACAGATTTATTTGTAGACATTTGGAATAGTCTTTTAAGAGACTGTGGCTAACTGAAGACTATGAATTCTGTAATCTTGTGTTAAAATTGCATTGAGTTTTACCTTTCTGAATCACAGAGTGTATTTTATTTACTGAGTATACTGACGTCTGCCTGTCACGTATAAAGTTACCTGAAGTTTAGATCTTGAACACAGTTACACAATATGTTCACACACGTAGTGGCACACAAACACACAAAGTAGTGTCACTGCATCGTTTCAAGTTTTTTTTAATTTTAAGTTGTTGATTCTTTAAACCAAAATCACATTCTGTTTGACATGTTATATTAGTACTTTGAACAAATGGAGGTAAATATGAAATACAGAGATTCATCATATGATATTCATTTTAAATATTAGTTTAATTGTCTTATTATTCAGGTACATTTTCTGTAGATTTAGATTTACACTGTTATACACACTCATACATGCACAGTCATACTCACAGATTACTGTAAAACAGAGGGAAATAGTTATTTTACAGGAGTATTGTTTTTTTTCTTTTGGATATAACTATTTGGAAGTATGTTTCCCCCTGGCATTACTCTGTTTTGATCTTGTCAGCCAGTATTCTCTTCTTCTCAACAGAACATTCAACCCTTCAATTACCTGACCAATTTGCATCTAATCTAACATGCAACAAATGTTGCATCATCTGAAAAAACATTTGTTTTTGCTTTGCATCCGATTGCTCAAAAGGAGTGTGAATCTGTTCCCACCACCTGTCATGTGTGTGATAGTTGACGTTCACTTTGAGTCCAGGTTTATTAGCCAGAGTAGAACCTGTTTATCATCACCGCGTTTATGGGAGAAAAACAAAAAGCAATTTGAGTGTTCATTCATAGGTCAGTTGGTCATGGCTCAGTTAGGCGTTGTTCTCACGATGTTTGACCAAGGACATTTCAAGATTTCTCTAATGGAGTCAATGAGCTGATGAGAATGACGCTGACTCAAAGTCCCCTCTGTTTCTCTGTGCGTCAGTTACGCTGGTGTTTGGGTTGCGGAGCATCTGCTTTCATCTTGCTGCATAGACATGGGAGCTCTCGGCTGTTCATTTTGCCTGTGTTAATGCAAGCTGTTTCATTACACTCACGGTGAAAGGCTCATTAGACAGGAGGATGACATGCTTACATGAATAATAATAAGTGGGCTTGTGTGTTTAAGGGCCCCTGAGCAAAATAAACCCCGAAAGCAGCCTTTATTTTCCATCAGCTATTGTCCCGTGTGGACCGTTCACCTCAGAATGATACGATCAGGAGGGGGAGAGACACATCGGCTGTGGTCAAAGTTGATGGTTAAATGGTTAAAAATAATCACGAGTTGAGTCATTTTTGTTTCAGATACCAGACACTGATATATAAATTCATTCAGACCACGTTTGTTTGTTTGTTTCTAAATGATGCATTATACTGCATCTCTCTTCTCTGTCTGTGATGCTCTGGCTAATGTGGACTTAATGGAAGTGAAATTATGATCAGTTACAGATGTTTGCAACCATTTGACATTGGTGTAGTTGAACAGGACCAGTAATCTCGTAAAATGTGATTCATAAATTTGGGCCTGTCGCAGTAACACCTGCTCCACATTTTGATGGATGTGATATCCTACGGGGAATGCAACCCAAAGGCATCTTGTTAGCGCTTACATGTACTCAAATGCTCGTTCGGTCGCTTCTCAGCACAATGAATCCAATGATGTCTCTGTTATTGCAGTGAGCTTGTCTTGACTGGTGATATTTATCCTTTCACATATTCAGGTTTAGTGATCTTTTGTGTGTCTTTGTTGTCATTCTTTCTGTGTGTTACTTTTCTGACTGTGCTCCAGAGGATAGAAGGCAGGGTGAAGAAAAGCTCCATTGAGTCTTGTGCTGTGAATTAAAGAACCTTGAAGCCGTGAAGTGAAGTGAAAATATACAGTGTGGATACATTCAGGCATGCCTGAAGCCTTTGCCAGTGCAATTATTGTACGGTCGACTGGAGGTTATGGCTAGTGGTCCACTTGAATGAGACCATAAAACAGGAAACAGACTGTAAACATAAGTTTGTGCCAGCTTTCAGCTGAATCTTGAACATTTAATTGCCACCTCTTTGTTCATGAAGTAGCACTGCTTTTTGTTGTTACTTTTCTATAGATTGGGAAAAGAATCATCCATGGAAGTACTTGTGATTGTCTGACATGGTCAGACGTCAGTGACAGTTGAAGAAAAGAAAAGGAATTATGAGCTGCTTTATGTAGGCAGCAGCGCTCACCCCCTCTTCTTCCACAGCCGCTGTGTTGGGAGTTAAAGAAACCACCAGGCTCTCGCTGGAGTAAATACAGGCAGAAGGAGTGTATAATATATAAATGGTGTAAGTATGTTATATAGAGGAGAAATCCTAATAAACTACAATATATGAAGTATCAACTTATTCGAAAAAGACAATTGAATAAAAAAAAAGGCAATCAGCCTTTTGACAAAACTACAACTGAAACATTTTCTGGGAGGTTAAGAATCTGTGTTGTTATTGTGTGAGAGAATGCACAGTAAATTACAGCAGAATAAATCACAGTTTTACAGAAGGCTATATTACTTAAAAAAAAAATGAACATGTAATTAGAGGTTCTCTGTACGATATTTAAAACACGAACACAGCAGCAAACTACTGAGAGGTGTCACGGAGAAATGCTTTTAATTTTGTATTGAGCACTTCTAAATCTTTAGTTCACATGACTTCATTTGCATACAATTTCATGTAAAACAAAAATAGCACAATGTTGTATATTACGTTTTGTGGTCGTGCCTTCTATAAAACTGGCCCCTTACTCACTCCCTTGCAGCTCGGGGGATTTAGCAACATGAGCAAAAGTAACTCAAGTAAACTCAGACTTCATCTGAATCTGTAAAGTATTTCTTACAGTGAGGACTTCAGGATGTATGAACACAGACTTTCATGTCTATAACAATGTCTGCACAAATCCAGCACATATCCAATATTCACATCAGGATTCCAAGTTTACTGTGGGCCTGGTATGAGCTGCCGTCGTCGGGCCCAGATTGGTGATTTGTGCTGCCTTCCTGTTTTTATCACTCTTGGACAGTTTCTCCAGTGTGTTTTGGGCTTACTTGAACAAGCAATTAGCAGTGTAGTGCCATCATTACCGTACACACAGGACTGTCATCAGCCAATTGGCGCTTCTAATGTTGCTTCTATTTCTGAGTAAAGAGGATGAGCTGCCACCGCAAGGATTTAACTTATCTGTTCTCTTGAGCATCCCCCAACCTGGTGAGAAACGCCCATCCTGGAATAGCAAACGCTTGATGCATGATGACCAATATGGCAAATGTTACTCTATCTCTGTGCCAGCATTCATATGCTTTAGTGGAAAGATAATGTGCCTCATAAATTGTGCTAAAGAATGTCATTGCTTATCGATCATACATGAAGATTCATGAGCATTCTCAGCAGGAAGCCACACTAGTTGGGGACCGGCTTAATGAGGGCTTATTAGGGAGGTTGACTGCTTGGTATTTTCAGGATTTTTGCAAAAGGCCAAACAAACAGTGTTTATATTAGTGCAAGCAAAAAGGGTTTGAAAGGAGCAACTGCTAGAGCAAGAAGCCAGAACAAACAAAATAAAATAAATAAAAATGTCAACGGCTGTCTGAATAAGTTTGCCATAATTATCTGCGGCATGGTATAATCAATTACAATGGAAGCTTGATGACGGACCAGTTATTATTCAGATTTAAAAATTGTAAAACTAATACAATAAAAAATAGCAAAATGCATATTTTTAAGCATTTTACTTGAGTAGTAGTGTAGTTAAAGGACCAATATGTAAGATATTTATTGTATTAAAGCATAAAATGTCCACGATATATGTCATCAGGGATTAAGGAAACATGCTGAATTGAAATATTGGCTTTTCTGACAACAATGTTGGAGCAAGTGTTCTTTGAAATTGCCATTAAGGTGTGGAACATCGGTTTGTTTTTTTGTCCTACGTGTGATCCTTCAGCAACAACCACCGTGACAGAAATATACAACAGAAAAGGTTTGACTCCAAATGGAGTATATGAGTGACGTTACTTCATCCCATCCATGCCTACCTACTCTTATCTGACTGTATGCCAGTTTTAGAAGCGTTTATTGAATTTTGTGACTCACTCGACTGTCTTAAAATTTAGAATTTAGTGTTAGATTGCTAGGAAGACATTTTATTGAAACAATGTAGCTAACAATAGCTAGCTAGCCTAAATAACGTGAGACCTTGCCGGCCGAACAACATATAAAGTTGTCTCTTAGCTAATGTTAAAAGTTTTTAAGTAATCTGCCCAACACTGTTTGAAAGTTAGCATATGGCTTGTGGTATTATTCGGTTTATCAAGACGTGCTTTTCTTTGTTATTCGACCCGGAAATGCATAATGTTGCGCTCGTCTTGGTTCAGTGTCCTCAACCTGGCAATCCACGTGAGCTTTGAGTCTCGGGAGGAAGGGGCGGGGGGGAGCAACAACACTCTTCAATGTTTTTGAATTCGGACTGCGATACCCATTTTAAATCGCCAGCTGTCAGTGTTACATACTGCTCCTTTAAACGTACAGATTAACAGTGCCACATTGTTAAAAATAAAACCTTTTTAAAATCGTTCAGAATGTCCGATTTATATTAATTTCGGTTGAAAAGTGTTTGACCAGATCAAATAATTCAGCAGGAGGAATGAGCTTTCTCATCTATTGAGGCTCAATGGAATTCTGCTCTGCATTGATATGTGAACTGGACTGTCAGCAAAGTGGGAGCAGTTACATCAGTCTTTTCACAAAGAGTAAGAATGGCTTTCTTCACACTCAAAGAACCTGGTATGGAGCAATTGTGTTGAGAAATATGCTGTTTAATAATGGCATTATGTTATAAATATGTAATTAAGTAATGTACGTTGAAGCAGGAATTTGTCCTCAAATATCTCTAATTCATGAGCGAAAGCTAAGATTCAAGTTAATGAAAAGTGGATGCTCTGTGTTTTGGTAATCTAACTTTAGGCTTTATATCAGTATCTATCTACCAGAGGTGCAAAAGTTGAACTGATACTTATTAAAAAAAGTGATACAAGAGTCAAAGACACAGCTACATCGACACAGAACCAAAGATCCCACATTCTGTGTGAAATTTATCACAAATCAATAAGTCTGTGAAACAGAGATCATAAAATTTCAAACAACTCTGTTCCTGTGGCCTTGTGCTTCTTGTTTATGCAACACTGTCTGGAATCTCAACTAAAGAACTGTGTTGTGTAAAATATACTAGTAGCATTGACTTTTTCACTAATTTAAAACGCGGAATAATAGAGATCAATAAAGCACTGGTGGGGAAAATGAACTTATATAATCTTGTTGGATCAGCTTTGGATCACATATTTTCGTATCAGATTGTGACCCATGTAGTTAATTACATATTCATTCATTTAAGAGAGCCAGATACACACCCTTGACATTTTCTCAACATAAAACACAGAAAAACATATTTTGGTCTTTAACGATCCAATTTCAAATCCCCAGAATTGAGTTAACATACAATGGAGAAAAAAATAGTTTATCAATTTAATATGTGTATATGAACAGACCTGTTAATGGCTTTACATTCACTTCAGTCCCAATAATTGTCCAAAAGCCATAAATTACACTTCTCTCATAAAGTGTCCCAGCATAAGACATAACAGGAGATAAAACTGATTCATGCCCAGTGACGGCCACTAAGAGCATGCACTCTGGGGTAACAGCAGCCAGAGGAAAAGACTACACGGTCATGTATGAAGAAACATGTGTCCCTCTCTGTAACAGGAGGGTGGGTCCTGTATATCATACCACGAATAGCCATCCTAAATAACTCATCACTCTGTCAGCCTGCTGCTAACACACTACAGCTGCCACCTGCTGTAACACAGAGTTTCACCACAGACTATGGATTTGACCCAGTGTAAAAGGATTTATCGCCTAGCTCACCTGTTTATGAGGGGAATACATCATTTATCAGAAGCACAGCTCCACAGTGGGCACTTGGAAGCAGTAAATTAAGAACACATTTTAAGGAGAAAAGCGACAAAGCAACAGCAGGTTATATTCTAAACAACTTTCCTTTGTAGTAGTTTCATGACTGTCATCGCGCTGCAAAAAAAAAAACAGCCTGATTTAGCGGTAACAATGAACTATGAATATTGATATAGTCACTTTAAATTGACATATATCTGGTCAACATGTTAGAAAATCCACAACATGTCCACAACATTTCCTGTGTATTCTTTGTCTCCTCTGCAAAGTAAGATAAATCAGATAGCTGAGAACGAGAGCCAAAGTTGTACTGAGGTTTGCGAGCTCTGATATCCCTGTGTTATTAAAATGACACTTTAACCCCCTATGTAATAAAAGCCGAGGGGATGTGCCTATAAATCTTGAGCGGTGTTTCTTTCCGTGGCTGCGTCCCTGTGCTGAGAAATGAGTCCGCAGTAGCTTCCAGCTCTGCGGTGATTAGTCCCAATAGATGTTGTTTTTATTCCAGCATACTCTGAAAGCATTTTTCTTTTCTTGCTGACTTTTTATATTCATCTTTTCTTGCATGCCAGAGAATTAGCCTTGCCATTTCCAAGGACTTTTGCGAGTTGTAATATGCTCCAATCAATAGATCCAGGAAACTTTTCCCTCCAGCGATGTCTTACAGTAGAGTGCATTCCCACCTCACCTTATCAAAGAAACTGATCCTTTTTTTTCCACATCCCTCTCTTTAAAAAAATAAATAATTGAAAATTACAGTGTATTCATGGAGGCGTTGTCAGTGTATCCCGTCGGAATCAGCTGCTGTGGGACTTTGAGGGAACAGGGAACAGTGTGTACTGCAGCGCAGGTTTTAGTGTACCTGCAACCTCCGGTCATAAGGAGGGACCCGGTGACAGGAAATGTGTAATGGAGACACGGATCCACTGCAGAGGCCAGCGGCAGAAAGTCTAAATCCAGCGTTTATCCCTTGTTTATCCCTGCTTTCCCTCTCTCAGCTGCTCCATGGGCAGCTTAGACCCTGACTCTTGCCACCTGACTGGAAGCCCGTGAATCCACTCTGGGAGAGCGCAAGGTGGGCCAGATCCCCGAGTAGGCAGGATGCCATCCCCTCCAGCTGGGCCTTCGTGCTGCTGCAGTGCCTCACTGTCCCACGCCTTCCCCAACAACATGGCAGAATCTGCCTACGCCTGATAAGACGGCGCCAAGACTCACAAGGACGCACCTCTGAGTGCTCTGATGCCAGTGCTGCAGTTGTGGAATTAAACTTTTTAATTAGCAGCATACCCCTGCACTGTCAAGAGAGGGGACCGCTTCAGTACAGTCTCTCATTGCCCACCCTCTTTCCACTTGATTAAACTCGCCAGCGTCATGGAGCTCTGCGGTTCAAGTTACCACAGGAGCAATCATGTTTATTTCTTGTTTGAGGATCTCTTTAGATGCAGCGTAGCACACGACAATTAATCATTATATCCCAAAGCCTGAAAGAGCGGCCTTTTTCTCCTGCTCCGCCTCACATACGGTGCCATATAAATCAAAGCAGTGAGCATGTTATTCCTGTCCCCCCTGTTGAATCAACAGTATCATGAAGTCATCTCTCCATGAGTTGAGAAGTGATTTGTTATTGTTAATACTGTAGGCACTCCTCAGTGATTATCCAACATGGAGCTGATTGTGAAGGGTAATGGTGGAGTACCAGTGAGTGCATGTGCAAACGCAGAGGTAAAACTGCATATCCATATATTTTACACTCGATGCAATTCTAGTTACATTGTTAATAGGCTCTTGTGTGGAAAAGTGTATACATGATTGCATCGCGTTGAGTGAATCATTTATGGCATGTATGTTAATTTATTCAGTTGAAATTGGTCCAATGTTGTTCATGTGCACGGCTTCTTCTAGACGTGGCGGCGCTTGAGGCCTGACATCCACTGGAAACACTGAGGGGATTCATCATTTTTCATAATATGACCATTGTTTAAAAAACAAAAAAAAGTCAACATATAGTCTGTCAAGTAGTATCTCTACATGCACACTAGTCCTTTGTTTGTCTTATATTATATTTTCAATCTTATTAATGGACGTAAGAAACCTGGTTAATAATTACCCTGTATGACTTGATATTATACATTTGGTATCATTATCCTGGCTTCTGAAAGTCTGTTCAGGATTGTGTTGGACTGCTACACATCCCAGACAGATTGTGTTTTATGTATGTCTACCATATTGTTTGATCAAATCTGCCTCATTGTTTTAATCCGTACAAAAACAATGGTAGACACAACACATCATATTTTTGTGGTCACTAAATAAAAAGAAAATCACCCACAAGAGGTGAAATGTACTCATAACGGCGCTACCAAGCATATAGCGTCTCGGTGCGGGTGCTCAAATCGTTCAAAAAAACAAACCCCTAAAAAATATACTTTATTCATTATTGTTATTATTTCAACAAAAATATTTAAATGGCAAAAAATATATTAAATATTTACAATATTCTGGAGACACAGGGGCAGATAGCTGTTGCAAATGATGTGCAAATCTGGGTGATATCAGCGACTGCAATCCATTCTTTGAGAGTTTGCCCCTGAGTTTAAAGAGTGGTGTCAATATTCCCATTTAACTTGCGGCAAGAAAGCCTTGTAAATATTGCAAAAGTAAACACATTGCGTCTCGTGAATTAATTCAGTTTTGCCTTTTCCAATATCTAGCTGAGGCCAAATCACGTTGTATGGTCGGTGAGTGGATAATGGAAGAAAACAAATTTTGATCGTTACTCAACAACACTAGAACTTCATGCCACTTATTAAAAGTGTCCCCATTTTGTACCTTATTATCTTATTCATGCAACAAAAGACAGGGTTGTCCTAGAATCATCTTTCATTTTCTTTTTATAGAAGGTATCAACATCATCAGGTTTTAAATTATTGAAATCTCAGACGAAAACTTCCCTTCTTGGAATACGCTGTAGTTTTAAATTTCAACAAGTACAGCCACGAAGCTTCAGCACAGCTAATTAGTACAGCCATTACAACACTATTCTCCAGGTTCCATATTTTTGTGTATCCTATAATATCCTAATACGGTGGCTCAACACAGAGCACAGTGCTATATTACCTTTCAGGAGGTTTTTCCTTTCATTGGTTTTGTTTTGGTTGAATAGACCTTCCCTTTTTTTTCCATTCCATACTAGGATTACAGATTGGTTTGATCTTATTGTAGCGATCTGTATTGTCACATGGGAATTATGGAAGACGTAATACGGCTCCATCCTTTTTGCATATGGAGAGAAGAAAAAATACCTCTTGAGAAGTTAATGGGTATAGCCAATTTCATCCTGCCTTTGGTCCTGTTCAGAATTCATGTGCATTCCTCCTCTCTCACGCAGCCATTCATCTCTTTCTCCTGTCCTGCTGGAGCTACACTCCGATGCTTTCAAGTGGAAGTCTATTTTACTGATGGTTTGAATTTAATTCACAGTTTTTTTCCCCTTCCATTGCTATGAAGTGTCCGTGGGTTATGGTTCACCATCAAGGCTCATATCCACTTTATTTTTGTGTCCATCAAAAGAGCCGGATAAAATTCAGAGCAGCCTTCTCCTCCGTTGTCGCAGTGATAGAAGGGAGGACTTAGGCTTGTGTTTTTGTTCCACGACATGGACAGATTGTCTAAAAATGAAAGACATAGCTTGTTGAATTATTTATTTCAGACCCAAAATAAAGTATAAGCTCAGCTGAAAGTCATTTTATGCTCAAAGGGATTCATCTCTCCCAAATGATTATTTGCATGCAACAGAATTGCCATGATGTGCTTCGAGTCTGGAGGAACAATCACTCTGTTCGGCAGAATGTGGGTTTACAGACGTCTTTAAATCTCAGCAAATAAGACTACCTTGGGACAAATACGTATGTCAATCACAATTGTCAAGATTCCAATTTTCCTTCCACATCTCCTGGAGCACTTGCGCTGCTCGTGTTCCTTATTGGCTGCGAGGGATGTGGTCTCATGACACAAGCTGATGCATTTGTTCAGTCAAAGGGAAAACCCTGACAGAAATGGTCATGGAGCCAAGATACAGGGACTGCTGGGAGTGTTTTTCAAATGTGTGTCCATGAGCTGATAGGTGTGTTATGCTGAGGGATGGGGGGTGAAAATGTTGGCTTCTCCCACTAGAATAGGCAGCATTATCATATGACCATTATGCTGTGTAAATATGCAGAAATATGGCTTTTTTCCATCAAGAAATCCTTGTCCGTAATGAGAAAGCACAGAAATTAGCATCTAACACCGGCTGCTAAACATAGATGCCACTTCAGCTCATTTTTCAGGATTCAATTTTTTTTCTCCAATTAGCATTTTTTATTTTATGAAATTAAAAGTTAGGAGCATTTACAGAGGTGATCTTCGTGGCCAAATGCATCTCGTTTGTTTGTAGCATCTACAGTTCAGCAACAACCTGACAGACTTAATTCAATTATGGCTGTGTGATGTGTCGAGACTCCGGAGGTGTGAGCTAATTCCTCTGTTTACACCCCTGAGTCACTGTCACAAACAAAGACAAACACATTCATTGGCTTCAAGGATCTTGTTTGCTGTGATTGTCCCATCGCCTTTGAAGCTTCTCATCGCTTTATGTTGTTTACTTATTCATGCTCTTTCTTTCCCACAAATCACCATGGGGTATTCCGTTAGAATAATTTTAGCACAGAGTGAAACAATGTATGAGCAGAGTATCAGATGTGTACACTGCGCTTAACACACTTCATACATACATACAGCGGAGACGCTGGATTGGCGGGCGCTTGGCTCAGTGAAATCCTGATTGCATGACTCTGTGACGAAACACATTGCCGACGTCTGCGCCACCGGCAATGCGTTTGATATGTTGGAAGTCATCAACACAAGCTATGGCATTGCCAAACTCCCTTGAGATGTGGTTTAAGACAATGGAATGCAAAAGGACGCTATTAGGGATTATGCTAATTGCTAATGGCTGTTTTAGGAAGTGATTATTTCTCCTGGATAGTTTGGCTTATTGGCATTAGAGATTTAGCATCGGGTTGACGCCTTCTGCTTTCCTAATAAGATTGTTACCTGCTCTCAACCATGAAGCCAACTATTCCCTTGTGGGTCCTCCCACATGTGTGATATATTGTCTCCTATGCAGAATACATAATGCACAGCACAACCACACACACAATAAAATCAGCAATGAATAGTGATTCAGTCAAAGAGAAAACATTAATCACACTTTTAGATGAAATAGTGCACATAATACAGCATTAGTGCTGCCCCAGGGCTAATGGGGAGAGTTTAGTTTGCCTTCATATCCTCTTTTCATTCTGTTGTTGTAACACCAACACGCACAAAAACATTTACCAAAGCAACATTTGTTTTAATATATTGCTGGAATCAGATGCATTTCTTCTTCTAGCAATACCTGTTTCCTAAATGTTCATGCAGGATAAATATCTAGATTTGAGAACCCATGTTAAAATCAAAGTCTGTTTTTTTTTCTGTATCAGAATTTGACTGGTAGTTGACTGTTGTCTGTACATTCATGGTTCATAACTGCCAGAGACTATTGAGTCACCAACATGGAAACAAGTTTCGAAGAGAAACAAATCAGGGGGTCAGGTGAAGCTCACAGCTTACTGAATGACGATATGCAGCATTTAGCATGGTGGCATTTCTGAATAGTCCAACTTATTCTGAATCAAGTCTGACATTCCCACACAACTAAACTGCAATCTTAATTATGTTTTGGGGGGAAACATGTTTGCTGCTGTTAAGGTCATAGTTTGAAACATGTGATCAACTGAAATTTAAACAAAAACAATGCTATTAAACTACTTGATAAGGTTAAGTAAAACAGTCGTTTGGCTTAAAATGACTACACAAAATTAAATCAGGGAAAAATAATATTTTTGTCAGGGCTGTTTGAATACAAACATATGCCGCATGCCTGGTAGCACATGAAGAGTCTGTCATATGCTTAAATATAGGAAAAGGAAATAAAACAAAAGGAAAACTGAACAACATAGAGTTAGATTATTGTTCTTCATTTCTGAGTTTCTTATTCATAAATGCAGAAAACCCAGCCAGTCAGATTCGCATATTTTGAAACGCATCATTATAGATATGAAAACACAATCTAAACTTCAGTATATTATAATATAACAGTATAGTTTAATTTAAGGAGTCGGTCGGGGACAAAACTGTAAAAACCTAGCAGCCGCTTTGAGGCTGTTGCAGGATTAGGATCCTTGACTTCTTACTGGGCCTTTTTTCATAAGGTATTTGAACTAAGCTTGGTTATTCATTCCATGCATTTTAAGTACGCCCATGGAGAATCTCCCAATAGTCGCTCTCTACTCCAATCGACCTCTGGTTTGTTTCATGTCTACAAGACAGGAGGAGGCAGAATCCTAAGTATGAATTGATTTTTGAATGAGCATACATTTACTTTTAAACACCTGCAGAAGAGACCGGGGCTGTGCAGCAGACAGGCTGTCTTAATTGATTTGAGTAATGAACAAGGACATGCCGTCTGTCTTTTGACTCAAGGTCACTTTGCCATCGCAGTCTTAAGCCGTGTCCTCTGGTCTCCATAAAAGGACCAACTCACCATGAAAGTGTATCTGGGTAGAGGTGACAAGGTAGCTGCTGTAACTAATGGGTTTATTTAATTCAATTTATTGCTTCAGCCGCTGCATCATATGAGACATGCTGGTCACTGAAAGATTGAGGTTTTCTTCATGAAAGAAAGAGAGATTAACCCTCTTTTGGAAAGGGCAGAATACACTCCCATGTCATGCTGGATTTCCGTGCCTAGATAGCTGGATGTATAAATCTGCAGAACTAAATGAATATAGGTTTGTGGTGAAATGGGGCTCTCGAGCTTATTTCGTACAAGCCTTCTAATCAGCGTCACGCTGGGGCTGTGCTCGCCAGGCTGTGAATCTGTAATAAATTAGGGTTTTGTCAACATGTCCACTGTTGGGATGCGGGGCAACCAGTGTCTTTTGATTTCAATGCGTCAGCCAAAAAGCACTCCAACGTATTGGTCAAAATAAATGTTTAGCATTCCCTGCTATCTTTATCATCTATTATGTATTTCTATGGATTGAGGCTGGCATTCTGTTTTCACTCTCGGCATATTGCAATAATTAATTCACCCTTAATACTATTATGTTGGCTACATGTCAGACCATATCTGCCTCTTAACACATTGTCTCCAATTAACATTTTCCAAATTTCTGATGCAATCTGTAGAATACAAATGAAGGCGTCCCCGAAGCTGCTGGCTCTGTTGTCTCGGCTCAGAGCGAATTGCTTTCTCTTAAATTTGTTTTGTAATACACCTCATTTTTACAGGAATAAACACGTACGCTCTGCACATTGGGTAAACTCAACAAAGGCTTCAGGGTTTAGAAAATTAATGTGCCATGATAATTAGTTAAGCAACGGAGCAATGCCAGAGGAAGGAATTTCACACCTTGAGTTTAATAATATACAGTGTAATTTGCCTCGGTTGTAATGTGCATATGTTTTTTTATGTTATTTCATGGTCCTGGTGCTGTTTTGTCTCATCTCAACAGATGGATTGTCACAAAATGGCACGATGGATGAAGTGTTTTATAGGATGTTTTGCACACATTATATTTTCATTCTTTTCTTGTAGTCGTCAAAAAAACACTTAAAATGAAGATACAGCATTCTAAAACCCCTGAACAGCAAACACCTTGTAACCTTTTATTGAACAACCATTTGCTACTCTGGTCTTGCGCAAACAGAGCACTTCTTATATCCTGCCAGGTAGTTGATTGCAGGTAATTGCCTTCACCTGGCGTCCCAGGTGTAAACCCACTTCCTGATTACATGCTCAAACTGAAAACCAGCAGGCCTTCAGGTCCAGAGGGCTTGAATTGAGAACTACCGCCTTAAACACTTATATACTTCCAAACCCATCTACTCTAATTGCTCCCTAGCAATTCAGCAAATGTTTTCTTTAAAAATCATATTTATTCTTGCATTTCTTCATAAAGCCAGAATACTGTTTTTGAGGTTTGCCACTTTTAAGTTCACAGAGGAATGTCTAGGTGCGGTGGCAAATTATTCTGACATCAGAGGCCATGCCCCCTGCCCTGATAAGTGCTAACCCACAGAGTTCGACATAGCTCTTTTTCTCCATCACTTCATTGCCTTTTCTGTTCTGAGTAATTTTTCTTGACTTGTGAAAGCTAAAAATCTGAAAGGCACAACAATGTCCACTGCACGTTCTGTCAATTTTTTAAAGTAGGCATGGAAATCATGCAGTGAAAATTAATGTAATCATACAGCCCCCCGTGGTTTTGACACGTTCACAAAAAAAAAGTGTCAGGTCTTGGAGCTGTGAACATGTAAAACAGGAAATGATCCCTCACCACCGACTGTATGTGAATGAGATGTGATACATGGGGGGGGGGGAATAAATGCAATAGCTTCTCACCATTTTACAGCAAAGCTGATTGAAACTCCATGAAATGTTGAACACGGCACATACCTACACAATTGTAGAAATATTACAAAGAAAGATTACAAAGATATTCTTGCATCTGGTCCAATGACTGCAGAAGCCTACAAACTCAATAATTCTAAGCATATATACATGAGCGTTATTGAGCATTGGCACTGTTTATGAGTCAATAAAAGTGTAAAGGCTTGTGCAAACATTGTGAGCTGACAAGTAGATATAGGTAGGAGTCAAGAGGCCGTTTGGCTATGTGGAGGCTGCGTCTAAACACTGTTGTTTGCGTATAGTGACAGCTCTAGGGAAGTAAGTGATGTGACTCACTGCCTTGGCCATAAAAGTTGTGGAGCAGATGGTTGCCGTTGCACACTGTTGGCATTTGACCAAATTAACTCAACGTCGCTGTGAAGTCTTGACAACTGAAATATTAATTTACAGACATTTATTTGAATTGTTGAGGAAATTTGTCTAGAAATAAAAAATTATGTCAATTCAACAGGGTTGCCAGGTTTGGTCCGATGTATGGATCGCTGTAATGATAAAAAAAAATTAAATGTCGGGATATTCTGTAGAGCTTTCTTTCTTGTTTTTGTTAACAATGATTGTAGTCAATCTTACCTCTGAGAAATTGCTCTCTCTGCTTCCAAATAAAATGTGTTCAACAGGCTTACCAAGCACAACGTTTCAGACTAATTAGATGCTCAGCACAATGGCTTGGTTCCATATTCAATGTTTGAATAAGCAACAGTCCAACTTTTAGAAAATATGGTTCCCACATAGCCCTTAAGATTTTATAACTGAAGTAGTGCTGATACCTGCTGTCTTAAATGTATCTTGTACTTTCTCATATTGTTGTCACAGTAGTGTAAAGGCAGCAGTTTGTCAGAATTGGTCTCAATCATACACCGTACTGTATCAGTAGACATTGGTTTGTAGATGTTGTTTTGAAGTCTTGTGTTTGGCATTTTGGCCGTCACCATCTTGGTTTTTGGCCCATGGCACCTTGGTTTTTTGCAACCAGAAGTGACAAGATAACAGACAATACCGAAAATGTTGCATTTGGTGAAAAGGTTAAAGTTGTAAGACACAAACATGGACAACTCCCAGATCGCCATGGTGGCAACCTGTCTATCACAAGGTGGCCATGCCCTAAAACATACCCTGCTTTATGGTTTATTTTACTCTAAAAGGACAATAATTTACTAAATGAACATCATGTTGAAGAAGACTTGAAACCAGAGATTCAGACCATAAACTCATGTTTACAATATTTACTGAGGTAATGAATCAAGAGAGAAGTAGGGTCATTTTCTCACAGACTTGTATCCAATCTGACTTCTTTTTGGAACCAGAGGAGTCACCAAATACCTGCAAACCGAATAACATTCCCATAATTGGGGTCATGGTGAACATAGCCATCAGCATGTTAGCATTGTAATTGTATTGTAGTCAATGATGATGTTTAGTTTAAAGCACCACTTTGTCTAAGAACAACCTCAGCTGCTAGCAGGCTGTAGACTTGTGAAAACACATACTATTGATGCACCAAGAATTGTTTGATGAAAAGCCACAAAATGCAGATCCACTGCTACTTATTGGGGCAGTTCTATTTAATCTCAACCACCAGAAGGAAAAACGGGAGAGTTTTTGAGTTAAACGATGCCTAACCGTATTTGAGAATGACTGGTTAACAGCTGCTGCCGTTATACTGACACATGATGGTGTACTTCCATGTTGGCTTCCTCTGTATGAGAGAAGCCTCTGGATGTGATATCAGCCTCCTATGCTAGTGTTGTGGTTTGTTTGTTTTGGAGCAGGTTCAGTGCCTTAGCTGGCCTCTTTATTACTGCATTCCCTGATGCCTTGATTTAATGCACTCTCAGAGGTCAGATATTGTGCTGGCAGCCACAGACCACTTCCTTCAACACCGCCTCATTAATAACAGCAAATAAATCAGAGCACACTGTGAATTTTCTCACTTGCATATTGTAGCTATTTGGGAGTGTTATGGGGACATCTTTATTGCATAGAGGAGGTAAATTGCCAAACACTCATCTGTTTACACCTCAATCCGAAGTCCAAAACGTGTGGTCCATGTCCAAATTAATTAAAGGTACTCCTCCCTGTGGGATGCTTACATTTGCATTTCATTAGAAACTCTCAGAGGGCCTCAAATTGATTTGTTGAAGATTCATAAGACCATGTAACGTTCACTCACTCTGCAAACTCTTCAACAAATGATTCTCTCCTGAAAAAAAACAGCTTTCCTTTTGTGTTAGGTGATTTCATGAAAAATTCAGAGGAACATAGGCACTATATCAAACCTTTGATGTACATCTTGTGACATAAACTAACTTGATAAAAGTACATTTGCTTATTTGTAGCCCATTGTGTGCAACTAACCTGTTTAAATTGAAACAAGGGGTAAAATGAGTCACTCTCAGTGATGCGGGGCCAGAGATTTGCCTTTGCAGCAGCGGGTTTTCTACTCACACGTATCAGATGGCATTTCATCATTTAATGATACGGATGTGGTCAGACAGAAGAATTAATGTTGTCAGCATGTGTTTATCTTGATTTGGTCCTGTATAATCAATGTCAACCAGCAATCCCCTTTTGTTTCATTCAAGTGCAAATGTACCATCAAAAACCCTCATGTGTCTTTTCAGATTAAACTTTGAATAATGCCAAATATCTCCTCTTGTTAGCCTTGTTAGTGTTTGTAGTGCAGATGCTAAAGAAACGGTGTCCTGCTGAATACTTAAATATCTGAAATTATTGATAATGGGTCGCCAGACAACTAGATGAGAAATGGCTTCGTGTTGGAAGATGTTCAGTATTCATATTTGGCCAGATGGACAGTGTTTGGAATATTGGACTTTAAATGTGCAAAAAAAGTGGATTCAGAGCATTACTGTATCATCAAACTACTATTAGCTATGTAAAGATATAGTGGAGTAATGTCTACTTGAGGAGAGAATGAAGTCACTCTCTCTCTGTGTGCTGTTATCCAAGCTTTTCCTTACTTTGTTGACCTAGCCGGGCCGGCCGTGAATGCTTTAAGTGCATGTCAGTGTAAGCGTAGCGCTCCCCTCCGGTTCCCCCTCAGATTAGCTCTGCCAACACGCTTGCCTTAGCACTGTTAGAGCTTTTAGCATCGTTAGTTGATAGCCGCCGTCTCATACATTGCCATGTTGAAAGGCAATAGAAATGCTCCTAATCTCATATAAAGCACTTTTATGAAATGTTGGCGATAAATATTAACGACCAGATATGTGTAACAAGTTATTAATTGGTTTGTAAACCATCAATAAACCTTATTTGGCGACTTTTATGAAGTTACAACTGACGACAAATATACTTTGTTGACTGGTGATAAATAATTTGTAAAGCATCTACAAACATTAGATAGTTAATACTTTGTAAAACATTTATGACTACAACATAACAGAAATCAATTATTAACCATTGACAAACAATTTCTGCAGTTTGCAAATCATTTGGTAATCATTAACAAATACCTAATATAGTACATATGATGTTAGTGTGTGCAACAATACACGTTATAAATAGTGCAGCAATTTGATTAGAATACAATTGTCATTGTCTCTTATCAAACTAATGCTAAAAACATCATTACATTTAATTTACCATTCATTAATGATGGTTATTATAAAGGTTTACCAGGATTTTTTTAGGTAGAAATTAAAAGGAAATGTGGATTCCCTGAGGTTGAGGTCGACAGGTGCAAGTGTGAGATGGGTTGCATATTTCTAGATACATCGGGGATGTTAACCTCTCTGCAAGGTTTCCGTCTGGACTCATGCTTTACAGAATTGCCTGAGACTAAATAAATAAATAAAAAAAAGATTAAAAAAACATACACAGAACACCGGTTCTTTGCTCACAAAGTCATCTATATTGTTTATGTACCATTAATCTCCCACAGCATTCTCCCTTCACTTTTCACATGAAAGCATACATCGCTCCAGGCTCTTATCTCATGCAACAGCTCATACTGCCCATGCTGTAACAGAGGAGAGCAGGCAAATTCACATAACTGCTCCCCAAGAGGAAAATAATCAGTGGAGGAGAAGAAAAAAAAATACATAGGACACCCCTCATGGTTGGAGAGATTTCATCATACATAATTACGCTGTTGTGGAAATCATTTTTGCCTGGAGTAGAATATTAATTTCAAACTCTTCTCTTCTGAAGTAATCAAAGACTCTGCATTAATCACATACATGGTGAAAAGGAATATTGTTAAGGGTGATTAAAAACAAAGCTACTAAAGGAACTTAATGCAAATTACCTAATCAATAATTGTGCACAAGTATGTGTGTTTGTGTCTATTGTGTGCTGGCACATGGACAGCATCTTCTATATGTGAAGTCCATACTTCTGTAATGATTCCTGCTCTTCACATGCTGGTCGGCTCAACTGAATAATCAACATCATTAGCCATTCTATTTTTTCTCCCCTTGCTATTAAAAATGAACAAACCCACTATAGCATCGAAACTAGGCAGCAGGGACCTCGGCTTGATTTCCAAGACAGCCAATGAAATATGTTGGCGGGGGCGGGCATTCTCTCAGATGTTAAGATGCATAAATTATGCAGAAAGCCGCTATTCCAATATTTATCACTATATGTAATAATTTCTATTGCATAGGAAGAAGCAGCCGCGATTACACAACGTCACATATTTATATTTCCCAGTTACTCATTGCTAATATTGCAGACATTCATGTGACAAAAGAAAAGTGTGCAGTTATCAGTTTTTCTGTTGTTCAATTGCAATAATCTCATTACAACCCTGCTGTCAGCTTAAGTAGATGCTAAGAATACAACTGGGAGAGTGAGGGTGAATGGATCTTGCGTTTTCACTTCCGTGCTCAAGTAAATTATGCACCGGAGCATTGTTTATCCATCAAACCAGGCCCTGTTCCAGCGATCCACTCAAAGAAAACCAGACTTAATTGGCAACACCAAAGTGAAGACACTACAAACGGACAACTTCCCTCCTCTGTCCATAATGCAAATAACATCCAGGACGGGGAGAAAGCAGAACTCGTTCTCTTTTATAACTCGTCCCCTTGCTTCTTTTGCCAAAACTCAGTTGCTCTGTGGAGTCTTTAACCTTTCCACCCCTGGTTCTCCCCAAGGCTCTGGCAGGAATATCCTGACTAAAAATGAAAGCAGTAGTGAGCAGCGAATGAGGAGGTGAATGTAGGATTGTGAATGGCGGTCTGATAATTGGGGTCTGCTGCAGCTCTCCGTCCGCTCTGTGATCTGGGGACAGGAAGGGACTGGGAGGGCGGCAGGGCTTACTCAGCAGAAGAACCCATTTTGAAGTAGGGACACACATCACCCCTCTACCTTCTGCTCTTATTATAGCCCTTTAGTGCACTCTTAAGTGACTTGCTTAGATGCGTTGCGTGTGGCTTACCTGTTTTGAAAGTTACTCTTCAACTGTGCTATCAGCGGCCCTCGTGGAGAGTGCTGTTCATGCTCGAGGGGAAGAGGAGGGGAGAGCTGCTAAGTGGTGCACCTTGGCGGGAGCCGTGTTTACCCATGAGCACTCAACACAATGACACATGCTTTCACTTTGACTAATAAATCATTGAAGGTCCGATGTGCATCGATGGGAATCTGGTGTCAGTTTTGATACTTGATTAGCATTTCTGTCACTTCTCCTTACGTTGAACATAACTCCAGCTGTGCAACTGTATTCCACGCTGCCCATGAACACGACCAGCCGGTCCTCAGACTGACGTTTTAGCGGTTCGACAAAATGTGCGATTTCACCGAATATTTGAAACAAATAAGATGATTTGTAAGGGGTAATTGCACACTACTGTGATTGTAGACTCCTATTTTAATTGTTACATTCTTTGCACTTGTATTGTTATGTACGTGACACATGTTTGTTCCAGCTTTCTCTTTTGAATGATACTTACTCCTGTGAAATTGTGACATCTGCACCTTTTCCTTTGGATAGATATCTTTTATTTTTGTGTCATTCACATAACATACCCAACCCTCATGGGTTTATTAGACACCAAAAATACAGCTGCAGTGGACACACATTTCATTAAGTCTTATTTAATTACAAAATTGCAGGTTACTTCACCACTTGATCCGGAACAAAATAGTGTGCCTTCTCTCCCAGGCCTAGCAAGAAGGCCTTTAAGTACCATTTCATTCACACTTTAAACTTGAAGGGATGCATACAGCAGCAGTGCTTAGGTAAGCTCTGGTGTTAAGATGGTTAATTGATAGAAAGAAGACCAACGTGCTCAGAAAACATTCTGCACCATTTAATTTATCACGGTGCCCTGACTGTCTACATGTTTATTTGCTCATCACGCCATTCTCAGTTAAGTATAGACACTACGGCTTTGCCAAAATCCCTGAAGATCAGCTGTTTCCTGAGAGTCTTATACTGACAAGTCATGAAATGATAAAAGTTGCAATCACACGTCCTGCTTGTTTTAAACGTTTCGATGAACAGTAGATGAACCTTTTAACCCCGCCTGTAAGTTTCACACACATGCTTTATTTATATACTATATTACTCATTGATTAAATGAGCTGTTTGGATGCCCAGTGATGTGGAAATTATGGAGTGTAAGACGTTCAGTTGCATGCAGTATGTGGTTCACAACTCCCCTTAGAATATTATGTAAACAGTGTGCTTCGGTACACATATGGTAATTACCGTCCTGGCTTAGCGTATGTTAACCTATGCTCCCCAGCTGTCAAAATCTACAGTTCAAAGCAATGAAGGGGACAAATCCGTCTGTGACACTGTGGAGCAAAACAGAAACTTCCACTGTCTTTAGTAGAATCGTTACATCCATGTTAATATGTCATCCTCTCTGCTGACTACAGGTACAGTAGCATGTAATCCCACCTGCATCATTTTGTAGATATTGTGTCATGTTGGTGAATATGTCAGTGTATTGGTTCAGCCACAAGGGGGTTGAAGGGCTTAATGTCTTTACAGACCTGACGGGGCATGACGGATAAACAACACAAAAATGCGAAATACTAGCCTGCCAATATTTTGCATAAAAACTATTCATGATTTGCGACAGTTGCAGTACCACCGGGATCGTATTGACCCAGAGCAGCGTCTGACAGTCTGTCTGAGCTAAATTGTTGGAAGGCCTAAGCCACTGTAAATGTGTCTCTGGTAAAGGTTACTCATCCAGTGCTTTTACAGTGAAAGAACGTCAGGAGTGAATCTGGTATGCGCTGCCTTTGTCAAAGTTGAGAGGAGTAATACAATTTGTCAAAACTACGTAGCCTCTGTGTCCTTGTACACTATGGTCTACAATTTATATATGTACGTTCCACACAACATGATTTCTTGATGCCTTTATTTGCAATGCGAAAGCTCAGATAAATTGGGCCTGTTGTAGAAAAAAAAAAGTTTTTCTCAAGGGCTTTATACACACTAGGCCTTTGAGAATGAAGAAAAAAGCATGACACAATAATTCTGAAACACAACAAACACCCTCACACGCACACAGAAACACTTACCTCCACCATCACCCGCACATTGTTGACCCTCCCTCTCAGTGTGAATGTGCTGTATATCACATATTGTGCTTTGAAAAACTGATTTAGACTTTTTGAAGGATCAGAGTTAATATAGCAGTGACCTTGGATTTCAACTGCAGTAGGTAAGTGCCTGGGCCACATTTTCATGCAAACTGTTAATATGGAAATGAGAGGATATGTTAATATCCACCTTCTCTCTTGTCCTCATTCATCGTTGCTGAAGTGATACCTGTCTGTGGTAATGCCCGCTGCAGCCCTCCTGGTAGAGGCTGGCCTGATGGTCACTGTTAACAGTAACACTGTCGGGGCAGAGCCAGAGGCGGGATGCCCTTCACCCTTTCCCAGAGCTGATATACCAAATACATCGGTGTGTAATCATTCTTTCACTCATTGTGGGATTAACAGATATCTAGTCAATAAGGCAGTTACCCTCCACCCAGCTCAAACTTCCCCTCATGTACTGTTTGACTGTTGAATCTTAATGAACACTTTAACAACACTAGTAACAAAGGCAAGCGTTAGGACACATGTTTCTTTCTTTGCACAGGGCATCTGGTTTATGAAAGTTTTGATCATTGTGATTACTTTGATTCAGTAGCGTTGGAACTTTACTGGAGCAAAATGCACTTTTGAAACGGTGAGATGATCAATGTGTGAAACCTAGTTTTCCATGGCAACAGTGAACCGACTTTTTCGCTCCGCTATCGAGGTGATCAAAAAACAGCTCTCGACACTGCACAACAGATTAGCCAAAGAACTACCCTTGAATCAAGGAAAGTAATGAGTCTCGCTGCTCAGCTGAAGAACGATCCTGTAATTTGCCACTCAGAGATAGCGGGTAAATAGGGCTGCACATGAATGCAAAATGTACTGAAAATCTCAGGAATTTCTTCTTTTGTAGTCTTAGAGAAGAGATATTGTGCACATATATTTGGGTATCTGGAGTTCCTATCAACACATATATGCATAAATTCTAGCTTTGTGAGCATAATTAGCTTCTTGTTACTACTAAAGTAATAATTGAGGTAAGTATTACTAAACAATGTATTATTGGTGGTTTAAATGGTATAATCAAACTTTTTTACAATTACGTTGCACACTCGGCATCCATTACAAACCAGGTCTGCCAGTAAGAAAACGCTGAATACTCATGAATTTGTTTGTTTTACTATTGTATGTATTGATTTAGCAGAGTGAGTCTGGGTTTGGTGGTTTTCTCTGATTTGCTTCCAGAGTTGGTCAGAGAATGTCCTGCGGGGCTTGACCCTTGCTTTAAGGCTTACGGCCTACATCGTATTGCACAAAGTAAATCTTCTTTGTCTTCCCCTCTGAGGGCCTCTGAATCAGAAACATAATGGATACAAAAAGAAATGGTTTTGGGAAGGAAATAATGCTCTTGGGTATGGTGTCCTTTTGCTGTAGCTTCTGTCTGCATCGTAATGATCTTTTAGTGTGTCGTCTTGGACTTGGGGATGAATCCACACACTGAAACCCTTCATTTGAATTGTAGCTGTATTGGTGGAAACGAGCCTGTGAAGTCAGTCGGTCTGGGATGAAAGTGTGACATAGCTTTAAAATCGTCTCATCTTTTAGAACAAAGACACATCATGCCGCGACACAGAAGTCCACAGTCTGTGGTAGGTCTGACTGTCATGTGTAACAGAAGCTTGTGCTGGCCGAACTTTACACACATGATAATCACTGCATTATGAGGTGCTGCGGGGACGTCGTATTTTTGTAGGCCAACCCGGAAGTTAGCATTGCACTGGTTCTCTCGACAAAAAGCCAAAGGGATTTCTCTTTTGGATTTTGGATTATTGCAGAAAATAAGCTCCTTGACAAAAAACGATTATGATATTTACATTTTTTATTCAGAAAGATAATCTTCACAAATGAACACCACTTTTAGGATTTTTGAAGCGTAAATATAATCAAAGTCCCCACCACTAACGTAAAGACGGACTATTGTTCCAGTGAGGACGTTTGGTATTCTCATTCAGCAACTTGTTAGAAACAGCCTTGTTTACGTAAAGCTTCAAATTTCATGAGTGAGATATTTATCGACGTATTTTATGTCGTCAAACAAACAAAGGAATCTCTTAAGCTTGTGTTCACCACAGATCCTATTTAAGGAATCTGACCAAAAACCCATTGCCTTTGAGAAAAGGGAACAGGAAGCACAAAAATGCTGACTCATTTCCAGATTTTAGGACTCATTACTGCAGCACTCTATTCTGAAACTCTAGAAGGTTTAAAGTCATTGCAACAAAGCCAAATTACATAACTGATTGTCTTGAATTGACAGAATGTAATGTTTTCTGTTATATATCAAAGACTGCTGTGAAATCCCCAATGAAAATAGTTTAATATGTTAATTGGATTTGTTTTAACCACCAGGTGTTTGGCTCTGTATCCGTTGCTATCTCTGTATGGCTGGTGACTGTAGCGCCAGTAATAGCATTTTCCAGCTTGCAGCTGTACATCTACCCTGCTGTTACAGGCACTGACAGGTTTAGTGGCACAACTGCATTAACCCAATACAGAAGGAAAGAGCTGAGTCTGCCAGTCCTCCGGTCCCATGTCCACGGGCCGATCTTCAACCGGACAAAGCCTCACACTTTGATTGACTGAGAGAGTTCTGCAAGAACGTCTCGACGGACTCAGATTTTTCTCGCTGTAGCTCAGATGTGTGTTTGTTTTGAAGGCAACAAAAGATTTGGGTTAAAAATATGATTGACTTCCAGCTAATGATCATCACTATTCTAATGGATGTAAATCCAATCATGTCATGCCGAGATTAACATCTGCTATCAGACTCATTAGAGAAGGTGTAAAAACAAACATGTATCAGCTCAGTCAAATCATGATTGATCTTTGATGGTGCACGCTTCACTCTATCCATTTTGTCACTTTCAACTGTACTTAAAATGACAATTTCAACACTTGAACTTCAGTACTCAATTGTGCGCCTCAATTTACATCTGTTCCTAAAATGGCACATAATGAGGTTAATGCCTTTTTGGTAAGAGACTGTGCAAAGTATTTTAGTTAGTGATCTCCATTTTCAGAGAGGCCGGCTCTTTGTGACACAATAAAGAAAACATACAGGCTTTCTCTAAGTAAACCAGTCTACCAAGGAAGGTATATATTAGGATGTTGGGGTTTAACCAGCAACTGGAAGCAAAGTCAAAGAGGTGCAAATTGAAGGGGTAAAAAATCCTGTTTCCCTCATCTTCCCTCTCTCTCCTTTATCATTTTAAATGGAGTATAATTAAATTAATGAATGAATTTTTTTCTAAGGACACCGCAGCTATTGAGCTGCAATGCCAATTTGGTTACTGTTAGCAGCATTGAAGGTCATATATTTGGAGTAATTGTTACTCAAAGTCTGTGTAATTATATCTTTGAATAGCCAATTAAAATCCTTGTTAGAGGTTGAGATATTCCTTTATTTACCTTCTCTCTGTGGACCCTCCATGCTCTTGTCATTGCTTAAAGCTTTGCAAAAGTACACACACACACACACACACACACACACACACACACACACACACACACACACACACACACACACACACACACGTCTGCTCTTGTCATGCTGGTTTAATAAGAGATAGCATAGAATTAGAGAAAAGACAATACTGGGTGTTTGCACTCCCCCATACTGGGGTAATGGTCTGGGGAAGCTGATTAAATACCATGGGAGCTTCTGTCCAACCAGCTTAATCTGGACAATACAGTATGTGGGTGAACGCTATTCCACAGTGCTCACACCCGCCTGTACTAAAGAATGAAATTCGCCACACATCCCACACACTCCAATCTTTTCTTTCTCTGCAATTTCTTTACGTATTTTCTGTCACACGCAGTAATCATATTAACATCGCAGTTATTTAAGGAAGCACAGCCAATAGACAACTAAAGCTACAGGAAGAAGCCTTCTAATGCGTCAGCGCCTGCACCGACAGCAGTATCAGCGTTGAAAATCCAGGTGGAACTGCGAGAAGGGATGTGTGGATCTGAAAATAAACCTCCCGATGAGTAAAAAAAAAAAGAAAATACAGACTGATGAAATGGGAAGGTCTCACTCAAGTGCCTTTTTATTGCCACAATTTATATCACAATGGCTGTGTTTCAATGCTGAAGAAAGTGATAATCTAATATTTAAAGCAAGTGAAAATGATTTTGTGTAACCAATTAATTACCTAACTCATTTGTTTGCAAAACTATAACTGTGCAGTAAATACTTAACTTTTGCTATACAATTTAGGGGTAGTTGTCCTGGATGTCATGTCATAGAATTATAATATGAAGGGCTGTGAGTGAAATTCATATAAAATTCATATGAATTTGACACAAAAGTCAAGCAATACCTAAGAAAAATAGCGTGCCGTAATTCATAGATATCCCACAAAATTGTTCCACATGCTATCCACGTAATCATGAACAAGGACGTATAAAGACCACAAAAGCACACAGAGGTGGATGGGTCCACCATACAGCGATCTTTCACCAAGGAGACCATGTGACCATGTGATACGAGAAGTCAAAGATGATTTATTTGTCGCGTCCCTGGTTATTTAAACCCACAAGGCAGTCTTTTCTTTAAACCTTACAGAGTGGCTTTGTTGCATAAACCTAACTAAGTAGTTCACAATCTTTTCCTAAACCTGACCAAGTAGTTTTGTTTCCTCAGACAAAAGTTTATTTTTAAAAGACTGTAACGAGTTGACATTGACATATGTTCCAGGCTTTTGTGAGAAAACGCAAGAAAAATGATGCCATGAAGTCTCGTATGAGAATATGTAGCACACAGTGAGCCCAGGGCTCTCCAAAGATACCGCACCATCCATGGACCATGATGCGACAGAGAGAGCTGATCCTTTCTCATGTCAGTGCACTCAGCGCGTTGAACCCATAATGCCTAGAGTGCTTACTTGAGCAACATGACATCACTCAGCTTCCCCTCCAATATCCAGGGTAACGAGAACATAATTTACTGAAAGAGAGAAAGGTGGAATAAGGTTTTTGGGGAGGGGGGAGGGAGGAAAGCAGGCAAAAGCTTGCCCGGGGCAGAGCACGCCAGAGAGCTCGCCGTGGTACCCACTAATCTGGCCACCCACCAGTTGTGACCCATGTATTCCTCGTGTGAGCAGCGTACTCCAGGACAAGCCCACCCTTCCATCACTGTCACACGCTGCACTAATGAGTGCCAGAGGGCACGAGGTCAATGACTGGGCTGATTTGCCTGCTGATAAGTCATCACCAGGAGGCACCGCAGTGGAGGGACTGAAAAGAGACCTTCCCTGCATTTGCCAGAGCAGCTCTCTGCCCTTCTTCCCTTTAAAAAACGATGACCCTCGGCCTCGTTCCGCTTAATGGGAGACACTGCAGGTGAATAGGGTAAAAATCAAACTAATAGATATCACCATGGAACTTCCAAAGTTGATTACTTACATTAAGACAATCATTTTTTTGTATTACACGTTTTCTGAAATGAGCGTTTATATTTGCAAATACGGCATTTTCTTTTTAAATATGTGCCAATTTGCCTTTCCAGAACAGAAATCTGAATATTGGATGAAGCCAGGTTCCAAATTATTGTCTCATTTTGGTAACATATTAGAGTCAAAAGCTTTACAGAGGTTTAGATATCTGTTTTATTACACCATCAGCAAATACTATCAAGAGCCATACAAAAAAAGATTAAAAATGTTATAATTTAGGCTATGAATAATGTATGAACAAACTCCTCTGTAAGAATCTTCAGAATATGGATAGGAATGGAACTGGAAGATTTGATGTATATAAGTCCTACTGATCAACTGATAGATATCTCCATGAAACTTCCCCTGATAATTAGTTATATTAAGATATTACAAGTTATCTGAAATGTAATGTTTTGATAAGCAAATGAGGCATTATCTAATGCTACCTATTGGTGAATTTAGGAGAAATCTACAGAAATAGAAAAAGTGTGAGATAAACCCTTAGATGTGTATTGTGGATGTTTCTTCACCTGAAAGAAGACATGTCATGGAAGCAAAATCAAAAAAAATTAGTGTAAAGAGCATGAAAAAAACAACAACTTGCCTGCAGTGTCTTGCCTCAACAGTAAAACATCTGGGGAACGAAGCAAATCTGCAAATATAACGTTTGCATTATTTAGCGAACCGGATGTTACCAGCGGTGTAATCACACCCCAGATGTGTTTTAACCTTAAGAAGTGTTTGGTGCATTAAAAACCCAACTCTTTATCATTCCGCATACAACTCTGGTATTCATAATGGCAGAGTAAGTGATTTGAGAGTCAAATTGCCCCTCAGCGATTTCAGCGTGCCATTCACACATAGGTAAGGGATATCAGCCCGTAAAACTAATTTACATGTGATTATGCAGCTGTTACTGTAGAAAAGACAGAGAAGCTGTAATTGTCTCACTTTTAGCATGTAATTGCGTGGCAATTTTCTGTCACCATTCCCTACATTTGTCTTTTTTTTAATGATGTGTTTTTTTCCCAGCTTTTAAACACTCAGACAGTTCTTTAAGGGAACAGGTATAACTTTAAGCGTTGCTTTTATGATATATTGGACTCCATATCCTGTCGGTGGCAACGTCTAACACCGCAGTGGATAAAAGGAGGCGTAAAGTAAATGTGGACTAATTATCCTATACATTGTAGAACCAAAGATATTTTTTTTCTTGTTACGTTTTAAGGATAGCTCCTCATCATCATGTGTCTACCTTATCGTGCTTTCTTTTAACTTTACCAAAAGCCGCATCAAGCCGTTGAATCTTCCCGAAAATTAGGCCCAAATTCCAGATGAAGATGCAGCCCAGAGCATATGAAATTTCAGGCAACCAATGGGGTCGAGTGTGCACTCTAGTCGCACAGCGTCTTACCTTTGCAATAGATACACACTGGATATCTTTATTTTGGCAAGACGTTGGGTATTGGCAGTTCCCAGGAAGACTGGCAGTAGCTGTAATCAATCGGGTCGTCCGGGTGCCAGGGGGAGACAGCCGAGCCCAGGGGATGTCAGTCCATCAGGGAGCCACCGCAGGCCATGGGGCTATTATATAACTGCACTGACTCCGTACATGTGCATAAATGAAAAGGTTGTTTTAATTAGTTGGTGCCTCCTTGAGTTTTTTTTTTTTTTTTAAATTTTCAGAGTGTTTAGTGTCATTAGAAGGTAGTTAAATAACGCATCAGGTACACAGACAAGAGTGGGTTTATGTGTTCCCACTCAGAGGATGTGCAAATATCCCTGAAAGATTTAACAGTTCGCTCTGAATCTTTTACATCAGAATGGTGTCAGCCCAATTCTCAGGAAACTCACGCACACATCAGATTTAGCAGTTTGCAGTTCATAAAGGGGGTTCAGCACGGTGGGGGCGGTATTTTACAGCCTCGGTAGGGCGAGCTCAAAAGTGAAATGAAAAATTTAAAGAGAACAAAAAAAATGCCCAAAGGCTAGTCATCTATCCCACAAAGCTATAGGTCATTCAGCACTTTTTGGCTTGACTTATTTTTTGTCATTGATACTTTTATAGTGCAAAGATGTGCAGTGAAAGTTGTGTGCTCATTTTGGATTTATTTTGAGATCATTGAACTTGATTTATTCTAGCAGGAGGACGGAGGCAACATATGCCATTGCAGGTGGTGTTTGTTATGAACCCACCCAACAGCAAGTCCATAAAACTAAATCCATTAAAATTTCCTCCTGATTGTGTCGGTATTGAATAAACACACATAAAACATCTTGTAGAGGCAGCTGTGAAAGTAAACACTGGCAATAAAAATATTTATTTTTTTCATGATTTTTGGACTCTGTATCCCTGCCATGTTGGAGTACATTCAAGAAATGATTTTTCCTAAAACTGATTGGCACACTAGCATTTGAATATGTTCTCATTAGTTCTTGCTAAGTCTGTTTCTTCACATACACCAACTTAAAATCCAGAGTTTCCATATTTTTTATAGCCCCAACGTGCATGTCACATTTGTTGTTAATGCTTAGCTGTAAATTAATCAACGTATAATTAGTAAATGGCTACACCAAGAGCCCACCAGTGCTTATCATCATACATTTAGGGATTCCTTTAAAACTTAACAATAAGAGGTTTGACTGGTGTAGGTGTTTGTGCATATTTCTCCTGAAACAACGTGTTTTTTTTTTTTTGGATGAAGGAATTGCACTTACTTTAAAGGTCCAGGACAGACTGTAACACAAGAGTGACAGATCAAAATAATACTGTAATGTTTCAGAAAAATAATCAAGTCTATAGAGCTCCTTGAATTTCAAACATAGTCATCTTTTCACAAACTATTAGAATGTTCTTGTTTTCCTGGAATCATATTCAGTGTGTGTGTGTGTGTTGTTGCCAGCCCATGAATGATGCATGCACATGTAGAGCTGCAGGGGCTTTCTAATAGTGACCCTGCGTCGCCTCGCTCCCAGGACTGCAAAGAGAAGAAAAGTGGCAGCCTGTAACCGTGTTGACATTTTGGAGTGACTGATCCACAACAAATGTCCATTAATGGTGTGTTGCATTTCAAGCGAGTCCGTTGTATTCTTACAGCCCAACACAGGTCACCCCAGCCATGCCGGCAGAGGTGATGCTTCACCAAGCTGCACAAATCAGCTTTCAATTTCACTCTGCATGAAATATATAAAAAAAAAAAAAAAATGGTTTCCAGTTGATAAGTGGTGGCTTCCCATGATCGAAATACAAGTAATACTTCCACTTCCATGAGCAACAGCTACATGGTAATAATCTCACATTGCCATGGTGGTGAATTAATGCTCTGCTGGTGCAGAAGCTACACTGTGCATCCCACCTGCAGTGTTTGGTAATCAGTGCTTAGCACCGGAGGAATGGGAGCTATTAAATTAGTCTAATAGATATGAAACCACGTTATTCTGCTCCCTCAAGAAAAGGACAGTTAATATGGATTTGACGTAAGAACTTTTTTAAATTTATTTTTATTAACAATAACTGGCCAAATCCTTCTGCTTGGAGAAAATGTAAACTACATAAACATCTTAATTGTTTTAAGGTGGCAAAAGAATGGGGCCCATTTCTCCAGCCGTAGACAGGCTGTGATTTGGGAAGTGAGATGTGACATACTGTTGTCCCATCATTTATTCATTTCATGCCACCCCACCCCTTTTTTCACTACCAATTCTAACACATTGTTATTCGTTCTTCCAGTTTAGTGCCAGTAGCGTTGTAAACAATGAATAATATTTGGTTTCACAGTTTGTCAGCCATCAGTGACTGGGAAGACAGCATATGAAAAAGGCCTGAAATCACATATGGGGACATTTATGAGTGGGTTTGCGCTTGATTATCATTATTGCAATATCTTTTGTGAATTGGACCTTGAGATGGGGCAGATTTCAAGTGATGGGCAATTTACGCAAACCATTGTTTGTGACTTCGGACTGTTTGTCAAACAAAACAAAACATTTGTTGATGTCATCTTTGGCTCTGGGAAACTGAATTTTCTGGGTATTTTCACCATTTTATTGACAAAACGATTAATCGATTGAGCAAATAATCATTGGACTAATCAAAAATTTAAATAATCAGCAGCACACCAGGCTGAAGGGAAAGTCTAATCATGAAGATTATGAGGCTAGATCTGAAGTTATGAGAAGCGTGTTTTTCCTATGATTACCAAGTGGATGGTTATCCACATCGAAGATCCCACACGCTGAATCCAGGAGTATGACATTGTCTGTGTGTTCACATTTGACTGAGTTATTAGTCTGAGAAGAAGGGAAGCACCAAGTATTTTTTTTCCCACCCTCGCCATGTGCCCCCCCACACACTGGTGCCCAAGGCATTGCGTCCTCCAGCTGAGACACCATATGAATATGAAAGCCTACCTTCTCGATTATACTCAATTGGTGCCGTTTATCCTCTGGGAGACGAAGGATTCGCACATTGTATTTTCTTCCAGAGGTTCAGATAAATCATGATAATGAGAATAATGTCGGCGTAGTGGAATAACATGTTACATGATTCCTTTTCAGCTATTCAGGCATAATGAGGCTCACAAAGAAGATTTCTTCAATGCATCCACTCCCATTATTATGGAAAACTGTGATTTTTCTTCCAGATTATTTACCTTACTGGCTTTAATTGAAAATTGAAATAATGTATTTTCCAATCATGATTTCTAATTGTTACCATGTTTTAAGGGGGAAGATAAAATGCAGCTTCAGGTAGCAGCCCGTGAGTCTACTCCCAGTTATCTTAGTGTGTGAAGAGAATTCTTACATTCTGCTTTCATGCATACAAACACAGGACATTACCCTGCCAAAGGTGTAAAAATACTAATTACCTGCTGTTTACTGGGCTTTGTACACCCCACCTTTCTTGGGACAATCAATAATTACACACAAAGGCCGGGGAATGAAATCACCCTGATAACCATTAGTATGGAGCTGGATGAAGTTCATTAGCTATTCTGTGGGCATAGAGTGTAATATCCAATATCAGAGACAACTAGCTCTGTTATCACTTTGTCTTTTGTTCTCATTCGGTGTGGAAGGCACACAAGTTGGTATTCTGTGACAATTCATTACAGCCTTACACAACATGCAGTCATAGCAGCAAGATGAGCCGGTTTTGATACATGTCCTACTTCCAATGTCCATACTGATGCTGTAATTACTGGAACGTAGTTTGTCGTTATTTCTTTAGGTGTCACATTTTAACAAAATAAAAGAGAAAATGTAAAGGGGATTGACAAAAGAAAAGGAAAATAAATCTTAAAAAGGTATGATGACAGTGTCAGGTGAGACTGTCATTTCTGTACCTCACAATTATCCTGGTGGCTTCAGTATATCTACAGTCTATTATCATTCCATTATTATTTGACAAGTTCCAAGATCACAATTACCATCATTTTCCATCCTGTCAGACTGCCCTCAAATGCATTTTGCAAATGGATTCTGATTTACTCAGCAGATATATTTCAAACACGTACAATATGGAGGGAATGGGGCCGAACATGGGCTTTTAGCCTAATTCAGCTAATAGTTTTGGGCATCTGTTTGTGTGGTGAAAAAATAGGAGGAGATTATTTAGATCAGTTAGAGTAGAAATCCTGTGTCTCGCCGTGGATACGCTGTAGTCTCTTCATGCTCTCACTGCATCCTCTACCATTACACTGCATGACTGGCTCCCCATGGCAGTGGACAAGAAAACTCCTTTCAAGCTCGGGATGGACGACACAAAGGGACCACGCATGCAGAAAATAAATAAATGAAGAGATATGTTAAAAATGAACTATCTCTGCTTTTTCCTTCCAAATGACCAAGTGCCTCAACCACCATTAAAGCTTTCGCTAGGCGAAGTAGGCCGGTGCTCAGGACCGGTTTTGACTTGAGCCTCACGACCATAATGACGGCGAACAGAGGTGAATACTCTGATTACTTTCTGGTCAGAAGTAAACTACTTTTTAAAAGGATTAATTCTCTATTCAACACTCTTGATCAACTGTGTGTGCTGGATTTTCTTTTACATTCTGGGCAGTAAACCCAGATTTGTAACCCACTGCAGTCATTTCATTAGTTTGTGGAGGCACATTTACATTCACCGAATATTTATATTGCATTGCATCCTATTACTGTAAATATCGTCAAAATATCTCATCAATTAGAATAAATATATGCAAATGTTGCTTATTAAATCGAATAAACAAAGGCAAAACTGAAACACAGTATGAATCATTAGAAATGCTGGAAATAAGGCGACATGCTCATTTTCAGAGTAATGCTTGTATTTTTGTTTACATGCTTGGGTCAGACAAACATGGGACTTTCAAGCAGGAGACATCTGTTTTTGTCTCGTTCAAAACTAAAAGTAAAGTTGAAATTTTGTCACATCAGACTCGACAGACTCAATATTCAGTAGTGAGTAGGTTGGTTAGTCGGTCGGTAGTCAGTCGAGTTACCTAAACCTAACCAAGTATTTTGTTGCCACACGTAGACAGATATTTTTTGTAAAGGCTTTTTTGTCCTTCATTCTTAAAAATAAATTCCCATAAAAAATCCAAAAGTCAAAAACATGAGAGCTGTCAAGCTAGACATTGCTTTATTGTAAGGGGTCACGAATAAAAAATGTTGGGCAACCACAGATTTTATTTCAACAATAACTTATGTTATATACTCATTGTGTTTTTATATAAAATCTTAATATGAAGAGTAACTAATGTTATCAAATACATGCAGTAGGGTAAAAAGTACAATAATTCTCTCTGAAATAAAGTAGAACTATAAAATATCAAAAAAGTACTTTTATTTTCTTCCAGCCACTAGAAAAGACCACACAAACATTATTTTCTTCCTTTTGAAAAAAAATGAACAAAGACAAATTGATGCACTGTTAGTAAACTATTTGTCTACAAGTGAAAAATGAAAATAATTAGGGAGAGAATAAAGGTTAAATCTTACAATTATTTTGAGTACACATCAAAAATATGTACCCGATATAAAAAATAGTTCACTAGATTGGTAGTTGCAGCAGCTCAACTTGATTCAGTTTGAATTGGTCTGAGATGGAAGAGACAGAGCATTCAGTCTCTGTATATAATGTTCACTGCTGTCGCATGGGATGAAGACATTTGCCCTTCCTAAATGCTCGGCCGGTTTCCCTTCTTTAAATACCTCTTACTTCTGTTGAAGCTGTTGGAAACCACAGTCTGTGTAAAGTGTAAATCTGGAGAACGTATGCCACATCACCACATGTCATGAGCAGGGAGAGGAATCTTAATTCATCACAGGAAAGGCCTTTTCACCTCTTTATCGGCTACGTAAGGGATATTACAGAACTGGTACTTTATAACAAGACATTTACGGAGAACATAAATCTGCCCTTTTATTGTAAATGTTACTTTTATGTTCAGATAATTCTTGGATAAGATAAAGTCCTCAATGTCCTCAACATTTGTGCTGTTCAGGCATAATTAGAAACGATGCCGTTTAAATGCCCTAAAAGAAAATTGTAGTGGCGAGCATTTGCACACAAATGGCATCGAGTGCACACTTTAGGTGCAGACCCCTTACTTAAGAGTTTCTCACTGCGTCTAATGACAGACCTGTGGGATGTAGCAATGGGCTTTTAAGCTCGCTAAATGTCACAACATATAAAAGCAAAAGTCCTTCAAAAATGCCGTTAAAAATATTGACAGGATATTTCAGTTGCGTTGTCATATTGATGAAAAGTAACTGGATGAATAAATAATAACAAGGTCAACAACAAGAAATGATCGCGGTGATATGCAGGAGAATTTCACATGGAAACATATCCAGCATTTTTTCAAAGAGAAAAGTATTACTCTTCACAGATGTCCATCTTCTCCCCTCCCGAAGGCTGTTTTCCTAGTTCTAGTTCTGCTTCTAACTTTCAAAGTGAAAAAGATAATTTACTGTGTGCCGGGGGAAGCCTTGCTTCACTCTAGTAAACTTGTGTCTTTCAAGTTTTCTCCTTTGCAGTCTCTGCAGTAAATCAAATGAGCACACTTCTCTTTTTCTCCTCTCCTGGGACATATTTTGTTTCAGTTTTCTGAAAATCACACAGTTTAGTCAGGGTTTGAGGGTGTTGTTTACTGCGGTGGAAACACTGTTTGGAAGAAACCTGTTATGTGACAAATATACATGTGAATTTCGGTTCATATTTTGCTTTGTATTTCTTGAAAACTCCTCCGTGTCACTCAGCTACCGATGTTTGAATCATGTCGTGTGCTCAGGGTGTGATCGTTAATGGTGGTATATAATGACCACCGGTACCCTTCCAGAGTGCTTCTCCGTGTCTGGTTGGATACTTGATGAGAGACAAAGAGTGTCTCAAGAACGGAGGGGATGTTAAAGAGCTCAGTATACCCTTCTGCTGACACTATCTCAAGTGAGACTTACTGCAAGTGGTCAGGAACAGAGCACAAAACATAGCAGAAAAAAGGATAACAGATAACATTGATCAAGGAGAAAAATAGGATCCTCATTCAGACTCATTTATCACCTCACCTCACTGTGCTACTTAAACTCCAGACAGCTCTAAAGGTTAGCTAACACTGGTGTTCGAACCCTGCTTTTGCTATGAAACCAGAATAATTAAATTATTTGTATCTGTTTAATCTCAAAATGTCTTTCATTTCTCGATTACTGCCACTAAAGAAACCAGAGTAATGGAATCACATTGTGAATGTGAGTCTGGTCCTGATGCAGCGGTGTACATCAAGTAATATTCAGGTATTTTGCAAAGTCTGAACCACGGACTATGTATAAAGCATAATCATCATGATGTACCCTTTGGTTTGCGGTCCTTGAGTTTGGAATATTGGTCGTTGCCATCTTGTTTTTTTTTTTTAAAACCACAAGTGACCATATTTGATATCGACGTGGTGGTAGCTACCTGTCACTCAAATTAGCCACGCCTTTAATTATGTATAACTGAGTGAGTTGCATAAAATTCCACCCCCCTATTGTCATGAGCGGGGAAATTAGCTAGAGACCAGAACCATTTTTTCTTTACTGTAAACATGTTTATTTCTTCTGTAAAGTTGGCAATTTTAACGACTATGTTGACTCACTTTCGAGCCAGCCTCAAGTGGCCATTCGAGTAACTGCACTTTGTCGCACAAAGGTGTCCGCTTCGTCTGAACATCATGAAAGCTCAAAACATGTGATACAATGTCTACACAGGAAGCAGTGTACATTTAAAGTTAACCTTTTTTTTTTTTTTTTAAATCAATAGATGGACACTTTTCATGGAGTTTCATCAAAACTTGATTTAGTATACTCAATTATGAATTTTTCTGCATGAAATTTGAGGCAATGTTATTATGGTTGAAGGAAATGCAAAACATCTGTGGTTTAATGGAGATATTTTGGTAAAACCATGATCTCACATGCTGAAAAAAAAAAAAAAAAAAACATGTATTTAAACCTTTAGTGTTGGTGCAGGAATTGAGCAATTATTGAAAATGTATGTATCATACCATAAAAAACACATGAGGACATACAACATGATGTAAAAATATGCCTTTTCCTTTTAATTTGAGATCCTAAAAACTGTATCTCTTCAGAGAAGTAAAAAAAAAAGAAGAAATAATGCACTTAGATCCTGTGACCTCATTAATTACTCAAGCATATATCAGTAGAGATGCTCCACCATTACCAACACAAACATAAAGAAAGACCAGCACTGACCCTACGAGTTTCCATGCCATTAAGCAGTGGAGCTTTGAGCAAGACCTTCGCTTTTAGCGTCTTTCACCCGAGGCTTATTGCTTACAATGGCATAAGACAGCATTCCTATTTTTCTTTAAGTCCTCGTCTTATTCAAAGGATATTTTCAGCCAGTCGGAGAAGAGTCCTCTGTAAAAATGTCTTAAAACAAATAAAACAGCGCACTAAATAAATAAAAGCAGTTTGCAGTTTACCCCCCGCTTTGTAGTAAAACCACTGTCGTACATCCTCTGTTTTGAGGTATGACAATTTAAGAACATCCCTTTGACAGGGTTGTTTACTTTAAGACATGCTTTCAGCCGCAGCTAAGATTGTTTGCTTGCTCAGTTCTATTCAGTGTTTATCCATTCTGTCTGCCTCTCCCACCAGGATTAGCTGGTAAATCTATGTGCCAGTTTAAAGAGGGGTTACCCTACTTGACAGTTTTTCCTATCTTTCCAAAATGACAAATGCCATCAAAGAATCTGGAGGCTATAGTAATGCTGTTTGGCTTGCAATTTCTCTGGTAATTAAAATGGGAGCGCAGCTACCTCCCTAATGTCAGAGGGATTTTGTTATCAGCTTTGCAAGGTGCGATGAAATGAGTCTCTGTGCGCCATAGTCTTAACCGTTCATATCTCCCTCCTTAGACTCTGACTTGAGTTGCAGTTTTAGAAAAGGTTGCCATCCTGGACCCGAGACTCGATCATTAGAAGGTCAGAGGCGCACAAAAAGAGACAGATTGTGCAGCCACCTCTCAACAGGACTCATCTCATCTCGTTTACAGCACAGTGGGTTGCTTTCACAGTGCCATGCTCGGGAATGTGACATGGCTAACACTGACAACTTGAAATGCACATAAAAACGCAGTGAAAGCTGGCGTTCCGTCCCGCCCAATAGAAAATGATTTGTTTTGGGATGCAAATTTTACGTGTTTTGTCCCCGTTAAGTTGAGACAGCGTTGTCACTTGACTGAGTGTTGCTCTCAAAGCGTTCAGCCTACAGTAATGATGCTGCCGCTGATGACATGCTATTTAATGTCCATTGAATACGAGCACTTTACATACAATTCATAAAATATATTCAGAGAGCTTGTATGGAAATGTAAAACCTCTCAATAGTACATTTCCATAGCTAGATCTAGAGTGTGTGTTTCAGTTGTCAACTCAGTCATTTTCAGATTTGCTGAATAAGGATGAAGCTAGTATTCATTAATGTACCATCTAATTATTATGTAAAGCTCAGGCAAGCTTGATGTAAAGGGTTCATAAAATAAAAAAATAATTTTCTTACAACCTCTCGTGGTATCTAGGCATGCACATGGTTGTAGATATCCACCAATATAATAGAAGTGTAATCTCTTTTATGGGGCTCAGAGAGTAAAAATAAAAAATAAAAAAACTGTGCGAAACTGTGGGCCTCATGCAAGAACCACTCATACACAGATTCAATCTTAAGTGGCTTGTGCGAGTGATTTAGGAGAACTTGTCGCATTCACCAATTTTCTTAGATTTAGAATTTTCTCTTTCGATATGAACATAATTTAAAAGTGGTCCAGACTTGTCGTAGGAGTCATGTGCAAAACAAGTAAGGGAACGTTTAGATAAGAATAGGAAAATGTTCGAGGATGAAGTCCATTGACCTTGTTGTTGTGGATAATTCATCGACCTCGGTTAATTTTCTTTATTTTGTGTATTGGAACTACTTTCTTCCACAGACAGACTGTAATGAAGACTCTTCACATTGAAGTCCTTCACCTTGTGTTTGGGTGGAGGCAAAAATCTCAAAACCACCAGAAATTTAACTAAAATGATTCGCGGTAAGCAAAGAAATATTCTTTTTAGAATTTTGGGTGAGGAGGGCAAAACATCCTTCAAGAATTTCTAAATGCACGCTTTACACAGCGTTCAGTGATCTGAATTAAGTGTGCGGGGGAGTGGACTGTATCGTCACGCGGCAGGGCAGAAGTTTATCAGCTCCAAATGATATTCCAACTTCATGCTCGATCAAAATTATTTTGTCAAGTATTTCCTTAACACTTCCATCTGAAGGGACACGGGAGGAAAAAGGTCTTCCGTCGACTGGGTTGTGATTCAGACTCCGACAAAGGACACATACAGAGAGCTTCGACCCTCTCTTCCATCGCTGTATTGCTTTCCCAAATCTGAAGCACTTCTATACACGCATGCTGCTCACCACCAAGACTACCCTCGCACTTAGTAATGACTTGTAACATTTCCAGTAATGGCTTTCTCACCCGACCAGCTTCTAGCTGACGGCTGTGGTTGTTGTAATTTACACCGCAGGTTTCTGGATCTCAGTCATGCTAAAAGGAACTCTCTGTATGAAGCACACACACACAACTCCGTGCTGTGTTGTGTACTGTGTACTGTGTACTGTGTGACTGTGCCCAATAAGCGTCATCCTCTAAAAGGCTATATCACCAAGGAAAAGTTGTTGTTTTTTTTAAAGTGGTGCTCTCTTCATCTACAGCTTTGGGGAGTAATTAAACCTGCTGTGTATGTAGCGACGGAGCATTTAATGAAATCAGTTGTACGCTGCGAGGCACCGCTCCTTCTGGCTCTGTTGGTGTTTAAATAAAATTAGCCCTCTTCGTCCAGTGTTTAGCAGACACTTTGTATTATTATTCTATGTTTTGTTTCCCATCAATGTCTTTTCTTCTCATACTTGTATCCTTTGAGGGGTATTAACCAATTTGTTAGATCAGCACTACACAAACTTTCCAAACTGAGTCAACCACATAAAGCTGGGGTCGGCAATATTGGAGAAACCAGCAAGAGTAAGCAGTATTCCGAAAAGTATCCAACCGGAAAAAAACAGCCCCGTATTGCCAACTCTTTTCCGATGAAAGTAGGAAGCAGCATTAGCTCCAAAAGTCATTAAATCTGGCGAGAAAGTTGCCAAGTCCGCAACACTGACATCCCCTCCCTTCAGACCTCCCTCCAAAACCACTCCCCTAAAATTATCATTATGATCGTTAACGACAAATATGGCTATTGTTAGTAATCACAGCTGTCAAGCTGGCAGCTTGTGGACGACTCTGGTGGAGAAGCATGTTTCAGTCCTGTGACAGCCACAGAATAGGTTTTTTTTTTTTTTTTTTTTGTCAGAGCATTTTATTTATTGATTGCGGTCAGAATATATATAGAAATTTTAACAAATATAACAAAAAAAGGCTGCCTAAGTACATGAACTACCCTGGCTTTCAAGATTTAGAAATAAGTGGTTTCAGAGATCTACTGTAGGTTGGAAAGTGAACAAAAATGACCACCTCTTCTCTTTCCAGTTTCCTCTTCTCTTTCCAGTTTCTATTCCCCAAACGCTACTTTACCTTCCCCCAATCCTCTCTCTAATAGTTTTTTTTTTTTTTTTCTCTGTAGCTTTTAGTTTTATATGACAAACCCCCTCAGTCTCTCCCCGCTCATAAAGCTTTTAAACATCGATCGTGCCTGCAGAGGGCATGGAAGCCCACGTGGGAGGAGGGAGTTGGTGACCTCAGGTGATTTTGAGCACCTGGCTCTCAGAGGAGACGAGCGCGGAGCTCCGCAGTCTCTACTTTTGCTTTTAGACAGACGCGAGCAGCAGACCCACTTTCTCCGGGCTGCCGATGAATTATTTTTCTTCTCACCGGTCCCAGATGTGCCTTTGATCACTGTGTCTATTTTTACTGTCTTTCATTGTCACCAAGAAGTAAAACTTCGAGAACACACATAAAGACCAGCATTTTTTTGCGATATGGAAATCTGAAGGAAGAAAGTGCGACACAGATGGTTGGCATCAGTGCTGTAAATTAGTGATAGTATTTTCATCTGTATTTCCTGTGCTTTCCGCGCTTCGGCAACAAAAAAGATTTAGGATTTCCGTCATAGTCACAGCACATTAGGAAATCATATGGTTCAGTTTTCTGTAGATTGCTGATTATGTATATTTGGCAGGAAACCATAGCCTCTGCATGCTGCAGTGTTTTTGGTAAAGAATGCAATGAGTCTTTTGTTTTCCAAAACACAGCTTCATATTTCCAAGGATGCATTTAGTCATACCTCATTTGGTTTGAGGACACTTAACACGCTCAATTAGTCGGTCTGTTTTTGCTGTTGTTCCTTTTAATAACGATCATTGTCTGCTCCACTCCTGAATAAAACAATCCGGCCTCACACGGCCAAAAAACAATGATCACGTGATGATATTTTCCAAAACGCTGCTGTAGCCGCACACTACAACAGCCTCCCCACACACGTGCTGACAAACAGCGATTTAGATGTCAAAACCGGCTCTGCTTTACTAAAGCAGCATAGGCACATCAGAGCGGTCAAGCATGGCATTAGTTTCCCAAATTCCCTGAATTTGTTGGGTTTTAAAGGATTACCAAGGAGCACACAGCTCAGTGCTGCTCTACAATTTCCAGATTTTGCATTTGTAATGGTTGATATTTACAGCCCTTTTTTTTTAAAGCTGTGGCTGCTTTTTAAAGTCTGAAAATCTCTTCTGGTTGTATACGAGGGGCAAAACCGCTACTCCTAAACATGTTTACCCTGAAAATAAAAGATGAGCTTGTCAAACAAATCTTGTTGCAAAAGGCAAAGGAAAGTCTGTCTTTGTAATATTTCTTCTGCTTTCTGTCTAGACAAAAATAGAATCTAAGATGGATAACACTATAGTCACCATAGGTGATTTTGTCTGCAATTATTTCATGACTTAGCTGCACGACAAGCTCTTCTTCTTTTATAGGGAGACAACATTATTCCCATAATAATTCAACTTCGGAGGATATCATAGCGTTTCCCCTCTCGGCCATTGTAATAAAACCATTCCATGAGAAATGTAAATAAATGTCATCAACTACTTAATGTACATTATCCTTCACAGCCAAACTCATAAATAAACTCATGAAGGTTTATAATTCAACAACGATCCATTAAATGCCTTCTCCAAGCTATCGCTCATTAACGGCTGCTGAAAAATTCATAGTGTTAGCATTTAGGCAGCAGTTAGTAATTAAGGGCAATAGAGACAGCCACTGCAAATTAGCTTGAGGCTATACATGCTATGATATGTGGCTTCAGACTAATCAATGACTATTCTGTTTGTGGTCCTATAAAAATGAACAAATAATTCATCATAGTGACCAGCACTTCTCATTAACAGAAATAACTGGGTAGGCTACTGTATTGTGTTTTTTGTTGCATTGTTCCAGACTGAAGTTTATAGTTTTTTAGTGTCTGCTGTTGCTCAGGTCCAGTGGGTCATTACTGCCATTTTTATTATCGCAAATGAAAAAGCATCTGCAAAAATTCTCTCATTTCACTTCATGAATTTGTTGTATACTTCTATTGGATCATTGTTTTTTGCTCGATTTGCATTTGTTATTTTTCGAGTGTAGCGCCCCACAGTATAAGCGGCGAGGCTCTAAACTGAGAATGTAACAATTGCTTCAGTAAAATCTATTACGGTTTAACTAATGAAAAGGTTTTGGTAATAGCCCGTTAATATTAAACTCACCATCTTATGATCCCAATAGCTTATTTTCTTTGCTTCCAGAATGAGCAACAGCTGAGTGTCATGCTCTTAGAGCACGTTTTTTTTGTTTACTTTTTAAATAAGTGGACTCAATGTGTAATGTTTAATTTTTTCATATTACTTTCTAACATATACATATAACATAAGGTGTACTCCAGACTGTATAAAGAGTATGCCACTCCTAATGAAGAATTCCCAAACATTACAAATGCACATTTGAACACTTAAACTCAACTATTCATTATATTTCAACACATTTCACACACAACTCTTTTTAAACTTTGGCCCATGTTTGACTCTCACATTTGCTGACAATTCCAGCCATAGTGACACGTGTATTTCAACGTGTTTTTGTTTTCACTCTTTCTATTCATGTATTTTTTTTCCTCCAATAAACTGATGGCCTCGGTATTGTCCTTAGTGTTCTTTGCGTTACCACGGTAACCACACAGTGCAGGTGCAAATTTATCCCTCACCCAGGTCTAAGTAGATACGAGGTTAGAGCAGGTTTAAATACAAAGGATATCTAAATATATTGCTTAATATCTACACACCATCCATACTGTGTGTGTGTGTGCGTGCGTGTGTCAGTAGACACGTCAGTGCTGTGCCTTTTTATCGTGGATGTCATGGCTGTCATTGTCAGGCACATTTCATTTTTTCCATTCATTTTGCCGTGCCATTTCATTTCTCCTTCCCCAGATGGAGTGATAAGAGTTTAAAAGTGTTTTTTGACATGTAGATGATGGACGAGAGGAGTGAATAAGCCCCCGCGGCTACACACTCCAGACAGGGTTTCAAAGTAAAACTGAAAAGAGTTTGGGTCTTCCATTGGAGATTAAAAGAAATTAAGAAATGCTAAAAGGATGTTCTACCTTAATGTGAAGTGATTAAATAAAAGGAGGGATTTTTTTTTAAAGATAGTCTTGACGGGTGAGTTGCTATTTTATATTGACTTGCAACAGGGAGGATAAACATCACATCTCATAAAAAAGAAAAATGGTGGCAATAACTGATAGCAGGTAAATCCATATTGATGTCGCTGACATTTGACCCCAGTGGTCCCATACTTTGACTTCACCTTAAGTGAACTGCAGGAAGCCTCTGTTGTGACACTGAGGCAGAGAAAACCTTATTAGTTAGAGGCACTTCTTCAATTTGTTTTGTGTCATTTTACAGCTGGAATACGCCGTCTTTTAGATATTTAAATATTCAAACCTTTTACTGTCATCGCAGTAAGTGAAAAATCAATACATTAGTGTCATCGGTGCAGTGGATTATTAACTTATGCCAATTAGTGGACCGAGTGGGAAATGGAAGAGGCCGTTCAGACAAAGGCACACGTCTCACGGAGAACAGCTCAAGGACTGAAAGATGATTTTAAGTAAGAGACTTGATGAACATTGGACGTCAGAATGAAACATCAAAGGAATCACAAGTTGAAATGTAACAGCTGTAGACAAATCTTGTCAGACTCCCAACACCCCGTGAGAGTGTGTGTGTGTGCAGTTCCCCCAAGCACTTGTACATCAGTATCCCCCCTCTGCTGAGTGGTAACTGTAATGTTTAAGATATGCACTATTTTTCACCGCGATCATATCCTCTCAAGGGGCCGTATTGTTTTGCTTGAATAGCCTTTGTGTCTCAATCGCTATTTGAACAATCCATTACTTGGTCAAATTCACCTTTTTAGAAGAGAAGACAAACATCCATATTTTATGATATTGTTTTTTTTCCCCAACTCTCTTTTTCTCCAGAGGGCCATCCCGGCTAGTGTACGGTATATACATAGCATCAGATCATTCATGGTTTTTTGGTTTTTTTTATTGCGTCAACCTGAGGAAATCTGGGCTTTAATATGGCTAACTGATTAACCTGGTAAACTCCAGTCTGAGTGGGATGACTGCCTCACAAAAAAGACAAAAGGCGTCAATAATTCAGTATCTGATGCACTGAATGCTACAGGCTGGAGATTAATGTTGCATTCTTTGTTTAGTTGTAGCTACTACAGTACATAAACTCTGATATTGCAGTGGGGACATCAGGTTTTATGACAACATAGCCTCTGGAGCATCAAGGCCTTCACAAGAATGACTGTTCAGCAGGAGCCAATGCAAAGACAATCGTGCGTGAAATATTCAGACAAACGTGACATGTAGCATTTCCAACAATAATTGTTGGGTTTTTGTACTCGCAGAGAGTAGAGGCTGATAAAATAAAGCAATCTGTGTCCAATGTGTGCAATTCAGCAGAGCTGTCAAATGAATCCTGACACCGAGCCAATCAATAAGAACGCGTCATTTAAATATCCGTCACTTCCTACATAATCAATCAAGGTTTCATTCTCTTATTCACCATGCGTTTGCTACTTATTATCTAATCAGTTTAAATCTAAATAAAGACGGCATCCCCGCAGTTTAAACCATCCAGTCAGCTTATCTTTTTTTCAGGACCACCAGGGAATTATTGGCAAACTGATAGATTTATATTTCCATCGTGGCCGTCACTCCGGTCGTTGCTTCCTGTTCTTCTCCCCAAAAGCAATCGCTTCAAGTGCAGTCTCCGCCAAAGTTTTACATTTGATTCAATGAAGCCTTTTTTTTTCAATTAGTACCTGCTGACGAAATAAGCAAAGACTTCTTGCCACTGATGTAATAAGGTTACAAAAGTGTAAATATGTGATCACTTCTGTGGCATTCATTATTTCAGAACTGTGCCGACCAGGAACAGAGGGTTCACGTTACATTGGCCTTTCCACTCTGTACAAATTGTACAAATTTCATTCAGCGTTGCTGTGTCTATATTAGCGATGTTAGCATTATATTTTAAACTTGAGCAAAGGTTAATCGAGTGCAGAGGAACGAACAAGCACAGGGTGAAGCTAAACGCGCCGCCTGGCTCGCATGTTAATCCATGATACCAGGTTCACCGTATTTCTGCTGAAGCCAACGGACTAGTTGGTGTATTGAAAAAGATATGAGGTTGTTTTTTTTTTTACAAATGAATCAACCGCTGTGCTAATGTTGCTTTTTTTGTTGTGCGTTAAATATCGCCTCACTCCTGTGATTTATGTCCTTTATTTTTCCTGCAGTTGTTTGTGTGCTGGAAGACCAGGGAGGCAAATAATTGAAACCACAGGTCAATTGCAATGGCAATGGTGGAACATTCAAAAGGTCATTGAAGGCATTTCTTTATTTTTCAACCTTATAAAGGTGCTGTGTTGTTAACATGAAGGGCCTCAGCAAGTGAAGAGTGAAAAGGGGCCTTGAGGTCAGGGGATCTGCCCTCTCTGTGATCTGTACACGATACAATCGTAGGAAGCGCTGTACAGAAAACTCGACAATCTTGGAGGCAGCAAAGGTCAGAGGCTTTGACGTGAGCTAACTGATGCCATGTGGCAGGTCTGCAGAGCTCCTCACACTGTGCCGAGCAGCTCAGCCTTCACAAGAACTTTGACTCCACAACCGACTAATTGCTATGAAATGCAAATTACCTGATAACCTTACGTCTCCCTATCAGTCCGTGGCTTATTTATCTTTAATTGGCTGCAGTGAAGTTTCAGGCCCTGATCCTTCCCGTATTTTAGATGACATTTAACTGCTTTGACTGACATTTTCTTCAGATTTTTATTCACAAGATCTCACAAGACCCCTCTATCAAGACAGCTATCAAAACACTTATGCCTTTGCGGGTAATAGCCTCTACATCCGTTTGTGCAACCTTTGAAACCGCTTGACGCTGGAGGAATGACAGCCGTTTAGACAAGATTTTTTCTAATGTCAAAGTACAACAAGTAGTTCACGCGAGTGTAAGGAAGAAGAGAAATGAAGGATAACCTTCAACAAAATAAAGACGCATTTCCTCTGTGGCCCTCGATACAAGGCAGGCAGAATGACAATATGCTATGAACATGAATATAAGACAAAAGCTTAAGTGCTTCTATCTTGACAGATTTAAAAATACTCTTGCATGTGCAATTGTAATGCAGGCCGAGAAGGCTATTTCAGACAATCTCTTTATGTGGGGGAGAGCTATTCCCTAAAGAAATCCTGAGTTTGATCATTCTCTGGTGACTCTTGTTCTAATGACTATGAGCTGCTGTGAAATGTGCAGTCAATCTGCTGAAATAACGAGACATGTTGTGCACAATTCTTAACGCGCTGTGAATGACACAAGATACAACTCTTAGGCTGGTTCTGACATCACTCACTTCTGTCTACATAGGAGACTTCATAATGATTTCACCATGTCTTAGTGTTGTCTGAATGTTTAGTATATAGTGGACTCAAAGTTTCCCACAATGCATCCTGAAAAATAGTGGACAACGATGGTCACCAACCAAGCACTATATACTTTCATTCATTGCGCTGAATGAAGACTGATGAAAGCAGAAAGAAGAGCATGATTGAGACAAATCTATGAGTTGTATTGCATAAATATTGTATTTAATGTGAGCAGAGCATCACAACACAAATCAGTGATACTGCGTATTTATTAATTTAGTAAAACACGCTCACTGCCCTCACATTCACAACAGCAGCCGATACCGTATCACTCCTTCGTTTTTACCTTTCACAATAAAATCCCTTGTCATACAGTACATGCTGCTTCATTGCTTGATTACCAGGGGGAGCTTACATTCACCCAGAGCTTTCCGCTAAAAGGAAACAAAAAAATTAATATCTTACAGCTGCTAAGGTCGTTGACCTAAGACAGACTACTAAATGCTGCTGTGGGTCAGTATGATCCCAGATCCATTGGAAACTTCTTTCTTTGTTTAAATCGTTGCAACTTTCGCATGCAGGTATGAATAGTTTTGATGCAAACTATTCCTTGGCGAGTATTTCACATTTTTGTGTGGTTTATTCTTCACACCCACGGCGTGTAAAGGCCTTAACTCTCGACAAGAGAGCAAATAAGGGTTTAACTGTATTTCCTAAAATGTTGCGCTATTCTTTATACCATCTAGGTCTCTCATTTAGGACATTTGTTCATGTGACATCATGTTCATGTGTCTCAATGCAAGTAAAATTGTTTTCCAACCAAGGACAACGTCCAACCATATATTCATGCTGTCTATCTTTGAACGACGAATGCCATTTCTAAATGGTTCAATGTTTACAATGTATCATTCGTTCTCTGCGGAGATGACACAGCTAAATGATTATGACACAGATAATGAAAACAGAGAAACGCCACAGATTTAAGTGTCAGCACAGCTGTTAATTATTTTGTTCTCTTAGGCATTGCCCCTGGGGTGGTATTGAAGAAGACTAGTGTTCAGCATATTTAGGACAGCTTATGTTAATTGAAACAAAACAGTGACAGCTAGCTCAGTGCTACTTCCATGCCAACAACTGAGAGTGTCTTGGCAAGTGATGTATTGAATTTGAATCAAATTTGGAGGTCACTAGAACAACTTCATTAACATACACTTGGCAAAGTCTTGTTTCGTTAAGGTAAATTGTTTATTGAACAATAAGTCAAATGCTAGGTGGTGTAAATGGAAAAGAAAATGTTTGTTTTCAAATTACACAATTTATGCCATTAGAAAAAGAAAAGTTCTGAGAATATGCTTTGAAAGTTTTCCAGATAACTATATTTTGGGATGTTTTGGACTATTCTACTGTGGAAGTGTTTGTATGAGGATGATTGTTGTTCCTTCATGAAAAAATACATCAAACTACTTGCTGATGAGTCTGCAAGCTGTGGGGCAGGGCGGTCTATCAAAGTTGTATCATCTTCTATTGTGTATTTGTGCTCCTGCCTTAGTTAGAATTGCCAAAAGGAACATCAATGATGTGTCTTGACAGATATTCAGAGCCACCTCAACACTACTTCTGTAACCGACAACAGTATTGGCTTTCAGGGTCTGAACGTGTCCCATTCCAACTGAGATAGAGCGTCAATGTCATAGCATGGCCAGATTTGGCACAGAAGAATGTGTATGCACCCTGCAGCCTGATGCTTCTCCGTCATGGTCAGGACAAATGACAGCCAGACGGGACTCTGTCACTCAGCTCGCAGCGTGAGGTGGAGGATTGTCTGAGGCCAAGAAGTCCACTCTTGGAAACACAGTGAGAGAGAGGGTGTCATATCAACAAAACATCACGGAACATCTCCCGCTGCAAGGGAAAGAAGCCTTGTGGAGAACTTTGAAACATCTAATTATGAGGGAGGAAGGGGGGTGCTTTGTCTTAAAGTTATTAGGTATGAGACAGGAAATTATTGATCTTTCGCTAAGCCCCACCATCAAATAGTATCATGTATTTGGCGATTAAGTGCATATTGACAGATCATTTTCATCACTAATATTGTTGCCCTCCACTATTCTTTGGGAAGTTTAACACACTGCATGTAGAAAGTGGCTATTATGATAATATCCTCTCCAGAGGTGTAGTCGTGATACCCAATGTATCTGAATTCAAATATCTGTAAATGGGAGTGTTTTACCAGCCTTTTTTAATCTGCTCTAAGAGGACATATCATGGGTGCACTATGTTGCTAAATACTACTCAAAACAACATAATAAGTGTCTGATTTGATTACTGACATGTCAGGGACACAAACAATCACAGTCTAAGATAACATAATTAACCCTTAAGGTATGCAAACACACTACTAAGACATTTTAATTACATGCAAGCAATTAGAGACCGTCATAAACCGAGAAGTGTTTTGCCCATGTAAAGAGCTCTTGGGTTTCCCAGCGGGTTCCACCTGAACTGAGAAGAAAACAAGCCCGATTTCTTTCCAGCGGGCTGCTTCTCTTAGTAAATAAGTCAAACTGAACACTTTCTCTGCTTTGGAGCACTTAAGCAAGATGAATAATTACAGGCTATATTGGGAATGTCTGACAACGTGGTCATGAGATTCGTTAGGCTTGTCACAGGCTGCACATTAAGTCGTCATGAATACGGAGCTGTCCAAATGGGACTTGTACCATATCTTTATCAATAACATACGTCTGTCTCTCAGACTTCATCCTTCTGTCCCAGAAATGTCTGAAGCAGCTGTGTAGAGACCTTTGTTTCCTCTTCGTTGTTATGCCAGCAAAAGACAAAGATCAGTTGAAGAGATGCAATGCGTAGAGAAGTATATGAAAAATTATATTATCATGATGCATCCTTTAAATATATTTGCATCTTGAAGACACAATAGGTGAATAGGGTAAAACAAATACTAATAAATATCACCATTAAACTTCTTCAATTGGTTACTGACATTTAGAAAATAATTTTTGGTGCTTTTTAAGTTTAAGTTTTCTGAAATTTAAATAAACGAATGAGGCATTATCTAATCATAGCAAAACACTAATAGACACAAGTAGTGTCACCTAAATGTGTATTTGAGATGTGTTTTTTTCCACTAGTCGGAAAGAAGACATGTTATGGAAGACAAGCAGCCCAATATCTCACTATCGATCAGTGCATGAAATCTTTGTTTTGTTTTTTGCCTGTAGTGTCTCGCCTTGAACAAAATATAAAAGTCGGGGAAGCGGTTGGATGAATGCATATGAGGCTTATCTTCACTCCCCCTGACAGGCCGGAGGCTGGTCACTTCAGGGTTTTTGTTTGAGATGTCAGCATCCTTAGCTCTGAGAAATAATGAACATCCAGAAGGAGAATAAAGCATCGTTTAATAGCCTTCTGTCTAGCTGAGGTAAAAGTCAACGAGGAGACCGTTTATAATGAGGCAATCATCAGGTGGACTTCGTGATAATATTGTTTGTCATAATATCTCCTGAAATTTTCTTGGCTCACGTTCAACAGCCCCCCTCCCTCCCAACAAGCAGCAGAACTCGTCCTGAGCTTTTTACGAGTGGTAAAAATAACAAGACATTACATGTTTCTTTCATGCGTATTGCTGAAAGGGTTCGCACACGACATTCAGCTGGGTTTGTAGAGATTAGTGGTGCCTGTTGACTTGAAAATGTACGTTTTGAAATGTGATCATGTGAACAACCAAGCAGAGGATTAATTGAGGAGGAAATTCTTTCAGTCAGGCTTTTAACTCTAATATAAAAACTGTCCATTAAAAACATTGAGCTCTATACCCATTTCAGCTCATCTGAGATTATCCCTGTGGAAACCACGCTTAGTTTCATAATTTCCTCAAAATACAAGTGGTGGGAGACCAGCAGTTTGATATTTCCAGTTTAAACCATGAGGCATATTTCTTCTTGTGTGAAAGACGATTGCAGTGTGTGATATTAATTATAACAAACATCTGCTCAGAGAAACAACAGGAACTGAAAGAAATGAATGAACTGTGAATCCAAATCTACCAAAACGTAAACAAACAATGATGGCATGAAGAACATCATGAATATATTTCAAAACATTGCCTGTTGTTGTTGTTTCTTTTAAAGATACAAGGCCAAAAGTATGTGGACACTTTGACATTGCACCCACGTGTCATTGCTTTGTCGTTCCAAAAGTGTGCGTGTTAATCTGCTGCTGTGGCGGCCTGTGCTCCTCTGGGAAGACATCCCAGGAGGTTTTGGGACCTGGCTGCAGGGATTTGCTCCCAATCAGCTACAACAGCATTAGTGAGGTCTACTACTGATGTTGGCGATAAAGGTCTGACTCACAGTCGTTGTTCTGGTTCATCGCGAAAGTGTTGGATGGAGCCAGATTGTCAGTTTGATCTCCGGCTCATCCCTGGCATGTCAAAGTGTCCTTGTGCAATATACGGCTTCCAAATGCTGAGCCGTGTGTGTGTGTGTGTGTGTGTGTGTGTGTGAGAATGAAATATATATAAAAATGTTTTTAATTCTCTAAAGCACTTTGGACTAAACCTTTGCATACGCATGCCATATGTGTCAAATTCATTATAAGTGTTATTATTACTGACTATTATACTGACCTTGCATTGTGCAGGCAGTGTGAATATGGATATGTTCAGAAAATAATTTAATGAAAGGCATTATTGTCATAGCATATGGTTCAGGAAATACTTACATACAGTACAATGTATAATCCAGTATTCGTAAAATAATTATAAATAGCAATTATTTTTACTGGCAACACTTTTCTGAAAAAATTAAATAGCAGCTATGTTTTCCTGCCTCCACCTGCTCACCCAGGCCTCGTTTACACTACATTTCTGACTGGTGGAAATAATCATACATCACCTTAAGAAACAGTTTCCCTTTAACACAATTCTGACGTTTGAGTGAGCTGAAGAAGTCACTGGAGAGGGCCTTTGGCGAAGTTGTTTTGAGCTTCCCCTGCACATTTAATGCCTAAACAGATCCTTATTGAAGAGCATACGAAGTCACTTTGTGTTGTGAATGATATCTGAACTTCTATTACAAGATTACAATTGTCTGCAACGGGGAGCTACAAAGGGCTCTTGTTCACTGCTTTTGTAAAGTCTTGACTAATGCGTGAGTCTTTCAGAAGCCCTCTATTCTATCACTGCTATCATGATAATATATTGCTTGTATGTGCAAGAGTCATTCAGAAAATAATTTATTGCATAACTTTACACACCCTGGTGTCCAATTTGATTTATGAGAGGGGACTGTTTGTGAAATGATATTCCTCAAATGACCGGAGCATTTATTAATGCACTGTTTAAGTGTAGGGCCCATGTCCACTGCAGAGTAACATGGAGAGTTCAAAGATTGGTCAGCTTCAGAGACTTGGTTTTTTTTTTGGGTGATAAATCAGTAAAGCGCTCACAGTGGTTAATGACGTATAGCAACACAGAACTCCCTGCCTCACTGACCAAAACCTGGGCACTGTCAGAGATAAAACAGTGTAAAGTCCTGTTGTCCTCTATCAGGAGAGACTCCAGAGATTAGCTCCAAAGAATACAGCAGCACACGGATTTAAGGCAACTAACTTTAGTAGGCGACCAACGTATTGACGCCAAGTGCGTCTTCATCACCGTCAAACAGAGCAGAAACTGACAGTCTCTTAAATAACGTTGAATAATTAAGATTCAGAACTAGCTGGAAAAAACAGGGAAAGGACAATAAGTTGCATGTAGGCAGGGTTCACAAGTATACATCATCTGAGAACAGAAAGAAAAGATGGAGGAGTAAATATATGAATAGCTATTTGTGTACATCAGTAACCACGTCCACAATGTAAGAATGATAAATATCTTGCATCAAAACGATAGATAACATCACATCCATAGAACGTCACAAAACATCCTCTGTTTGAAGGATAGAAAGTCACATTAATGCTGACTTTGCCATGTGTTATTGACAAATAAAAAATGCATAACTGTCTAAGTATCAAAGCTTTAGTGAAAGGTTGTCTTGCGTTACAGTGGGAGAAGCATAAAAAAAGCCGCAATGCAGTTTGCTCTCCCAAATCATCTGATCACTGTGCTTAATTGAATACTGATTTGAAATGCAGACAGCTAGAGATAGCAGAGCAGGTTCCACGAGTAATTAAAACGTTCTACTCAGCCCATATGGATAATTCACTTTAACTTATTTATCCTCTTGGTGGAGGTGTACCTGCTTTAAGTGTTGGTTATTGATAAGGGATTTTTATGGTGAGCAATAAGTTTGCTGAAAATGAATGCGCAGCTGTCAACATATAGAGCTATTGCAGTAATGAAGTTCATACAGCGTTATAATTTAGCAGGTTTTAACCAGGTAGACTTCTGAGATTTACTCCATCAGAAAATTAAATCAGAGCCAATCCCCTCTGGCTACAAGCAGTAATCAGATACCATAAATGTACAGCAATGTGTTTGGTAGTGCAGAGAGAAACAGTTCATTTACATTTCAACACAGTAAATTCTAACAAACACGGTGCAAGGATAACAGGAACTTGGGCTCAACGGACCAAAGAGTACACATTACTATGAAAATATGCATTTATCAGTTAATAATTGAGTGCATTGGGACAGTGTGGTACACCGTATATATCTCGGTGCATTATCCAGTCAGCAACTATTCTTTGGCAGATATGTGGGCCAAATAAACAGCCAAGCTGTGGCTCAGATTTGGTGGGGAATGATGTCACATTGACAAGCCATTACCACAAGTCACACTGGAATAACTGACTTTTTTCAGAGTTAATAATTCATTCTAGATATTTTTTGGTGGTCTCCTCAACATCAATCTTATGCTACCTGAACAACCCTTTCATCTCCGACAGAATGATGTTCCCATACAACTGAACTGCACGCTCAGTTACGTACGTAGTTTTACACTCGTGAAGTTTGTTTCCAACTCGTAGTTAACGAGCGAAACAAAACAAAAAACGTTACAAAAATTCTTTGTACGGTTTAGTGAAAAACTCATCATGGTTTGGCTTAAAAAGACTACAAAACAAAAACTGTGAGAAAGACCTGTGTTTTTGGAGACATCTAACACCCCGAACCTCCTCCCTACACAGACCGCCGCGTACTTATTTGACAGTTATTTGTGATACGTCAAAAGCAACGTAATCCACAAAAAGATATGTTGGCTTTGAAACATAATTCAAAATGCCGTTTTGTGTATGGGATCGTATTTTTTAGGAGACAGGGCTTACCTGGAATGAAATGGTTTCCATGGTGCTATATGCACACCGTTCACGGTATAGCCCACGGCTGCTTATCAAGGCTTTAAAACGTCTCTGACTATAAAGAAATAATGGCCCACATGTGTTAATTAAAGCCATTTCTAAGCCAGTAAATTGTCTCAAGTGGCCCAACATGCTATCATTTGGACTAGAATAGTCTCTGGTCTCATCCATCAGTGCAGCCTTCAGACAAACCATCACAGCGGTTGTTTTAGTTTTATTTATTTTTATTCGACAATTTCGCTGACTTGTTGTGAGAGAAAATGTGACCGCATGATGCCCAGAGACGTTTTTGGGGAGCGATCAAGTGTGACCGCTTGAGCTAAGGAGTTAATCACTTGATATATTGTTTTAAATGCATCCTTTTTCCCCTCCATGTTCTATCCCAAATGGTCTATGCAGAATACCAAAACGGACCAAAACGATGGTATTATGTATATCCCACAAAAGCACATTGACTTCCATGTAAAAGAATATAGCACAGAAAATGAAGCCAACATCAGATAATATTTAAAATGTCTGTAACAACAGGTCACTATTTATTAAGGTTATGCTGTGCTCCAGCTACACTACAATTTGTATCACTTTGCACTTGTCCAGTTGACACAGCAGTGAAGTGGCTGCACATCTCCCAACAGAATAACTTCCGTTTATGAGTCCAGGGCAGCAGTCATCTTTTTTGTGTTCAACACTCTTGTCTTTTAAATTAAACTGCAAATTGCTGTGTGACACTGAAGCACTCAGTCATTCCAGGAAATTACTTGGAGAAACCATTTAGCCGACTTAAGTTAATTCACTGAATTTTGTTTCAATTTCTGGGTTTTCTTTATCTTTGACATTTGTTAAGCATTTTGTATTTTTTCCTTATTTAAAGTGGAATTTACTTAAAACCATTTGTGTGACAATTATAATTTAGAAAGATATTGCTCTGCAGTTTAAAGATGAATTAAAAGTAGTAGCATTAGATTTTTTTTTTATCCCATTTTGTAGAATGTTTTACTTACATCATTGCTTCTTAATTGAATCGCAAGTGATCTTCCCTATACTCCTAGAACATGTGGGGACAACAATAGATAAAAACCTTTGGAGATTAAGGTTTAATATTTGGTTTATTCTATCTATAAACATTTAACACATTTCTCTTTAAACTCTCCCTTCGGCAGCCTGGATTACACAAGTTAATCTGTGTATCTCTAAAACATTATCCTACATTTGTGCGATGTGTGTTTATGGCAGATTCACTTCTCGTGTCAAACTTCCTCTGCCTGGGAGATTAAGGGTGTGTGCTGGGGTTTACTGGAAGTGCTCAAAGAAGCTGCTAAAAAGGGCCGAGGGCTACACCAGGATCCATTCAAGGATTACATCCTCATATCGCCTCCCATCTTGAGTATTGAAAACCATGCGAAATGTTCAGTGACTTGCAACAGCCATTTCATAGCTGAGGCGTTTGTCTGTTCATTTTCTCAACGATAAAGGCTATCTTTCTGTTGGTTTGGGGCTGTAACCAGCAGGAAGAATGCGGAACAAACGTATTAAACAGGTTAGAGGTTCTGCAGAGGCTTTCTGTGCACTCATTTGAGACTTTTGGTGGGTGTTTGCTCAATATTATTGTTGCAAGTAGAGTTGTTCCGATAACGTTTGTTCCCCCTCCCGATACCAATTACGATACCTGAACTTGTAACGATCTGTGTACCAGTGAGTTAAATACAAAGACGAAGTTGCTTTGAAAACACCTCCAAACAACTGTATACTTTCAAGTTTACAAGATTACATTTAAACACATCAATACAAATTTCTATTTTTTCTTTGCCCAATAGTCTACTGAATAAAGCTGGAATGCATAATAATGTAAATAACCTTCTTTGACTTTAGCCCTTAGCTCCGTTATTTAGCTAACCAAAATAGTGTTTTGCACATGTGCAGTATAGATCGGGAAGGATGTACGGAATGGGTAGCAAGTGACACATGTTGTGGTTGTTCCTGGGTAGCATAAAATATATGATAATGTGATAGTGTGTTATTATGAATCCTACTGCTTTTCTTGGCAAGATCCACCCCATGTAGCATTCAAGCGCTAGGATTGGGTGGGCGTCCAAGGTATTGGTAACCTGAGTCTGAAGCCCTGCCCAATCAGCTATCCTGACCATAACTACTCAAGGTCAATGCCTAACCTTCGTCCTAACCATCAATCCTCTCTGCCTCTACCAGCTGTGCAGGGCGTGTATTGCCAAAAAATACAGTGGGATTTATAACTACGACTGATGTGGATCGATGCATAGACTTACATACTTATACCAATCCAGCATTTAGGCTGTATCAAAGGCATTTCTGATACTGGTATTGGAACATCTCTAGATGCAAGTCCTTGAGTTAGTAGAATTGGGAAGGCGCTTGCCATTCCATGATACTGAGAATATATGACTAAAAGGGACAATTCATTGAGTGGTGGTTTTGTCGCCATTTTCATGTTTTCTTCCCGACAGGTGCTTTTCATATGTCTCTAATCCCTTAGCAGTTATGAAACTCCAGGAGGAAAAGCAGCCCTTTTGCGATCAAGTTGTTAGATTAAATCTTACAGTGATTAAATAACCAACCATTATATGGCTGTGGCAAATTAATTTCCCCTGTGTCATGTCAGCCTGGCTAACACAGTGTATCTATGGAGCCAACTGTGAGCTGCGGATATTAGCTGTAGTCAAACCTGCTCCGGAATTAAAAGGCTAACCTAGTGTCCGGCCTCTGCAACATAGTCACGGTAAAAGCGTAAAGAAAAATAATTAAAAGTCTGCATTCCCCAAAAGATGACGCTCTAAAACCAGAAGCACCTTAAATAACTTTTTGGCAGACAAGAGAAAACCCTCATGTGCTTCTACAGTAAAAGTAAATGGTAAAACTTCCATAAAATAACTTTTTTCTGTCTGCAGTGGTAAATATAACTGTCACTCATCACATTTGAGTGTGATGTAAGTATGGCAGCCGGGGCTGTTAAGCTTGTGTCAAATGAAAGCACGCTTAAGGCACTGCGGACTGGTCATAGCTGGCATTTATATGTTATGCAAATAGAAAATCCACCATGAAAATGAGCTTTTCTAACTGAAAAAAAAGCTAAGCGTTTGTGCACATATGATAGTGAGAGATAAATATCTCATAAATGATAGCAGCTCACATGGCAGGTGTACTATTTTTCAGCTTTTTCTTCTTTTTTTTTCCTCCCTGCAGACCTTCTGAATTGAGCAATCTCTGCCAGCTAAAGCACAATTTGGATTAGCAAAAGCCCCACTGATAGGTCAGCTTAGCCAGTAATGGAGCAGCTTAGGCCTTGTCTGCATGATTATAACATTCTTAGCAGCCGATTTCCATGCATCCAGATGTTAGAGTACAAACATCTCTGCCTCCCTTTAAGCCTGACACAAATTTAGATCACAGGGACATGAAATGATGCACTTTTAAAATATCTCTATATGATGTGTTTTGACAAAAGACCTGATTGTATCTGTACTGCTGTTTCGAACAAATGTCTAAATCAATCTTCCGTGGCTGTAAACAATTTCAAGCAACACTCTTTTATTTGCCACATTAAATGTATGCTACAAGTTATTGTCTTGAACATTATTTTGCTGAATCAAAGCATCATAATGTCAACATTGTTCCCTACTTTCGATACACTAGACATTTCAGCTGTGACACACTGGCATATAAATAATTTCTTTTTAGTTAATTGACATTTAGCGGCTCAGTCGTTTTGTTCACACTTTGCTTTTGAATTGCTATAAATCCTCGTCCAGCAGCTATATTTCTCAAACCTTTCATTTGTAAATTATTTTCAGCAGCTCAGATTGTGGCTGCATTTTAAATACAAGCTCCCTCTGGACTGTTCCAGCTGTTCTGATGAAACTCTCTGATCATAAAGTGAATTATACCTCATCCAACACATACCAGTGAGAGTGTATTTGTGCGTAAACTTCAGTGCACTCACCTACTCTGAGGATCCAAGGATGTATTTTAATAATAATACATAGTGATGCTCAGCAGCATTCTCAGCAAAATCGATAAACAGGAACAACAACCAAAGACAAGCTTAGCGGAATTAAAAAGGTTCATAATTGGTGTTGTCAATAATGGAAATTTGTTGAAAAAGAGATTACCAGAAAAAAATCTATTTTTTTTCTTGCAAATGACTGTGTGTGTGTGTGTGTGTGATGGTCCTTTTCAAAATGCAGTCTTGCTTAAAAAGCTTCTTCCACTTTAGAGAAGGAGTTGCCACAACATCATTATCGTACATAAGTCCACAGATCAACAAACATTTGATTATGGGTTCATTTCTTACTTGGAACATCAAAGTGAAAGCTTTTGAACAGGCACACGAAGGCAGCACTCAGCATTATGAAGGCAGAACGTCTAGGAGGCAATGAGATGAATATTGTGCTTTTGGATGCACAGTGTAATTGTTTGGCCTCAGAACCCTGGGCTTATCCTGCTGAAGTTAAGGGGGGTCGTCTGTGCTCCGTTTTTATTCAAAAAACATACTTTTCTTGTGTTTTGAAAAAGGTGTGAGCTTCGCTAATCGCTCGTCATCAGGACATGCATACTTCTGTGATGACTGATTGAGTTTTCAGCTATGTTACTACTATGTCATCACTATTAGACCTTTCGATAAATACGGCTTAACACCTGATTTAGGTGGCAATTAAACTTTCTAAGAATACAATTTTTTTTCTAAAACTGTTGTTTGGCCATTAACATTCTTTATGCCATTAAACTGTTATAAAGTCATGTAGAAGAATGGGGAATACGAAAGAGATGTGTGCTGATCAGTTTTGTTGCTGTTTTTATTTGTGAAGGACAGACATTTAATGTTGTGTCGGATGAGTTTCATTAAAAAGGTGCTCGATACAAAAGTCAGAGCATATCTATGCTCTCTCAACATGGCTCTCTCAACATGGCTCTCTCAACATGGCTCTCTCAACATGGCTCTCTCAACATGGCTCTCTCAACATGGCTCTCTTAACATGGCGATGGCTGAGCCGGAAGCTTGCAGCTCACGTTTCTAACAGAACCGTGAGCTAACCAGTGGGGCACGCTCACATGCACCAACATGCACTAAGAGCACGCTCGGTCCGCCCGGCTATGTAAACAAAGCACAAAGATGCTCGAATACCTACACACACACACACACACACACACACACAGAGGGAAAGTGACTTTATTCTCTGCTCAGGTAGACGGTACTCCACTCTATCTTGACATTACAAATAGTTTTTTGCTGCTATAGTAATGCTCTGAATGTCATTTTGAGAAACTTTGAATATAATTTGAATACCAAACATGGCCAAAACATTTACTGAAAGATCCTGAATTCAGGGAGCTCCTTCTGAAATCGGCACAGCAGCTTCACCCCGTTGTAGTCTTCAGCCATAGTTTCCCATGGAACCCTTTTAATCCCTTTTCTCTTCAACATTCATATTTTATAATACGAGGTGGGCCAACCTGCCCAGATGACCTGCCATGGCAGCTGAAAGTAATTTAACTTGTGACATAGCTGATTGGTATTTAAGGTGCCGTAACACCACTGTGCATTTTGTGTGAATTAAACATACGTGAGAGATCTCTGGGCTGAGGTTGGTTAATCTCTCATATAAATGTAATAGATTTACTTCATGCCTCCTCTCTTTTAGTCTGCTGGGAGAAAGGAATTGTGGAGGATTTCCAAATGCAAAGATATGTTCTCAAGCACACGTATGTGGGAGATATTCCAAATATGTATCGATAAATTAAACATGTTGCTGGAACCTAGATCATATTTAAAAGCCTCCAGTGCTCAGTGAGGCTCCCGTACCAGGAATAACAGTCTGACAATTTACTGACATTATCAACATGCTATGCAGGAACTTATCACACATGATTCACACCATGTTTAAAATGATATACAGTGTTTACAAAAAGCTATCAGCACAGGATGGATCATAAATATTAAGGTGATCTAAAATCTCACACACACACACCCACACAGTAGCAGGCTGCCACTCTCACCCACTAGGAGCGTCTCACATAGCCCTCCTCAAGAGAGGAAATCATTTCCATTTGTCACATTTAAATGCTGACCATTTGCAGCTGGAAATTGCTGACCAAACACTTCACATATACATTCAGATTTTTTTTAAAAGCTCGTGTTAAAGCACTATTTAAATGGCGAGATCAATGCACATTCAACGGCTGTTCCATATCAATGTGCCGCTGCAGATGGATCCATTCTAACAACGGGTCAAACGCGAGTCACAAGGCTTTGCTGTTGCAGAGGACATTACACTTAAATGACATTTTTCTTCAGTTATGACTCCACCTGCTGTAAAAGAAACCCTAATAGAATATGTGGCCATTTTTGGACTTGAAAAGAGCATTGAGGGACACTGTAGATATAGGCCTATAGTGTTAATAGCTAGGTAACAGATCATTACAGAGTCATCCAAGGCTCTTTTACTTTCTCTTTTTTTTTTTTTTTTTACCAGACTGTGTGAAAAGGCAATCAAATCAGAACCTGCCCTTCTCTTCCCTTCATTTTGAGATGGAAGGAAGAGACTTCTCAACACTGTTGAGGTCGGACATTCATCCGTTGAGGAATTCAAACAGAAAAGCGAAGGCTGGAGACTCTATATAGAAGGACTCTTAAATCTTAATGTATTCCATTTTAGTTGGAATTCAAAGTGGATTCAAGTTAGCTGACTCTTTTCTGCTGATCATTATAGCAATATTTCAAGGCTGTGTATGAAATGTCTCTGTCATCTTCATTTCCTTGCTCATTTTAATTCATGACAAAGTAGAAGACTCCCACACCATTTATCCCTGTGAGATTCCTGCTGAGCTTGAAGAATGGTGAGGGTGCAATCTCTTCTCTGTTATAGAGCGCAAAATGCAGCAAAACTATTCATTTATAGCTTAATTAGCAACTTCAACTAAACCTAATTTGTTAAAGATGTTAAATATTTTTGTTTTGAAAAGGGGAGATTGTGATTTAAAATCTCACAGATGTCATCGTGTGTGCGTTCATGACAACATAACAAATAAATGTTCGGATTTTTAAGTTGCCGTTGAAGAGAAGTGGTTTAATTATGTGGAACATTGAGGTTTCAGCCCATTCACATTTCCAGGGCAACAAATACAGACGCCTTGTGATACCAAAGCATATGGACCCCGTTAGTGTCTGTATGAGATGCACCAGGCCTTTAAATAACTACAATGTAAACACGTCATTATCAGACCCTCAGAGAAAATGCTCCGTCGTATAAAGACTGAAAAATCCCAGGCATGGTGAGAGGGTGGTTGGTTCAAATAAACAGAGGGCGTTCAACCAGGAGACCTGGTGAGACACGTGTGCTGTTGACCATCTGGAGCGTCGTAGTTTGACCCGCTGGGAAACCCAGTGCGTTAGAAAGTGACGCCAAAGAGTCCTGGCCAAGAGTCAGTATGTGAGGAGGTTCATCCTTTTCCCCCACTTTTCTTAAATACTATTGTAAAAGTGTAGTTTTTAGAAAGGGAGTTGTTCCTGTCTGCAATCAACGCACAGAAGCACCGTTGCTAAGCAACGATAATGGGATCGCTTGCACGCCGCGACGGCGTCGCTCTCGCTTTTGAGCGTGACTACCTGCAGCCCGTTTTGCATTATTGATTTACGCATATTCCTCTTGCTGTAGCGTTACATAGTGTTAGGAGACCAACAAAAGCATTTAAGGAGAAATAAAAGGAGAAGTAAATAGTCAACTAAGAGTCTAGCTTCCCTCGGTGAAAGTGTAAATACTTTAAGGTTGATAAAATACGTAGAGCCAGATGTAGTATTTCTGTTCTCTGGGCAGATAAAGACCGACACTGACATTTCACCAGAAGTTATATGGCACACATTACCTAATTGTCTTGAGATATGAGAAATTACAAATGTAACACGTTTTCCCTTCTGTAATTTCCATCCTGATATTTTTCTGAGTTAACTTAAATTTCTATAAAAGGAGAAAACCGGCGAAGTCTCTGGAACACGATCTGTCTTTATTAGTGGATATAGGCACCAATGTGGCTGCACACCAATGAAGAGTTTGTGCAGCCTCTTTCTTTGTGGTGTCACGCTGACCTACAGCTCCATAATGAAAATATGAGAAAAAATGGAGAAAAAAGTAACTGATTCCTGGAAAGGTTCACGTTCAGGTGTTAAACAGATAGTGCTGCCAAAAAAAATTACCTCTTGGATATAAAAAAGGGAAAGACAGACAACCTTTCAACAGACCTCAGGGCAACATATGAGCAGAATCAGGTATCCAACAGTCATAAATCATAATCAAAAATGAACAAAAATCAGTTTTGCTCTCTGATGCACAGACTGGAATCAACCACAGATGCGGTTTCATTTGGTGTCTTTAATGACCGGTTTTATTCTATTTGTTTCTGATGATGGCTTCAGCCATATGGCGTTGCTCTGATGGAAAGCAGTTTTTATCTTCTGCAGCCACTTGTTTATTCCACTCAGTAATTGATGCCCTTCAATCATCTTGTCATCTTGTCAGATGCTGCATCACTGCAGGCTGGGTGCACAGTGTGCGATTGGGAACTGCCAGGAATGCTCGTATTTTGAGATTAAACTTGATCATTTTATACCTGCTGTATGACAATCACCTCACATGAAGCCACTTCATGCAAATATTCCTTAAAATATCATGAATATGTCATGCACTAAATGAGTAGATGAGAATTTGTGTAAAAAAAAGTTTCCTCTGGTCAACTTCAGTGAAATGATTGCGTCCTAAAAGGGCTGGGCATTTTTCTCAGACAAGGAAATCTATCATGTTCAACCTGTCATATTAATTGGTTCTGCTTAACTGAGCCGGATCTGCAACATTTCCAGGATGTAAATTTTAGCCTTTAACTCTGAGGTATTCAGGTGTGACTTCCAATTACATTTGGCCAGTTTGTGCTTGTCTTTGAACAAATACACATTTTAAAAGGGTTTATACTGTTGGGAGATGTGAGGATGAAAACAATGTATTTGTTGTTTAAAAGGTGCAACAGTGTGGATGTTATGGACCAAGTAGTAAAGGTGAAATGCTGCCCCCTATTTATTTGGAGCAGATGGCCTTAAACAGTGCTTCTTTAATATAGATAAAGGTCAAACCTTTCACAGGGTATTTAGGATAACTGTAATACAAAAAAAACAGCACATTAGATGCCATTTTCTACGTAACACACTATTGAACATACTAGATGGTAGGTTCTCTTCTCGCTCTGTGTTCCAAACTAAATCAATAAATGACACTGACATTTTTTCTATGTATATTTGCTGCCGCTGCAGAGTGGGAACAAGTACATCACAACTGCTTGTTTTTGTTGTGGCAACATCAATAACATTGAATATTGAGGGCAATTGTGATCAAATTGAATGAGCTCTCATCAGCTCATCCAAAAAGATAATGCACAAACAAGCAAAGAACAACAAAAGTAAAAAAGAAAAATCATCTTTCAGACTGCTGCTGTTGTATTACAGCGCAGATGAGCCATTATGTAAGAACTTTATTTTTGGTTTAGAGTTTGTACTGTATATTCTTTTCTAGGTTTGTGAGGAGACATCAGTGCCTTTTTATAGCCAGTAATGTTAAAACTAGACACTGAAGTTGAAAAAGCAATATCCTCTGATTTTTTGATGTGAGATAAGATTACTTAAATTTTCTCCCTGGACTGTAATACAGTTAAAAATAGACTAATTTCCCAGCTCATATACACTGTTTTGGACTACTGATGCGAGATACTACAGCATGGCAAACATCCCCAAAGCTTCCCTTGTCACCGCGCTTTATTTCATGTTTTATGTCCAAGGTGTACCTGAACAGAGCTTCAGAACTTAGCGATGCAGCCTGGTGATGTGGGGAGAAGAGTACCTGGCTCGCCCACTGTTTGGAAGAGGGATGGTCTTTAGGGGATGTCAGGAAGAGAGTCGGGAATAAGGTTTTGATCAGGACCAGCTGTCACTTCTGTCCTCAGCTATTCTCTTGAAGCCCACAGTCCTGCAGAAGCACAAGTATGATGGGCTCATTTAGAGTGGGGAGGCTGTGTTGTGTTTTAATTAGTCTCACCATTTGTTCCTGCCATTCAATAGACACGGTTTACTTATCACTATAACCAACGTCTCAGGAGAGACCAACAATCATGATGTAGATTCATCTATTTTTGACGGGATAATTCGTCTTAAATCCCACCAGGCTCAAAGTTTTTGTAGTTAATTACTGAGGAGGTATGTTCTTGTAGGTGAGATGATGGACTCGAAGATATGTCGTCCGTGATCCATTAAGGTCCCTGAAAATGGAGGTGAAAGCAGAGTACTGAGGCATACTGTATGCCAACAGATCAGCTTGTAAAACATGCGTCTGCAAGGGTTTTTTCAATTAAAGCTAAAAACTTGGTCTCAAATCTGAAGTAGTTATTTTTTACAATACATATTTTTTACTATTTAGGCAAAAAAGAGTTGCTTAATAAGAGTTTAAGACTAAGCCAATCAGATGCAAGACAATGTTGATGTGGTTTTATCTGATTTGATTGACAGTGACCAAATAACCCACCTACTGCCGTCAGATTCTTATTCATATAATACTGATTGGTGCACAGCAGTAAGTGACATCACCTTTGTCCAACTGAGCCCACTCACTTCAAATCAGTGAAAAGAGCAAGCAGAATAAATAAATAAATATAGCAATCATGAGAAATAATAAGTTCTAACTTTGACAGCAAATATTCTGCAGAAAGGTGATTGAGAAAAAATATTTTGAGCGGTGTAAAAGGTCCAGTGTGTAGCTTTTGTGGAATCTATTAGTAGCAATGGAATATAATGTTCATAACTATGTTTTCATTAGTGTATAATCACCTAAAACTAAGAATGCATTTTCGTTTGCTTAGAATGAACCCTTCACATCTAGGCGGGTATTTTTCATGGACCCTGCAGTGTTGCATTGCCATGTTTCTACAGAAGCCCAGAACAGACAAACTCAGCACTGGCGCTAGCGAGAGCCTTTCGTGTTCTTACGTTGCCTGAACCGTTGTTCTCTGACATGCTTGTGAAACTGCAGTAAAGAGAGCCTTAGAGTCTCACTTCTGTTGCTCTTAAACTAGTGTTATTTCGGTAAGGATGGCCTCTGAGCGAGGTGAACGACACTAACGCGGTTTTGCAATCTGAAAGCTCACATTAGTCTTGGAATGGTCAAAGTGAGCTGAGGGATATTCAGTTTGTCGCAATCTGCAACCCCACCAAGCCCGATGCCACCAAATCCGACACACTGTCTCTTTAAGACAACCTGAGTTTAAATGTTGTTGAGGTATCCACCTATTCAATTTACCTGACAGGAACCTCTTGTGGCTGTTGTCACTCAGAAGCATTGTTGTACCAGACTGCCTTTCAGAGTGGATTTTTGTCATTTAGTTTGGAGGACTTGTTGGATTTGGAGGTGATCAAAGAAAGAGATACTGGATGAATTAAAGCAGCAGGAACCATACAAATAAGCTAAATGCGTGTAGAACATGAAGTATACCAATTGAATAAAAGGGTATAAAGAAATAATACAGTATGTGTTAGTGAGGAGTTTTAAGAGTTTCATGACGCGTAATGCCTCTTTAAGAGTCTACTATCAATATTATACAGTAGTTATATGGTTTACGCAAATGCATGGAGGACACATTTCTCTACATATAAGACAATATTACATAACTACATCTAGTGGACAGATTCCAGGCAAGAAAAGGATCCTCCCATTACTCTCAGGCTGAAAGGTCAGATTCATGTTGAGAAAAACAAAACAAACCAAACTCTCCACCATTACTTGAGCCTGATCGGATCACTGAGAATGGCAGCATACTCTGTATTTGTTGTCCTCCTTAAAGCTGCACCTTAACCGAACAAAACAATACCTCCCACTCCATAACAGAGCCTCTAAGACCCTCTGCTCTGGCCTGTAGGCTTGTTTTTTTCATGTGTGCCAAACATGTACGCATCCACTTGTTGAGAGTCGAGTGAAGAATGACTCATTTGACCGACCGTTTTTTATTTTTTTTCCTTTCTCCTCCACCTCTCAGTAAACCAATGTCTTTGTTCTTTGTACTGCTGTAATCACAAACATGTCACTCAGAGTGTAATAATGGGATTATTCATTGCAAACTGACCACAGTATCTCTCACTTCAAATGTCCGGGCTGACTGTTGTTGATGAATAGCCATTTACACCCTGGATTGATATTTGAAATCGGACTCAGACTAACACCTGAATACAAATGCCTTTGGTTATCCTTCCTATTGTCTGTCGGCACTCTCAGTTAAGGCACTGGTTTAATGGGAAAATGCACGATTTTTCAGAAAAAAAACTTGAAAATGACTCCAGCTTTCATCTGTCATCACTTCTTTTATAAAATGTAATATGTTTCTTCTGCAAAGGGCAAATATTCCTGCAATTCCTACCAGAGAGATTACTCTATCTCAATATTGACAGAAATCTAAATGACACGTCTCTACTGTATAAATAACACCTCAATATTATCATGTGATTCTTTTAGAAATTAATCAGTGGATCACAGAAGTCTGCCCACATCACTGGCACCGTCTCCAGATTGGGCTCTCCGAGGACTCTGGAGCTTATTATGAGTGGACTCTTTTAGAATAATTGATTGTATTTGACATGACATGGAGGAAGCTCGGATTGATACTCCGAAGCAGAGCCCTGATCAATCCAAATGAGAGACTGGGGGAGCTTTTATTTCTCTGCCAGAGTTTATTAGAAGCAACTCGGTTTCTCTGGAGAAACTCTCTTCCTACAGAAACAGCTTGGACCCATTAGTGTCCGGGAATGTAAATTAGCGTGATCCCTCACCTCATCATGCCTCGAAATATTCCCCGTACACTGGTTTGACAGAACATAATGAAACATTGAGTTGAATGCCGGGCCATGTTCCAGAGCACTTTTGCGGTGGGTGTTAAGGCATGAAAGATTCACTGTGATTCGGTATACTGCACGTTCTGGATGATGATTTAACCTTTGGAGACGACTGAGCATCCTCCAGATCTGAATTTCATTTGGAATGGGTGTGAAACTGATTTCCTCCCGAAATTAAAGTACACAGCCCCAATACAACTGAAGAAATGTAGTTTAAAAAGGTTGATTTTCAGTTTTTATTAATTATTTGTCTGATATTGTTTAGTTTACATTTAATGGATCTGGTTGCGGGGAATTAATATGAATTACAGAACTGCAATGTTGTGAGACTGACAGCTCTTTTCCAAGGAAATTTAATGACTAAACAATTTTCTGTTCAGTGAAGTATCAAAGAGTCTGCTGTATTATTTACTTGCATCTACCACTTCTCTCAAAGCAACAACGGTAATTCCCTGGCATGCCTCTCACTTTAGAGACCATTAAAAGTTGCTCTTAGTGTGAGAGGCCTTTATCTTTACCCTTCTGTGTTCAATGTAAATAAAACCTTCCACGCGAGTAGAAAACCAAGAAAGTGAATGCTGTGTGGACGTGTCATCAGTGTGAAGCAGTAAACAGCAGATGGTTCGCAGGGCCTCTTTAGCGCTATGGATTTCATTTACCTACCCACCTGAATGACCTGTGTTGAGCTGTGCAGCTGATATGGAGAAGAAAAAAATAAAAGAAGCAGAGGGAACAGTTTGCTCTTGTTTACTCCGGTTCCACTAGACTGCAAGGCCAGAGGAGTCGTTTGCCATGCACGGAGAAATTAGCTTGTTTATCAGCATTTTGATTTCCGTCCCGCTTCGTTGTCCCACTGACATTTTGAGACGTACATGATCCATGACTGATTCCCAATCAAAATGGAGCCTCGGTAACAAAGTATTTGGCGTGTGCGGTTTCCATTATTGAATAATTAAACGCACGATAATTAACGTTGAGCCCATGTGGACGATAGCTTGTTTTGTTTATGCCTTCGAAAAGGTAACCTTGAACATTATACATTTGTCCTGTCAATTGGATCTGCTTCAAAGATGCACAGCACATTACCAATAAGACGCCGCAGCTCAGGTCCATACAGTAGGATATCGGTTGTTTCAAGGTGATTTGCTGCGGTGTATTTTTATTACCATACATGGTTATGTTTGCACCCTCGGACCACCGACTGTACTTCAGAGTTGAGCTGAACGGCAGACAGAGCTGAAGTCCTTGAAAAGGTTACAAAAATCTTTAGCCATTCATTACTGTAACGGAGGAAATGTGGAAAGTGATGGAATATAATGAAAACTAATACCCTTTCTAGTCACTATGCTATCAGTTGATATGTTTAATATCCCATTACAGGCCCAGAAGTAACCACAGTTCTATGCTGTCAAGAGACAAACACAATCCAGAGGGAAATTACCCATCAGGAAGGCAATACTGTTACTGAGATGCAATTACCAGGCCACTTGTGAGACTTTCAGCCCAGTATCCATGGGTGCGTGTGCGTGTGTGTGTGTGTGTCTGTGTGTGTGTGTGTGTGTGGTCGATATGTGCATAACAGCTCCTATGTTTTGCACAGTAAATTGGATTCTTTGCTGGAGAACAGTTAATTTAGAATATGTCCAAGATGCAAATGATTGATGTGACTATATCGTTACAACTGTAGGTTTGTGGTGCAAGGTAGCCTAATGGGGGAAAATAAATATTACATTGAGAAAAGAAATAGTTTTTATCCCAGAATTATGGAAAAATCTTTCCGGACCCAACTCTGCAACTCTCCATATGGAATAATTTGGATTTTTGGGTTGGCTGTTCACACATTAATTTCCAAGCAAACAGCACTTAATTTGGGGAAAACTGTATTCATGCTCGGATTTAGTTTAACTTCATTATATTGTAAAGCTCCTGTGCTCATATTTGTTGGTAGTGAAACATACAGCGTGTCTTACAGAGGATTTAATGTACCAATTTAGCACTGAATCACATAGCCTAGAAACAAAGGAAACAGCACAGATTGGAATGAACATCAGTGTAAACATTTGATAAGGGTTTGCTGAAGGCGAATGCTATGCTTTTATTATTGATACAAAAATAGAAAGTATGGAATCAAGACTTGCTTCTGTGCGTACGATATACCCGGCATCGAATCCTTCAACTCATCCTCACAAACCCAGTTGAAGATAGTATTTGTGGTGATGGCAAATGGCTTCGCGCGGAGATGAATTTGTCAAGTCGGGGATATTTCTATTGTACTACAAATTATCACCTTGATTCTGATAATTAATCACTGCTGCCTTCAATGAACAGCCCCTAACCTTAAACGAAGCACAGAGAGGAGAAGCGGAGCCTTCACCCATTGCAGGGGAAGTGCATGTGCATAAGAAACTGCCTGTTCAGAGTGTGAGCCTTGCATGCATAATAAATGTATGACAAAACAATACCCCAGGCACCCCAGTATTAATGATATGCAGCGAACTCATTATTAAAGTTCCAAAACAGCTCCTGGAGTAACACAGATGGAGTCAATTAAGCAATGAGCATACTTGCTTGCCTGCCGTTTCATCTTCTTTCTTTTATCTCTCTCATATTACTCCATGGATGTAATTAGCTGTATGTTTCTCCTCACAACATAATGTCCAGTGTTAATAACAGCTATTTTCACTTGTAATTTCAGATAATGTACTGCTTAATAAATGTACCAAATTTGCTTGAGCTGTGTCCTTGGGTATTTAATTTTCACTCCAAGAGGTGTTGAGGAGAATACTGTGCTAAGCTGACTTTTCTCTCTCTCTCTCTCTCTCTCTCTCTCTTCCCCTGTTTGTGTTCCCAGAGACCTGATGCCTTCGACGCTGGAAGGGCAGATCACCATGGAGAAGACGCCCAGCTACTTTGTGACTAACCATGCCCCGAAGCGCATCCACTCCATGGCCAGGGACATCAAGCTTATTATAGTGGTGCGTAATCCTGTCACTAGAGCCATTTCAGACTACACGCAGACTTTATCCAAGAAACCTGAGATCCCCACCTTTGAGGTTCTGGCTTTTAAGAACCGGACGCTGGGTCTTATAGACGCCTCATGGAGTGCGTTGCGTATAGGAATATATGCGCTCCACTTGGAGAGCTGGATGCAGTATTTCCCTCTCTCCCAAATGCACTTTGTCAGCGGGGAGAGGCTCATTGTGGATCCCGCGGGCGAGATGGGCAAAGTGCAGGACTTCTTGGGGCTCAAACGGATCGTCACAGACAAACACTTTTACTTCAATAAAACTAAAGGATTTCCGTGTCTGAAGAAGCCGGAGGACAGCAGCACTCCCAGATGCCTCGGCAAATCCAAAGGGAGAACTCACCCGAAAATCGACCCGGACGTGATTCGGAGGCTGCACAAGTTCTACAAACCCTTTAACATGATGTTCTACCAAATGACCGGCCAGAACTTTGAATGGGAGCTGGAGGAGGACAGTGAATCTCGTAGCTCTCAGGACTAGCGGACTGCGGCATGGCACGGCGCAGCCACACCACCAGCCTTCTTCAATAAAACTACTATTGTCTCGCTTCGTCTTCAGAGAGAGTGCTTGAGCCCGCCAATCAATCATGGCCGTCTTTGCAGTGTCTGTATCCATTAGCAAGAGTTTACTGACATGCTTTTTTTCTCTCCCTTCAATACTAATGTTGTTGATGGCAAATCATTATTGTAAATACGAAACATAAAATATATTTATATTTGTGAAAAGGAGATGATTTATTCCTTTTGTTTTTAAAGCATAGAGCTGATATAAAAAAAATCATGTTGACTATGGCAATGCATGCGATAAGTTAAGTGTCCTTACCTCATGAGCCCTAAGGCTAAACTCTGTCTGTTTCTTATCCCCTTACTTTCCTACCCTCACGCCCACTCACCAGCGTTACAAAAGGATATTCTATTTCAATGGCTGAGGCCATAACTTGCTCTGTTTTATGTCTTCTCACACTGTCCTGCTGCTTTAGAAGAGAGAGAAAAGAGAAGAAACAATAGAAATGGAGTACAATAATCCTCTGACATGTGCTGTTCAGTTGTGAGTGGAGACAATCCTGTTTTTTTAAGTTTACCAAAGTGTTAATTTACTCAGTGTCAGTGTTCCGGTTGCTCTGCACTCATTAATTGCGCACATATTCAATGAGAGAGCTGCTGCACAGTGGCCAGCATTCAATAATTGGATTGTTTTACTGCATAGTTGAACATTAGCATACTGATGGCCATGCACTCCGACGTGGTGCACTATCAGTGATTTTGGCATAATTTGACCAATAAATCCATGTACTACAAATATCAAGGGTTAGCTGTGGATCAAACTATTCTGCATCTTGACAAAAACAATTTCCAGTCGCCAAAAGCGCACCCAAAATATCAATCAACCCTTGCAGTACTCGACTGTTTTCCCTGCGAATCTCCCTCTTGTCGCAGTAACACATGTCAAAGGGGACTGAGCGGAAGTTTGTTAACAAACATCTGCTCCGACGCGCTCTTCTGTCGTTAGAGATTAATGGCGTGTTAAATAAACCGCTGCCGCCGGAACAAAGTCAATGTCAGAGAGAATTTGCTTGTCAAGGAAAAGCTACATACATGCCCAGGTAAATTACCAAGCCATTTCTGTGTGTACTTAACTTGAATGAGATGATGTGTGGCGAGCTTGACTAATTGGGCAGATGCTTGTGTCGAAAATAACAGGGTTTTGCTGTGAAATACTCCTTTACTCATGCAATGAAATAACACTGACCCATCCGAGTTCTTCATCCTTTTTTATTTTTATTTTGCATAACTTGCAGTGCGTCTGTCTGTTGTCTCTGGACTTTTCATCAATTGAGACAATCAATACAGCCAATGAGTCAATAAATACAGTCTGCTACACATTACTGGTTGCTGCAGCTATGATGCATTGCTCTGTTAATCCTCCTTGTTCTCTGGCCATGGATGGCTGGATTGGTTCACTCTCGGCAGACCTCTCTGTCACCCTGGGGAGGCCGGCACCAGCAGCCACTTACACAGAGCAATTGATTCAATCAAAGTTAGCACTATACTGCCCTTTGTAGCGCCAAGCTTGGACACTTACCTCGGAGTATCACTATCCCAGAGTCACAACTCCCACTTTGAGGCTTTTCTTTGCAGCCATCCCTTGGTGTTTTCTTGAAAATCTCTCCCGTCTTTCTGCACTTCCACCTCCTCTCTCTTTCTCTCCACACAATCCATCCACTGAGCTGCTATGGCATGGCGGTAAGCAATTTTCCCAAACTCTGCAGCACTCTGACATTAATGATAGTGAAAGTAAGACATGCTAATCAAACATAAAAAAGGTACATATCATGAAAAACGATTGAAGTGCTTGTGCACAAACATGTGGATATACGGAGTGCCTACTATGAGAACTGAAAAGTTTTTGGCAGATTAGATTAGAAAATGTCATTCAACCACTGATTATCTAAAATATGGACGTAGACTCCATGACATCACCCATGGGTTTCTGAAGAGCCATTGTGAAGCTCAAAGTGGGTTGCCATCTTGTCAGTGACAACACAGCCCGACTCCTGGCTAAAACATAAATGGGCAAAGAGGTGTATCGTTGTTGGAGCTGAGGCGGTCCACACTGACGTAGCGGAGCAGAATGCTAGTGGCGAGCGGCCATGCCCTCAATTATGCGGAATTAAGGCTTAAACAATAATGTAAACAGGTGAGTTGTATAAACAGTTGTCATGAACGGGGGTATTGGCTATAGAGACCCTGTTTTTTAACCAGGCTGTAAAGATGTTAATTTCTGCTTAACATGTGGGTCTATGGGGATTGAGACACTTTTGGAGTTGGAAGTTTTTGGCTCTTCCGCGTTGGCTCCATTTTTCTGCACCAGAGGTTGCTGCTTGCATTCAGCAAGCCAATCAGATTTGCCTCCTGTTCCTATTTCATGTACAGACTTATTATAATATAACCCCATCTTAGTATCTCCACCCACGGCTTCACTACCCTTTACAAAAAGCTGCACCATTTTCTTCTTGGAAGCCAATCAAAGAAGGGTCTAAAAGATACACGCGTATTGAAAAAATTAGTTTTTTTTATTGCCATGTCATAATAGAAACACAAAAAAGTCTGAATCTGAAAATGAGCATGATGTCTCCCCTTTAAGTAAAGGCGTTCATTATTTATTCATTTGCACGGTTTCCCCAAGCTTTAGAACATGTTAATCCACCTTTCAAACCAGACAGTCCCTCCCACTCAGTGTAGAGATGCTCAAAGAAATCCACAAAAGGCACCCTACAGTGTTATTAAGACAGTTGAGGAATCCATTTTCCCATCTATGAATATGCACTGCTACTGTCATTTGCATTCCCAGCATCACAAGCATGAGGGAATTCCTCTCCGAAGTTTAAACTTGTAGCCAACCGCTCATTAACAGAAACTCTCACACACACACACCTTTTTCTTTTGTACCTCTTGCCTGCTTTAGGTACAGGCGGAGAACTGTGATGCATCCTGTGAGAGTTGGGACTCATGAAAGGCATGTTAAGCTGCCCTTCATGTGTTCCTCCCGGTGGGGGTCACGCTGCGCTATTCGGTTTATCAGCATCAAGTAAAGACGACTGATGTTGGACGAGCATCGTTTGCTCATTAAGCTGTCATTGCTCAATTGCAAAAATAAAGTACAAATTCATATTTGTCAGTCATTACTGACAATTTGGCAAAGAGCTGAGGCAGTATTTCACAGATTAAAAAAAATACCTCTATGCACCTTAAAATGGTGTGCAGTTGCAGCTAGTGTGTTTATTTTGGGATGAAAGGCTGTAATATGTGTCTGAGAGATGCTTTAAAGTGTTCACTTTTCTCTTTTATGATCTATAATTATATAACACTGTAGGGAATAAAGAAACAGTACAGCAAATAAGCTCAGTTTGAACCAAACCAGTGTGAATAGTTTGGCTGTAGAAACATGAATATTTGCAGAAGCAGTTGCAACAGACTAGAAAATGCTGGTGATCTTGGCAGGAACACACACTGGCAGGGACCATGTGAAAGGGGACCGGTATAATTAGTAAGGGACTAATGAGAGGCAGGTGAGGAGATGAACAGGGAAGACCGGGTGAGGAGATGAACAGGGAAGGCCAGGTGAGGAGATGAGCAGGGAAGACCGGGTGAGGAGATGAGCAGGGAAGACCGGGTGAGGAGATGAACAGGGAAGGCCAGGTGAGGAGATGAACAGGGAAGGCCAGGTGAGGAGATGAAGAGGGAAGACCGGGTGAGGAGATGAGCAGGGAAGACCGGGTGGGGAGATGAGCAGGGAAGACCGGGTGAGGAGATGAGGAGGGAAGACCGGGTGGGGAGATGAGCAGGGAAGACTGGGTGAGGAGATGAGGAGGGAAGACCGGGTGAGGAGATGAGCAGGGAAGACCGGGTGGGGAGATGAACAGGAATTCCATTTATCATAAACATTAAAACCAACAGTGTTATTTGTTCTGGTGAGCACATTTCAATTGTTAGGGATATGAACCAACTCAAACCTCAAATCAAATTTCGTTTAATATTTAATCAGCGCTTTCTGCACCCCGGAGCGCAGAGTAGGGGCCGATCGTGGTCAGCTGTGTGTGTAAGATAACGTCAAATCGCTTTAAACTACTGCAGAACAGAGCAACAATCTTCTAATACTGTGCATAGAACACAATTTTAGTTTTCATTAAGTGTCTGTGAGTAAAATTGCTGCAGTGAACAGGACTTTATTGATTCATTCATGGTTAATTCCATATTGACAGATACAGCATATACTGTACGCAGACAAACTGTAAAACGCTATCTGATGCGAGTATCAGAGCTCTCGTGAGCAGAGGAGTAACCATGGTGACTGTCACTCACTCTGCCTTCTCCAGTCATCAGACCTGGCAAATCTTCACCAGCTGCACTAAAAACTAAATTAGCAAAGTGTGGAAATAAAGCCAGTAACAGCTCTCTTAAGATCACTCCATATCCTCATTATCAGTCCTAATCATAATGCCATAAGAAAACAGAAGTAAATACATTTTAAAAACATAAATACTACGATGAGACTTCAGTAGAAAAAATTCAACACATTTTTTTGTGGGATATACAAATTACAGTGCAATACTTTTCATAGGTTTAGCTATGAACAATGTATGAGAACAGCATTCAGTGACACAGAGCCGGTGGAAAATCTGTAAAGTTTCCCTTCCATCTCTGCCTCGTCCTCCTCCTGCTCTAACAACGGGACAGGGAGGTGGATGTGTGGAGCCAGCAGTCCTCTGGAGCTTCATGTCGCACTAAGCTAGCCCTTCTGCATCTGATAATGGCCACATTTAAAAAAAATATGAACAGCCGAACTAAGAAAAAATCTGATTCATTTGAGTGAATGAATAGCTGTGTAAAGAGGCAGAATTGTGTCAACTTTAACCACAAACCTATCCACTCTGAATTAGCCTCTAATATACCTCATTTAATGCCCACTGTCATCCAAAATTCAAAAAGACAGATGTATGTTGTGCTTTTTTAGCAAACATTTGAAATTCAATAACAACAACAAAAAAACGAGCAATGTGTTTCTGTTCCTCATTTACATACAGCAAAGGTTTTCCAACAGCTGTGAATCATTCCAAAACCAATAACCACAAAATGAAATAAGCCGAAAACGAGATGCAACTGTACGCTCTACGACCGCGCTCGTCTTTCTCATCCCTAATGAAATCTTTCATTTATCCATAGCGCAATTGTATCTGCATGGAAATGTTCCCAAGGTGGCTTACTCACTCATTTAATTTAGCTGCTAGCCAAGCACCAGAGTCTTATTGATCACCAAATTAAGGATTAAGCACAATCTCCGCCTCTCTCTCTACAGTCATTTCTCTATTTTTCACTACATCTTTGTCTTCAGGTCTATGGAGGGGTGGAGGGTGGGCAGAAAAATGAGGACAAAGCAGCCACTGGTTGCCAAGGCCAACCTGTGCATTGGTGTCTGAACATATTGAGATTCACAACCCAAACGTAAAAATTTATTTCCTCTGTTCCTTTAGTGAGACTCCTCATTTCCCTGCTAAATTTTCCATGAAGCATATTTATTTAAGGGTCGCCCTGCTTTGTGGAGTATAAATTATACTACACTCAATTTCAGAGCTGAATCTGATGTGTAAACTAGGAGTGAAGTTCCTGCAATAACAATTACAAAGTCCATAACAACAGGACTGAAATCATTTTTGTTTAGATCGTCTTCAATCACAAAGGGTTCCCGTATCCGCAAATCAACAGTTCTTACCATTTCCACAGACCAGCGTCAAAACCAGAAGTCATTATTTCATCTGCTGCTGTTTCCTGCATCAGGAATCAAAATCTAAGAATCAAAAGCTCTTCCCTCCTCTGTGCCGTTGGTGTTATTCTCCATCCCCACTGTCACACCATACACACTTATTCCTGCCTCGTCTCACGTACGGCCTGCGTGAAGTTTGTACAGCGACTCAAATTTGAGTCATCTCGTGTGTTTTAGCCGAGGCCTGAACGCTGTCAACATTTTCTCTGAGATCCAAACGGGGGACCGCCCATTGGTTGGATACCATTGACTCCCAGACTCCGTTGACAACTGAACAGATCTGGGTTCCCCATCATACAGATGATACTCCCGACGTGATCTCACAGAAATACGTGAAATGACAACGACCTCCTTAAAAAAACATTACATGGTAGCAGAATCACTCGCCGCCTCTACTGAAACACTTATCGTATTAACGTTATAGGTTTAGGAAACAAAACCACTTAGTTTCACTTCGGTTTAAGTAAAACATCATGGTTGGGCTCAAAATAATAATGTTAACGAAGTAAAATATACAAACAAGTCATAAACTTTACTTCACAATAACTCAACACTCTGGGAGTCGGAGGAAAAGCTCTGTTCACATATTGTTAAACAGAGTTGATCTTACCGGTATACATCTACTCCTAAAAGATCATTTATGATTTCTTACGACTCATGAACACATTTACTCAATCGGTGAACATGATTTAACATTGAGTATCTATTTTGGCTGCATGTAAAGGGACTGAAAGTGATGTTTCCCAGTTAAGGCTTGTCTGCTGATTTATTAAATAGGAGTTCTACTGAGGGAAACATGACGCAGAAGAACTCAGTGCAGGCCGTTCTCCAGCGTTCGTAGCTATACCTATAAAAAGTAGTACGCTGTAATACGTAGATATCCCAAAAATTCATATACTCATGACTGAGCAAGTATAAAGGCCACACAAACACACACAGGAAGGTTTGAAGGGGAGGTAGATCAAGCAAATCCAGATCTTTCACCCATAGTCCCGTGTGAAAAGTCATTGATTTATTTAACTGTTGCACTTATGTAACGCCAGCCGTAGTTATCGGGTAGGTAACAAACATTATCAGTGTCTGATAACCAATGACGCACTGCACGTAGTTCTGCTGTAGTTTCTACAGGCCGCTCCGACACTGTATGGTGAGTGATCTGCTCCTGCGCAGTAAAGTATGACGGGGAAAAACAGACATGAATTTCTGATATGATCATCGTCACACAGCTGAAAGTGGCCCCGATCTGTTGGGGGGAAAAACAGATTTCTGTGTTTCACTACTAGAGCAAAGAAAAGTCTTTGGAATATGAACGCAGCCTTAAATACCTATTTGAACTCTGATCAGAATCATTGCGACTGCAGATGTTGATGTTAAAAATTAAGAGAAAGTGTTCAAAATTACTGTAACGTTGATTGTCAGCCACTCTGCAGAAATGCAGGTTGCAGAAAAGTCCACCACACTTAAAGCAGTGTTTGCTACTAAGCTATTTTTATCCTTCTTCTGTTGTTGACTATCAATTCTGTTTTCTGTGTAGTGTTAATTAATGAGATGCCGTGTGTTCAGTGGAGGTATTGTCGGATGTTTAAAAAGGTCCGCTTGAGCAAAGAAGCTTTCCAAAGAAAAACAAAACAAAAATACCACGCAGCGTCACAGTTATCATCTAATCACCAATTAAACACTAATCACTGAAAGATAAACCTGTTGATAATGTAGACCAATAAATGAGCCATACATAATTAATGTATGTTTAATGAAATCGGCAGAAAATCGTGTTGGCTCCTCGAAGTGTGCTATGATAATGTGCAGTAATCCAGTTGCAACTGAATACTATTAACCCAGTAGTCCCCACCAATCCTCCTTGATTAATACTCACAATAACAAGAACAACAACTCTTTCTCACACACACACACACACACACAGAGAAAGAGAGAGGAGCTGATTCTGCTGCTTCGAGTTCACTTTAAGAACATTCTCATGCATGACATGATTCTCCACACAATGTGTCAAATGGTGCAGCCTGGTCAGTGTTGCTAAGCTTCAAAACTGTGTGACTACCTGCACCTCCAGCCTCAGCTCAGCAGGCGTCAGGGACGACGTGTCAAAATGCGTCTTTCTGAAAAAAAACCTTCCGTCCTCACAGGAAGGTTTAGGCCACTTAGTCAGGTCGGCGTGGTGGACTCATGTGACTAGCGACTGACAAAGAAGTCATGTGACCCGTGTAACGACCAAATGTCAACGTTTGCCAAAAGTCTTGCACGGGACACAAACAGCTGTCTGATGGACAAAGTGTGTTGGTTGGACTCGTCTAACACCCGTCTTCACCTTCTCGTTCTCTGTCAGTTGCTCTGAGCGGGTAACGTGTGTGTCAAACACTCTGAACTGAGAACGAGGTGGTATGATGTTCAGTCGCGTTTCAGCATTGTTTCATCATGATGTCATCATGACTTAAGTAGAGAAGTAAAAGTGAAAAAAAAAACTAAAGACAATAACTGCGATACTAAACTTTTTCCTGCACCAAATGTCTCATTACTTTTAAAAAACGAGTAGTGTCATGGCCTAAATACATAAATGTATGAAATCCATAATCATATTGAGTATCTTATGTTTTTTTTCTGTTAACTGCCACTTCATTTAAATGTATGATACTAATACAGTATTAAATATTCTACATGACCAGAGGGGGAAATGTATGTATTAATATAATTAATTGTTGAGAGCAAGTTAAGGTTTCACATTTTCCAGACTACATGATATTGAAGGGGACATATGAATACAAACTCACTTCTCAGTGCTTGTGCACATACATTTGGGTATCTGGAGTGCCTTCCAACTCACAAACTGTTAACTAAAGACAACCCAGTCGGTGTTTGTGGGCTGCCGGGAGGGGAACGTAAAGAGACAGGTGCTGAAACAGAGCATTTCAGACAAAATACAGACATATTCAGAAAGACAGTTTGAAAAAAAGAATGTGTTTTGAACATTTAAAAGCATGTAAACATGTACTAGAAGAAACCCAAAACGCATAGTAAGTAAGTATGAACCTGAAAATGAGCATGATATGTCCCCTTTAACAATTCGAGGACCAGTTCTTTAGGTGCTTTGCTCACCAAATAGGACATGTTTGACACTCATGATGAAGAATAAACATACAGAGAACAAATGAGATGAGGAGCACTGCAGAGAAACAAACGTGTAAATCTTTTGTGATGCTCATTACCGTCTCTAAGATTCTTGTTTTTGTACTAAAATGATTTGCCCAATGTCTCTCCGGAGAGAAGATGACAGTTTGGTTTCTTATCCTCTGAAGAAATCTTGAGCTACTTGATACCTTCAGATGTAGCTGCATGTGACTTGGACATGCAAACAACAGTCAACTTGACAGGTAAAACATCCAAAAGACATGTTTCATTTCATTTCCCCCAGGACTCTCTGGGGAGAAATTAAACATTCCCCCTCGGTACCTTGATCTGGTCCTCAAGGGGCCGCAGTGTCCTGCAAATGTTTGATCCTCCTTGGCAGTTAACAAGCCACACCCGGTCTGTAGCTTCTGTACTTGGCGCCAAGTGGGGCACATTAACTATCAAGGAGGATCAGAAGGAGCATCAGAAACCTAGAGGACACCAGCCCTCGAGGAGGAGCAGGATTTGGCTGCAGGCCAAAACAGGGGCTTGTCATGAAGCCCAGCACTCCACTGGTAGAAACGCTCTTCTTAAGGGATCCTCTGTCACCTCGGACTGAAGGCCTTACAGCAAAATAGAAAGCAGTTTTTCAAGGTCTTGAGAATATAGAATTCAGGAACAAAAACTCTAGTGAAGAGAGTTTAGTGTGTTCTGCCTCTGTTTATTTCATATTCTTTGTGAACCTTTGAGCCCTTTTTGGACAGGATTTGATCCCCAAATGAGGTATTATTTGCACAGGACTAGTATAACCTTGGGACCTCTAGTACTTTGTAATAATTGGTGAGGTGGTCTGTGATCTAAATCCTGTGCGATTCTGGCATGTAATTTGTCAAGAAATAATTCCACCGCAAATTACCTTCCATATTTCCTCTAAAACAGAGGTCATATGACACTATTGGTCCTGTGCGAATCAAACTCAACTTGAGGTCGTTTTTCTTTGTTGTTTTTAGTTTTCTCCACCCCTTTTAGAGGCTGTGTTATGTGTAATATTAAGGAGGCTCATCCCGCTACTTGGCATGTAGGAAAGGGAATCTAGATTTGGCCTATATACTATTTCAAATGTAAGCATATGTTACACAAAGCCTTTATGTCATAACCAGGGGATAATTATTACATATAAAGATATGTTGTAAGTCCTGAGAAAATTGCACAAGTGAGCTTTTACATTTTCTTTTCTTTCTCGTCATTTATTTTAATTCTGATAATAGTGAGCTCTCAGCGGGGCAGTATGAGTCTGCCTGAAGCAACTCTTCACAGCTGGATGAAGTCAGATTCTTATCCAAAAGCCAAGCCTCTGTGCTAATGAACCCACTCTGAAGTCTCTGCTCATTGGCTGAAGTACAGCGATGTATTTGAGCTGTGGTGTTGGAAAATCCAAGCCAGAGGAAAAAACAAGCAATAGTGAAATAGTGAAGTTTGAAGCTACTGCGCCTGTGTTAAACAGGGAACTTAAAAACAGCATTGACAGTGTTCTGTATGTCTTCATATATGTTCGGTAGAGTCAATGCTGAACAGTTATGATCAGCAGGGCTGTTTGGGTGATTATTGAAATCACTGTTGGGCAAAAACATCAACAGCCTGTGAAGAAATAAAACTGGGGCACTCCCTTCAAGAAATCTGCAGACATTTGCTGAATACCGGAAAACATGGGGGACATTTGCATAACTGGAGTTATTCAGAGTTGTGAAAAGAAACAAAATCCTAAAATGAACCAGACTTAATATTAGTGTTTTGCGTTTGGCAAAACAGTAGAAACTATTTCTCCATTTCATTTTTAAATCATGTATGTCAAGCAGACATTTTCATTGTTTTTATAGTGACGAGGCTAAAAATAAGTATCCAAGAAGCAATTTATATTAAAAAAAAGAACAATTCAATATTTTAGTTAATATTAACATAAACACAGTAGATATTTTCTAAATACATGTTCTACTGTTGAAAAAGACAGACCAGTTTTACTAAATGGAAAACAAACAGTGTTAGAATCAGTGTCAGAAATGCACACGACATGTTTGACCTTTTTTTTTTTTTTTTACTGTTTCCAACTTTTAACACCAGAGCCTTGTTTTGAACCTTCGTCCCCTTTCGACACATCATCTCTTTTCTTTCTTTGAAAGCTGTTTATTATGATCACTCACAAATTTGTACTCCTCGCTGTCTGCTCTTCATCCCCATTTACATAAATACTTGTGTATGGCTCAGGTATTATTATGTTATAATGAGGGAAAGAAGGAAAACATTCTTGTGACAAGTTCAGTATCTCATTTTCATTTTTAAACATACAATTTAGAAAGATAAAAAATAAAGCACTACCAATTTATTTCCCAACATGATGGTTTAAACTGTATTGGTCTAAAAGTAATCACATTTAATGTAAACTTCCCAGGGTTGTTTTAAAAAAAATGATTCCAAATTAGGCTGTTCATCGAAAAAGCAAGGTACCCAGCTGTCTCTTTTGCAAACATTTAGTTTATGTTTATAATCTTGTGAACAGCTCCCTCCTGCTTCGGGGTGGTACTAATATGGACTTTCAGTTCTGTTACAGATTCAGTTTGACTGGTTAACTTTGAAGTGCTGCTCAAATGAAGAATTGAAAGATGAATCAACCCATCTCTGGAGTCTTCTCTAAGTACTGTCTGACTCCCTGCCAATTAATAACCCAGCACAATTTTCTGCACAGACATATTTCATGTGTATGAATCACTCCTGAAATTACTGTGGGGACCTGCTGATAGTTTAGCTCTTCAAGACTGCAAACAGGCTGCTGCAAGAAAAACCTGGTCTCTTCACCGAGACTAACACTGGAACGTTTGCATTGGCGGAAGAAATACACATATAGAGTTGAGAAATTTAGACCTAGACATACTTCTTTTTTTAATTATTGAGGTCAGTTAATTAAATACCCTTAAATACAAAAACACCATTTCTTTTTAATCACATTAAATTGCATCAAGCTTTAATTCGTATGAAGGAGGTTTCATTCCAACCCCAACAGGTCTCTCATCGACCTCCAACAGCCGGGATCGCTCAGCACAGGCCATCTGGTCAAGGGCTTCTCCGGCAGATGCATTATTTTTCAAGTCAATACCACCACGTCCCAAAAAGTCCTGTTTTGAAAGAAGACTAATTTCATTACCAATCCATGCAGGTAATGATCTCATTAATTCACCGTTGATTCATTTTCAGCTGAGTGGATATTAACCTTTTGCCAGTAATCATTAATTTTCCGTAGGAGAGGTGTGGTATGTTGTGATTGGAGCTACATAAACAAAACAATTAATAGGCTCCAGACGTTAGAGGTCGTTCATGATGTCCAGCTGACTTCTTACACTCAAATGATCGATTTATTGACCCCCTCCCCCAACCACCAACAGAACTGCTCTCATCTCTCACAGTATGTTTTGCCCCAGAAGTGACAAGGGGGATTACTTGTGTTGTTCTGTGTGGTCATGCATGTATTTTGAGGACAATTATCATGCTCTGAATCCTCATAACTTTGCAGCAGGCAATCAGGGATTGCCATACAGCACCTGGCCACCGCTTCCCAGTGTGCCTCAGACTAAATGTACTGACACTAAGATTGTTTATCCTTTAAAAAAAGTTAAAAAGTTTTAATTGATTGTTTTATTCTTCTGAAAATGGTCTTTTATGTCTAAATGAGCTGTATACCTTTTGTGGACATGGTTTTACATGTTTCTAATGGTGATTTATCATCACATGAAGTCCTTATTTCTAATTACTTATAAGGACCGATCCTTCAAACTGTCATCTACCTCCTGAGAAAACATCCTAGTTATCTTCTGTATACTGAAACTATGATAAAAGAGGTTTTAAAGTGAGTGAGGATTTTCAGAGGCCTAACATTTATCACAAACAAAGCTCCCTCTTTTGACAAAAAATGTCAACAAAGTTTGCGTTCTCTAAGTAACGACCCTGCTCCCTTTTACCATTTTGCAGTAATACAGCAAAGAATCGTTTAGTCCTCAAATTGCAACAATTGTGCAGAACCACTACCGCCGCTTGCTTTCACTACAGCTGTATACGTATACTGCATGGCATGCAAGTGATTTTTTTAAAAGGGGATCGAAATTGCAGTTGCCAGTCACTAAAGTTTGTTTCTGTGAAAACTCAATTCAGTCTATAATGAACCCAAATGTTTGTATACAAGCATATATTCTCGTAACCTAACCTGCATGTTTTTGCTTGCAGTACTCAAATGAGCCTCAGTTCAGGTGATGGGCTTCCACACAAAAATATCACACCAATTCATTTTTACCGACTGCTCTGAGAGGCACCTACAGTAGTCCAGTAAATCCTCCACCAAGCAGGGAGATTTACAGAAAAACAAGGCAACTGGAAAAACTGGTGCATAAAGTGTGTGCTCAGAATGGTAAGGCCCGATATGATGCAGTCAAGTAAGAATTGATGAATGCAACATGCTTGTGTGTGGAGGAAAGAAATTCTTCATTGCAAATGTTGAACAGCAAAGGATGCAACGAGAAGTAGTATCAGTCATGGCACCGTGGAGCATTACATTCAAACTGTACAAAGTTCTAAAGAGAAAAATACCTTGGGCCCTATTTTTACTTTTTCAGATATTTTCACACCCAGCAGCCATGTAGTGTACGTAGCTACGGTCAATGGCGCAGTATTTTCCTACGATTTAAATGGTGCATTATTCAGATGCGACGGCACAGGCGGGTTTACAGCCAGACTTTTAAAGATCAAACACTTCATTTCCTGGTTTCTGGTGAATTTTTATTCACCAATTTATGGTGGAAATGTTTTTATTCATTTTAAGGAAATGTCCACGAGAAAGTCCACAGCTGCTGTTTTTTTACGCCTCGGTGCATCCACTCCTTGGTCTGCGCTCACCGTCTCCTCTCCTCGTCCCCTATGAGTGTGGACGTATGCTGCTTAGAAATTTGCAAGCCCTTTCCCCTTAATAGCTGCCTTCTGAGGCTAATATCTCAGCGCATTACACCGCCTCTCTGGCAGAACCCAACTGCAAGCCTGTGTGTAATGCAGCCTCTGGATTCAGCACCCTTCATCAATGGACAGCGACAAATAGTAAAGAGAGTTGCCCTCCTGATCAGTAAATAGAGAATGAAACTCATCAATATACGAGACATATGCAGGTCTGTACCGAATAGTTAGAAGCTTAATTGATAACGCCGATATTCAAAATCACCATTAATATTTGTAGAATTCCAGTATTTGCTGTGGAGGCTTGTGTGATCCAAACATTCCTATCAACTTGAGAGCGTTGTAAACTCTAAAATTCATGTGATTTCCAACATGTTCAGTTCTACAAAAGTATTCGGCTTCAATAATCCAAAGTTGTTGGTGTTTATCCTTTCAAAAATCATTTCCACTGCAATAGCATAGCCTCCTGGCTTTTAAAGGGCATGGGAGAAGACACTATGGTTACATTTATGTTATGCCCAAAACACACCTATGGTTATCTCTCTCACACACACACACACACACACACACACACACACCAGAGGACAGTGTTTGGATGAAGGAAGAGTACTGTACTTTGCGCAGGTAGAACAAAGAATTAAGTGTTACTTTACAGCAAGACTGAACGGAGGAAGAAACGTTCACACTTAATAGAGTCAGTGGGCCCACTGTCTGTCACTAAAGAGAACACTGTGTGTGGGGAAAAGTGTAAAAAAAGTGTGTGCATTTATTTTCCAAGTTGATTTTTTTTGTAATTACAAAATGCAGGTTTTGATCCTGAATCGCTTCTTCAACTGTGCAGACTAAGTTGTAATGTCACGAGAGGTCTCTAGGGCAGGCTAGGGTGGGGCAGTGCAATAGAACTGAAAAAAAACAGCCAAAAACAGAAGGTTCAAAAGAAGGTGAAGTTTTATTCTTCCGTAAAACAGGCAACTCAGGTAATTCCTTCAATCAAAATCAAAATCCACCAACAAACGTAAAAACGTCCGAGAGCAGAAAGTGGTTCCTTAAACCCAACAGAATTCCAACAAAAACTCAACATAGCACGTCCAAGGTTGTCTTCGTTTTAATAGTTCTTAGCCTTTTTAGTACCTTCCTACACGTAGGTGTCCGTTCCCAGTCTGTTTGCCCAGCTCCTTCTAGCCGTGTGCTCTCTGTCCCTCTGGCCCCTTCCTGTCCTTTGTGAAACTTTTAAGTCCTGCTTCAATTAGGTGGCTTAAGCACCTACACCTGGGTGAGTGATGATGCATTTTTGGAGATGTAGTGTGTGCATCGGTGGCCATTTTGTGATCCGATCCTGTATGGGAACGTAGCACCCCTCCACTACATGACCCCTTGTGATGCCACAATGTTTTAAGGCCAAGTATTGTACAAGCTGACAGGGCAATCATTTTGATTCTTGACTAGATATGGATTTTTTAAAACAACAACACACACAACAAGGTGCTCATTTTCAAGTGAGTTTTGATGTTATGTAATTGTGCAGCCATAAAAAAAAAAACACAGATGGGTTCAAATATTTGTTCCAGTTTCATTGTCAGAAGTCCCCATCAAGAGGTCACATGATCACGCCTGAGCTAGGGAGGACAGCACAAAAGGACATCCCCTCCTCAGATGCCATCACAATTACACTCTTTGACTTCAGCCATGTTGAAGCTTAAAGTTACTGTGTGGAACTTTTAACTGGTTATGAAACGGTCTAAATTTAATACTGATGCATCTGACCGACATAAGTAAATGAGACTGCAGGTCCACCAGAAACTCCTTCAGCTCAGACTCCAGCGGTGCCTCCAGCAGTGTCTCCTCCTCCGGTCAGGAGCAGGGCTTTGCCTCGCCTCTCCACTGGGAGCCAACACCAACACCAGGCTGCTGGAGACCCAGGCCGTATTGCTGGAGGAAAGGGAGGCACGGGACACCCAGAACAGGGACTCAGTGGAGCAGACTATCACACTTCGCTGCAGTCAAATTCAAAGTTTTACTGGAATCTGGTCTTCAGAAATAAAACCACTTTTGTGAACAGGGACCATCAAAATCCTCTCATTTTATTAAAGTACCTGCCAAAACTTACCTCACTTCACCCAAAATGTTCTCCTTCTTAGGGCTTGCAGCAGGAACTGGCTCTCCCAAACAAGAAAGTACAAGAACACACAATAAAAAATCTTCCCCGCCAACACAAAAGACTGTGTTCACTAAACATGCACAGATGCATTCATGTGCATGTTTATTTTTGTGTCTAGAGGGTTTTTGCTGTTGGCATTTCCCCGTTTTATTAATGTTTATTCTCTATCAGGTCTAGAAACATTGCTTTTCCGCCTTATTTATTTACTTTGTTTTCACACTCAGCTGATGGCCTGCAATGCACTTTAAATAAAAAAATGTGATTTGTTTCACAAGAACGACATGGTGCAAACAATTATCCTGATTTAATCTTTCAGCGGGTTGCAACATGTCAATATGTTTCTTCACTGGGTTATGTCTGTTGCAAACATTGCATCCTGATGCTGACAATGCATAAATGATGCAGGACTCAAAGTCATGGCAGGTTTTTCGCCTCAAGCAATCCAACTCCTGAGCAAAACAGTGCAGACCAATGCTAAAGTGAAAACTATGGTCAGTGCATGAAAACATTAGTCGCTTATGGAACCAGGACACATGCTGGGTCACATTTAGAGTATTGCTTTCAGTATTTAGCAATCATATGTTGCAGAACAGATGTTTACAGTGACAGCAAGCCAGAAAGCAAGGTAAAAAAAAAAGGAAAGAAAAAAAGAAGGAATATAAAGTACAAACATTGAGCAGTTGTGTTTGTGTGTGTGTGTGTATGTGTGTGTGTTTCTTTTGGGAATAAGGTTGAGGAGGTTTACTGTAATGAACCTTCTTGGGATTACACTGCTGTATGCCTGCTGTCCAAGCTGTCAAACACGAATGATATGTTAATGTCTTGTAACAAATAAGACCATCTCCCGTCTGCTGGAAACACCAATTTGTGTATTTTACAGCAGAAACCAGCTCTCAAAGACTTTGTTTATAGTCAAAAAAGAAGAAATGAATTCATATTACAAAAGGTACACACGGATTCTGCTAACATACTGCTGAGACTTTTTCTCGAGAAGCCGTATACAGGGAAGAGCAACTGAGAAACTTTTGGGGTTTAAAAAGGTAAATCCTTTTGAACAAAAGACCTTAAATTGTAGAAGAGTAACCTCCGCTCCTGAAAATTGTTTGGACTCTTTACCTTCATTTGAATAGGGGAAAAAAGGCTTATCATTTAATTGAATAGGAAATTGACAGCATATGAAATCACAGCAGATAGTAAGATGAGGGGCGGTGTGCAGAAGAGACAAAATAACTGAATCCCATGAAGGTTTAATGGAAAGACAGAGCAGGTGGGAATTCATTGTGGTGGAATGACGTTTTTATGATCCATAGCTGGTAGAATTCCATTACATTTGTTATAGAAATATGAGGACAACTGGCCAGAGTCGTACTAGAGTGCTGTATGTGCATCTCCTAATTTTAATTTAGATGGATAGCTTTCAGTGTCTGAGTCCCTGATCTTGAAGGAAGAGGCGATTTTCTTTGTGTAGGCTAGCAGGCTCAAGATTCTGAGCATAATTACTCCTTGTTGTTTCAGTGACATGCAAACAACACGTACAGAAAGGAGAATCTGCCCCTTAATTGAGGCAGAATTCACTTTGAGAAAGTCCGCCTGCAGTGGACTGAGCTCACCACTATGAGCGAGTGTCCAAAGGCATTTACGCTGTTGTGACTTGAATCAAACAGAAGCCTGAGGCCATGCACACGAAAACTAAAATATTTTTAAAACCATTTCAGCTCCTGAAAAATAAAAGGACATTTCAACATCACACCTTCAAATTTCTTTTATTTTTTGACCTATTTTTTGAAAAGAGCAAAACTTAATGACTGTGGAAAGAAGACAATAGTATTCGGTGTGTTCCATCATGTGTGCATGCCCGACGAAATCAATGAGAAAATGTATTAATGGCACATTTATGCATGTATTCAGCCTGTAGGGCATGATTAATAATTATAATAAAGGCTCCCCATGTCATGATACAGAAATGAATAGCTAGTTTCCATGTGGCACCACAGGTAAACAAGCTCACCCCCCCAAGCATGACACGGGGCCGTCATGCAGCCTTTCACCTTTCTATTTTAACACTGACACCCAGGCTGTGACTTCTAATTTTAAAATTGGCTCAGAGTCAAACCCCATGAATCCTCCTTCAGACATCCACTTCCTGCTGTTCAGTCCGAAAAGAAATTGTCCAAGTCATCATAGTTAATATTATATATCAACAACGGCTCATGCAAATGATCTCGTTAACCTCTTAGCGTGTATAAACTGTTCACACCGAAGATGCCCTCTCATCCCATGTTAACCTCAGAATGCGTACGGTTGATGAGGAGGAGGACGAGGACGAGGAGGAGACCGTTTCTTTAAATTGCATCGCTTCATCACAGCAGGAAACACATCAACTCTCATCAAGGTTAAACACAGAAAGAAAGATTTTATGAGGATAAAATCAGCAAAAAGAAAGAAGCCATTAAACTTGTGAGCAGCCACGTTAGAAGAGAAGCTTATTACGTCCCGTTCTTTACGTTTATTAGTAAGTAGTGGCCGTAGTTATTACTTAACTTAACTTACGTACGTAACAAGTTACATAACAAACGTACTTATTTTAACCAAAACCATGAACTTTTCCCGAAACCTAATCAGGTAGTTTTGTTTTAATTCATAACGTTAACCACGTGTTTACAACCAGCGCCTGTTTCATGAACTCTCCAACAGTTACTGTATGTTTTTTTGTGTATATATTGAAAAATATACTTTGTTGTTGGCCAGCAAAGGATTGACATCCACCATTATTAATTCATAGAATACATTGATGTATTTTAACTCTAACATTGTAATATTTGTATATATATATTTTTTTTTTGTGTTCTTGTTTTTGAAAACTCTCTGCCTCAAATTGCCACTTGAGAAATGAATAAAATATAATTAAAAAAAGACATGTCTGCATGTGTCAGTACATACAAATACGTCTGAACAAAATAGAAAGACTGAGCAGTGATAACAACTGTATATTATATGGGAAATCAAATATGAATGTGCTTATATGACAATAAGTATATTTGAATGTGTTTTAACTATGAAACAGATTTCCCATGCTACAGTGGACTTTTAATTTAAAATTTTCTTTCACTTTGAGTGAAAAATGTCACGCTCTACAAATAGGCTGAGGGATAGATTAGAAAAGATTATACTGTGTTAAGTAATCAAATTATAATGTAAATGTATTTGCCAGATTTGTAGCTTTGATATAATGTCTTTCTGTTTGAGCACAACATTCCTGTGTCTCTGATAAACACTAATGTTACCAGTCATTTTGTCCCGGGGCTTAAATCCAATGTTTGTGAAGGCTACCCAAACAGTCCGTTTGGTGTTTGAGGCTTAGAAATGCAAGTGCGCAGCTTTTGAAGACTCAGAGACTCGTTCTGTGCATACAAGAGTATGTATACACTGTTGCTGTTCCAGAATAATATTTGATTTTTGAGGCAGAGGTTTTATCTTCCTAACAAATAAAGGTTATACTGAGCGACAGAGGATAACTCATCCAATTTCTGTGGAAGAAGCGTTTGCTCTCTGGATGTCAAAAAAAAAAAAAAATCAACTCTCATTGGCTGCTTGTGCTACAGTTGACGAGGTCAAAAGGAGATGGCAGAGGAGTCTTAATTAAAAGTCGCTGGTGATACGACCCAAATTCAGCCTGTCCGGTCATTTCTTTGCTGACAAAGAATCATTACATTAGATGTCAGAGAGGATCAATATTCTGACAGGATGAGCTACCCTCACACCCATCTCTCTCTCCAAACCTGTGCATTGACTGCAAACCTTAAGCAACAAGAAGGATGAGGTCAAAGATTTGTTCAAATCAGCACCTCCATCCCCGTGGCTTAGACAGGGGGAATCACTCTTCGTTTGTTGAGGCAGACTGTAGCAGCGAGGCATCATTAAATTCGTTCTCACTGCTTATTGTGCATAATTCATATTCAGCCGTTGAAATATAAATGTTGCTGTATTGCAGAAACTCTGCTAGACCAAGGCACAAGACGGGGCCCAGAGTCAAACCCCAAGTGGGCCTTCAGGTTGAAGGAAAAACGCACGGGCGAGGGCTCCTAGGACAGTTCTGGATCACCTGCAGCAAAATCTATTTCGAGTGTTATCCCTGGGAACAGATAAACAAATACCACCACTAATTGGTCATTATGTGAAAAAAACTAAATTCTCCTTCACATTATAATTTGCAAAACATGTTTAGTGAGTGACAACAACATGCACCACGAAGATATTAAATCCACTGACGTATTCCCTAATAAAATGCATTGAAAGGGGAAATGTGTTGTATTCATTTTCTCATTGCTGCAACAGTGTAGTTTGTGTAGTACAACCATGAAAGAGGTTCATGCTCCTGACCTTAGAAACAAAATACTTATATCTAAAAGAGACACATTGATCACATTTTCTCTTTGGTATAAGAATGATGCATTCACCCTGTTGGAGAGACTGCGATTGAGTAACACATATTGAAGCTCGAGACACATTGTACCAATCCTACTGCCAGTCATTCTGCAAAACCTTGGATTGTTTCAATAAAAATGTTCTTATGATTTATTTAACTCAACTGTCGATGTCAATGGCGAATACACTTTTATTAAAGCTGCTCTAAACAATATTTCTATGTTAACATTAATGTGAAAAAGCTCGCTGGTAGTGATGAATCCACAGACAATTATCAACCAACTTTGCAATTCCCTTCAGCTCTATTTCAGTGTTTTTAAGCTCATTATTTTAGTTTTAAGCACTGCAACTTTAATGTTTTGGTGCAGTCTCACTGCTCTCATCAGCATCATATCCAGATGCAGCGATGCACTGTGATTATGTCCCCCTTTACATACAAAATGATTGTGATACCTGGATTGGGTTACTAACTACATTTTTAACAGGTGATTACTAATTGTATCAGATTACACAACCCCCCCACCCCCCACACACACACACACACACACACACACACACACACACACTGTTGCTCAGCACCGTACTGAAGAAAGACGCAGTTCGCAACTCTCTGGTAAAAATAGCGGAGCATTTAGCCGCTAAAGAGACAGATATTTCCCTCGGGAGTTGGTGGAAAGATAAAGACATAGCTGAAAGGAGAGTGAATATTGACTCACATTCATCCAGTGGACACAAACATGACTCCGAATTGATGTTGTTCTGTGTCTGCTGCATGTGTTAAAAGGCAACTGATTGGGATTTATAAACTGATGATGTGACGATACTATTAGTAATGCGTAACATTTTATACGGCGATTAGTCAAAAACTTGCCCGTCAGTGAATATGAGGCTCGGTGAGTAAACCTGTTCGTTCTCCAATAATTTCAACAGTGTGTTATGGAATAACTTTACTCAAGGGCTTTAGATTAATGCCCAACGGCCTGCGCAAAAGATGTCCCTGATGGTAGGTGTTGAATTCAAACATGTTATTGAAGACTGAAATCTGAGTTCTTTGATGATGCAATAAATTTGCCTATTTTGTGCCAAATTTGCCTGTTGTTGTGAATTGTTTTAAACACCTCTTGGTTTCTAACCAGAAATTAGCATGTAAGTCAATGCAATTCTTTATTTTCTGTTAAATTTAGACAAATGACCAATGGTAATTAGACTCCCACTAGGTGCTGAAAAAGGCATTTTGAATGGGAGAGCTATGTGTCCACTAAAACAGTTTTCAATAGCATGTTAGGTCCTTGACATCATGCCACATTGCCATACTTTGAAACAAAGCCCTTGCAGGAATAACTGGTGGATCAATACAATGTCCATGTATTCTTGCCTTATTCACAGGGCTCTAGCTCCCACAGCTTTGCTTGCACTTTGGTGAAGCTTCTCCTCTTGTGCAGTGATCCCTACAGAGTGATTCACTGTCCCATCTCTCCCCGACATCCTCCAAAATCCCTTTAAGTTGGCCTGCTTTCAACCCCCTGAAACATTATCAGTCAGCAAGCATCGCGTTCACCATCTAGCGTGAAGTATCATTTACGGAAACATTGCATTTTCCAGCTGTTGCCGCTTTTCATGCATCAAAATAAAAAAATAAATAAAAAAAAAAAAACCTTCCAAGAATGAAGTGCCACCTGTACCCACAATAATTGACTGGAATTTTATATTCTCTGTGCGATATGAACGAAAGATTTCAGAGATTTGGTTTTATCACAGACCAATATTGGACAAGCCCTTGTGTGCTTTCAGGATTAGATTGCTAAGGTTTAGTGAGTGTGTGTGTGCGTGTGCGCGTGTGTGTGTGTGTGAGCGGTCACTTAGCGGTGGCCTTGAGAACCGGTTACTTCCCGGCTGTAGCACAGTATTAATGATGGGAGTGCATGTTGATCCTATGGCGCTCATTCATTTTACCACTCCTGTCACCACGCTGTGTGCAGAATGCTTGTAATGAATAATATACCAGAAGACTAACAGCAGGGTAATTACAGGATAATGAATGCACCTGCATTTTGCCCACAATGTCAGGAAAAAAAAAAACAGGATTTGCAATATGTTGTTTGTGCTTTACAGAGCACCGACCAGTTTGTGTTTAATAGATTCAGCGAGGCAGTTGTCTGTCATAGCAGCATCTTTCACTGGGCTGTGTTGTATGTAATGATGAGCTTTTTCTACTGCAGCATTTAAGTATTGATGAATGGATTGCCAGCGGGTGACTAGAAGTCGTGCAGATATAAACAGAAACAACATAGTAAAACTATATTGACAAAGATATTTCGTTTTATTTAAGTGCTTTGTCCTCTGTTTGCTCGGATCACTGGGTTTAACAGACGTCCTAAATCCATACATCACTGCTCTTATGTCCAACATAAACACACTCCCAGGTTTTACTAATAATAATAAAAAAATAAAACCATCTCACAGAAATACATTAGTAGAAATATAGCCAGAAAGCATGCACCTTGGTTTGTTTTATTACCGAACATTAAAAGCAAACGTATACATATTTCATATATAATGGTCATTTCATCACTCTTTAATAAACATTATATTTTAATTGTTCCGTTTATAACACTGTAATATAGCTTTAAAAGCTAAAACCTCAAATCCCTTCAAGAAAAGAAAGATGACACCATAAACCCAGGATGAATATATAAAAAAAAAAGATCCTTTATAGTCTGTGCTCCAGCGTCTTAACAAGTGTATTCCAATAATACATCAAACAGCTGTGCCTAATATCACAGGCCAGCCATTCTTTATCACAAGAATGGGACTCGGCACCAGTTCAAAGACAGGGATATAGAGAGGGAGGGTGTGTATGTGTGTCTCTTTTGTCTCTTTTGTCTCTTTCTGGTCAATTTGATTCTAGAGAAAAAAAACACTTTATATTATGTCTAATGGTATAAACACAAACTCCGAATCTTTACAATTACCACCTCCTGTCTGTACACTATTCTTGTGGTAGAGGCGTGAAAACTGTTAATAGCAATTATTTAACCCCCAGCTTATAAACTGAAGAGGCCAAACGATTTTTAAAATCGATGCACTCTATATTTCTAGCCTCAGTCGCGATATGGTAAGATACATTATGGACATCTTGTGGCCTACTGTGAACATTTTGCAGTAGAATCAGCAGTAAACATATAGATCATGGAGAAGAAAATCACTGCATGTATGCTAGCTATGTTCCTATGGATCCATCTAATAGAGTGAAAGGATAATTATCCCCCTGAATACAGTCACTGCTATGCACCGACCACATCAAGCCACTGCTGGGAAATCGAGTGTTTTGCTTTGTACTGGAGGCACAGTGTGCTATTTGTGTTTACAGTACAGATGATGTAATCAATGAAAAGTGGATTTTCTTTTTTCAATTCATAGCAGTTCAAGCTTTCCACTCTTTTACTCTCTGATATACTGCAGCTAATCCATGTTTGTCAAAACCAGAGTGGACTGACGGGCTTGTTTTGTGTTTTGCTGTAGGATTAAAAGAAATTCCCCTGGTGACAGATTTACAATTGTTCATATCCTTGCTATTCTTTCATGCTGTAGCCTGGCATTTCTATTCCACCATGTGACAGAGATCTTTTAATATGCAAAAGATTTTAATATGTTCTGAGAAAAAAATAACGGAGAAAATGTCGGCAATTGAAAACCAAACCTGTGTTGCCGAGGGCTCGTACATGAGGTGTTTGTCGCTCAGTGGTGGAAATTGTTTTTCAGCAGTGTGAAGGACATTCTCTCCGTCTGCCATTGTGGCATTGTAAACCAAAATCTAAAGCATATCAATGGATCTTTTAGAACATGTATTCAGAAAATACAAAAAGGAAAAATATGAGATGACGTGCAAAAATAAATTACGTTACATTATTATGTCAATGTCAATGTCACTTTGGTCCGGACTGAAATCATGCCATGAAAGTTTTCAGATGGTAACGGTGTCCAGATTACAGATGCATTTTCTTTTGTGATCTCCTAATCTTTCCTCCAGCACCACAAGGTTGATATTTGTGGATTTGAGTGAAATGTATCATCAACTATTGAATGATTTGCAAAGAAATCTGTTTCACACATTTATGTCCCAAAAAAAATATCATTGCTAGTTTCAGACCGTCACAGTTGTCATTGTCACGCCCAGCATTCAAGTTGGGGAAGTAGAAAATGTACTCGCGCCCATCTGTGCGCTCATGGCCACGTTGATCTTAAATTGAGGTGTCGTCGGATATATTGCTGGCACATTACTATCCTGAGGCAGCATGAAGCGATTGCGCCATTGACCAACAAAAAACAGGTTTTGCTCATATGCAGTCAAATGGAGTTATTAATTGGGGAGAGGATTGGAAGACGGCAGAGGCCGAGGGTCCACGGGTTCACATACCCAACCCTTCCCTGCCGCCCACAGTATGCTGCCCACAGCAACAATAATTCAGCATCCCTGTTAATGGATGGAGCCAAACAGTGAACAAAGTACCCTTCTTATCAGTAAAGAGAATATGACACTCATCAATACAAAACAATACAATTCTAGGTTCAAAACTTAAACTTAAACCTTAATCATTCCTTCTGTCAAAATCTGGTATTTCTGCACAGTTGCCGATAAAGATTAGGCTACGCTAATGTTATCAGTATTATTTGGAGAGTTCCAGTCTGGCTGACTCTTGTGATCCAAACGTTTCCAATAACTCCAGAAGTCCAAAATTATTGAAAAACAGATCCGAGTATTCATAACATCTCTTTATCTCACAAAATATTCTCTCACAAAATATTCTGCTGCGATCTATATTTGATGGCATTTTAAAAAATGCTTGATTCTCTAATTTGCCGAATCCACCATTTAAATAGCAACAATGCACCAGGTTGAGACACACCTGGCTTTTAAAGGAATGGGGGATGAAAATGCATTGGTTTATTGAGTGTTACGCCCAAAATAAACCAAATTAGTTAATTAAGAGATTATATGTGCTGTTTAACTAGCAAAAGTGGAGTTGGACACTATAAATGCACTTTCACCATGCACCTAGTTAGAGTAGAGTTTATATAGTTTATATTAGGCCACATGTCTTTTGTCGACATAAAATCACAGTTTATATCTGTTTGAAGCCACCATTAGGAGTGGCCAAACTCCAATAAATATGGGCTGTAAGGGGAAATATGCTAAATACTTAAATATAGTCCACAAAGAGTTGTGTTTGTAATTAGGATCAGCACACACACACACACACACACAACTCTCACAGCAGGGTTGAGATCTGTAAGACTGCCAATAAATCCCTTTGAGTTATGTTATATTCTACTGTATGCTGCACTGCTACACTTCACTGACCTCAGCAGCAGTGAGTGCATTCAGTAAATGACAGGACTGAAGTTTGCTAATGTTTGCTCCAGTCACACATCTGACAATTGACAGTGTCTTCTTTTTGATTCGCAACTAAAAAGGAGACAGAGCTGGATGTTTATTAAAACAGACTGCAGTAGAGACAGTAAGTAAGTAAGGACATACAGTACTGTAAAGTCTGAGCAGAAACTCTGAGGCGTTTCCTGCATGTGAACCCAGCATGAATCACTCTTTTTTCAGTTGGAATTTATCAAGGCATTTATTCAAGGCCACATCCCATTTCAAGAGCTTTGCTGACAGTTTCCTGTCAGGTCACACAAACAGAGCTTTCACAAGATAATGTTGTTAGGTGCAAGTGGAATACAGTATTTGCATGTCATTAGACAGCCTTGTCTCATAAAAATACAACGCCCATACAACGAAACTGCATTGGAAATTACGTTCCGAAGGAGACGTATTTTGTCGTGGATGACGTTTGGTTTGGACGCATCACAAATAAGTTTCAAATGTGTCAGTGGAGTCAAGAAACACAGGGATTGTGTCTAGTTTGAACTAAGTTGTTGCCTAAACATAACCAAGTACTTTTGTTTCAATTTCGAGTCATTTTGTCATTTTAAGGCAAACCATGGTGTTTTTACTAAACCTAACCAAAATATGTGTACTGTTGTTTTGTTTTGATTTACAAGGTGTTTCAAACTGCATCTGTAATCTAGGAGAAATATGTTTCCCTCAAAACCTAAGTGAGAGTGCAGATTAGTTTTATGGGAATGTCATTTTGGAAGAGACAAGCATTTGGAGGTTACATTAAAATAGTTTCATATTTTTACACAAAGATAAAAAAAAAAAAATACAAAATTAGAGCCATTAATGTAAATCTCATGTTAATAATGTAGATTTCTTTTCAAATGAGACAGTTAACCATCAACGCTATAATCAGAGTCATGAACGACTATATCTGTCTTACATTAAATCCTGTTTATTCTCCCCCCTCTAAGAGTGTTGTCTTTGTCACGCTACACACTGCAGGGAGCTGCTCTGTTCATCCAAATCTAGTTTGCTTGCTACAACAATATGCCGAGAATGTGTTAGATCATTCCAGCCTCCTCACGGCGCCCTGTGACGGCAGTAAGATCGGCTGGAAACTACTGGGGCACGGTGACTGAGGACTGACCTTGTCCGGGACAATCTTTCAAAGTTATTGAGCCGGGATGGTGATGACAGTTGAGAAATGCTGGGCTACACAACAGAGGATATATCATTGGCTAAAATTGTCTTCATATTGACCTCCTTGAAAAGAATGAACTCATTCGCGAACACCCAGAAACTGAAACAGCTGGTGTGTGTGTGTTGCAGTATGCAATTGTCCAATTTTAGACTTATATCCACAGCAGAAAATGTCTTATATTCAATCCATAAAACAGGAAGTAAGTCATTTTTAATTATTGTATTGTGGTATTAGTGTTACGTTTACTGCACAATGCTAGTGGTTTGCTTGCAGTATGTTGTCAGAAAAATGCATCTAAAACTGAAGTGTTCTTCCTGGTCTTTGTGGTGGTTGCAGAGTTTACACAGCAAACAAATTGTCATCAGTTGGCAGTGTGTTGGCCTTTGAAGCTCATCGTTTTTTATGTGCCGTGATGATTTCCCTTTTTGAATGCTCTGGTGTCAACAGGATGACATTTGCAAGTGGGTGAAGGCAAGAGGAAGAAACCTATGCTGTTTTTTTTTCAATGCATCATAAGCCTTCACCTGCTAAACAAAAATAACTGTAGCGCCATACATCACCTGACACGACTGCTCCTCCACCCGCCCCCTCTACAGTATATGACCCTGGCTGAAAGTTAGTAACTAAAAGTTTCACGACTTCTATATTTGTATTTTGTCTACTGTCATGATCTGTCCAGTATAATTGAATGATAAAATCAATGCAGTGCAGAGTGTATTGCCATAATACCTGTATTCACGCTTTTAGCATCATTTTTAAGGTAATTAAAAGGAGAGGGGACTCTTGGACTTCTGCGCCTGATTCTTTTTGCCACTTCTGTAGTCGCAGATCATCATATTTTTAGAGGATCCTACATGATGCAGGGACAACCAGTCGCACTGGAGGAGGCAGGCTTTGATGCAGTATAAGTAAGAAAATAATAAGCTGCTGCCGGCAGAAAATGGGCAAACAAACTATAAGAACAAACATGTATGTAGAGTAAAGACGGAAAGTTATTTTGGCAGTATTCTAATACTTGTGTGTGTGTTGACGCTGTGCTCTTATGAGGCGCAAGCTATCTGCTTTAGTTTGAGGGGGAGCAGTGTATTAGACTGTTTTATGAAAAAAAGTTCTACATTTTTAAGAGACAATCAAATTGGACAAGTTAACTTAAATAAATGCATCATATTATATATTTGATGGCATGTCCTTGCCATGTTCTTGCAAAGTTTGACTTTTTCACGTGTTTTTTTTTTCTTTATTTAGTTTCTGTTCCGTTTATAGCATTAAACCCAAGCCTGCGTGATATCACAACATATGGCTATAATACTCTAGAGTTCACTTTTAACACATCTTTCTTTAACACTCGATTTTCTTGAGAGCTCCATAAATACGAGAATCCCCACTGAGTGTAACTGACAGACCTCAAACAGGATCCTCGAGAATCCCTGCAGTGTTTTTTTAACCACTTTAAAAAGGTAGAATTGACAAATCAGCCTTTTGTAGCCCGATTCACTTCTCAGGTTTGCTGTAATTTTGTTAAAACACAGTGTGTTCAAAATCAATAACAACTGGATGTATATTAGTTTGTCTTTCTTCAACATTTGATGGAATAAAAAGCATACAAATATATAAATCCATTCAAAATATAAATAATGAAGATAGTACATTTGGCCATAACGTAAGGCATGGCAGCTACACAAGTAACGACGAGTAAGTAGAAGTAGATGATGTTGTTATAACTCTGACACTAATTATTCCACGAGAAAGAGAGTACAGAAAATAAACAAAACATCTTGGCAGTATTTGACAAAACACAAACACCGTTTTTTTATTTTCTAATTTGTTTTTCAGCATTATTTGGATGCTTAATTAATGCACCTATGATTGAGGAAGCAATATACTATACACAAAAAGATACAGCAAACACAGAACAAGACTGTTTCTGCAGACTGTGGTGCAGAAGAAATGGGACAAAGAGAGAGTGTCTTGCTCCTGTGCTTTACGTTGAATATTCTACTATGTTAATCACTAATTTAGTATTACTGAGGCCAGTTTCCCTTTTTCTCGCGCCCTGAGGGTCTGCACCATTGCCCTGCTGATGTGAGTGGGTGAAGACTCTCTGTCCTGACTCTCTGCAGTACAACTGGGATGTTGTTCTTCCACATTGCTCCGCACTACTGATCTTTAAATAAAACTTGGAAGACATTGGACAGAGGCAGAGGAGCTGGAGATAAAAGATATTCCTTCCAGGCAGGATAAGGAAGTTTAGATGTTACTTATTTAAACTGGAATATGCAAATAAACAAAAACTAGAGGTTAAATGAAAAGGGGTTTACCAAAATGGTTTACACAGAAGTAGCAACAACAAAAACATATTTAATGTGCACTTTTTATCTCTAGGATTATTGTTCCCCTACAGATGTTGTGCAGTTTATAGCTAGAGGGAGTTCATAATGAGGATAAGTGGCTTAGTGCAGGATTTGTGCAGATACGCAGTATTGCTATGTCTTTTTTCAGTGGGTATTAAGTTTACTCCACAAGTGACACTGATGCATATACGTCTTCCATTACCCTGTAAATAAGAGACATTATGAACAAAGACAGTTCTTGTGGGGATTTCTTTGAGATGAGTCGCTCCAGGACAGAGCAGTGGCACCAAGAACCAATCAGCTTTCTCAGCTGTTCACTATTTGTCAACAAAAAGTGACTGTACATAACGAACTGTTAGGTTGACTAGCCTTATGCAAGTAATCACATCACTTAAAATAACAACAAAGTGAATCATCACATATTATTCATACTTCTATTAGGTATGTCAGGCATGTCCACAAGTCATAAGTCTTAAGTCAATGAACCATCAGGCACACAGTGATTTCTGTAGGTGCTGTCCTTTCCGTAGGAATATTCTCTGACTTTAAAGTCAAAGAATATTCTTAGAAGCTTTTGTCGATATTGAGCCTGAAGTCTGTTCTGCGGAGGCCGAAATGCAAAATCCACCGTAAATCCATGAGTCCAATTAAGATGCACCAAAGAGACCTCTTGCCTGGATTTGTTTGTAATAAGACAGAATTTGGAAAGAAAATACAAAGCAAAGCTCTGATTCCTCATGTTAAAATAACGCTGAGGTGCTTTTGAAGAAGACATTTTGGTGGGGTAAAATAAATAACATAAAAAAATTAGAAAGTTTTCTGTCCAAAACTTAAGGTTTCCAGTGGTTTACAATCCCAGGCCATGCTCACTGAGATGAAAAGGCAAAACTCTGCAAAAACCTGAACACATAAGGCGGAAACTTTTGGAGTACCAAAGGCGAAGGGTGCTACAGCACTAGCCTGACTCAAGGTCATGGTCCTGTTGGCGTTGAAATTAAATTAAGGTTATATATTGTAACAGTTGGAGCATTTCCCCCTGCTGCTCACAGAGACACTGTCCTTGTAGATAGGTGAGAGTACAAAGGCTATACAGTGGAAACCGCTTATAGGGATCCACCTGTGCGGCTCTAATTAATCACTATAATTTCATGTTCTTTATAATCACATTTCTTTTGTTTTTCTTTATTTCTCATGCCGATTACAGTCCAATTAACATTTGTATATTAATGTATTTGTCGAAAGTAATAAAACGGACGGCTTCGCAAGTAACTGTCTTGCTGCCGATTCTTCTGCCTTTTCCACTCACCAAGAGCTCTCTTGGAGTGAGGCTTTGCCGGTTCTCAGCCGGCTCTGTGTCACTGCAGCGCAGGCGGTGCATGCAGATGAAGGTCTCCGTGTGCTGCCCGCGCTGCAGTGGTGCAGAACCAGTTGAGGATCGGCAGAGTTTCTCTTTAAGGGGGCATTACGTGACCAGGCATTATCAATCCACTTGACAAGGGCGGCTTCAACCACAGGTGCCTTCCTCTTGCACATTCTTTTTCTGTGGACATTAGGTAGCCCGAAGAACACAAAGTTCCACTGTTGCATTTCATTGGCTCATTTTAGGGAGTTTGTCATCAATTGGAAGAGTTTTTCACTGAGGGAAAATAACTTAACTCCTGTCATGAAGTCAATGTGTACGCAGCACTAGCCTCAGGTAGACAGCCGAAAAGCAGACGGGTTACCGCGAGGCAAAGTATCAACGGGAGTATATCAATAGAATTGCGGAAATCGTACGATTTATTTTCTCCATATGTTGTCACGTATGACAAAACCCAAAATAAAGCAATCTACTTGATAACCTTAAGCTAATTATTTTAACAGCTTTTGTCATGATTCACAAGCTTATTGATCTAAGCGTTGATCAGTGTAACATGATCACTAATAGCTGTTTCTGTAACCATAAATAGTCTTTGTGCTGGCTCTGTCGTCATTGGCTAAAAACAGTATTATGCTTAAACCAATAAGAGGTATTAGCCACTGCTCATAGTAGTAGGGTTACAATGAGTAACATTCTAGTCTTTACTGTATGGCATTTCTAAATGCGTAAGTTTGTAAAAGAATGGACTTTACCAAAACATTTTGCTTTTACAAGAAACAAGGAAAGTTGTAACACAAAGCTCCTGATATCTATTACAAAGAAATGCAATAAAATAGGAAATGTAGATTAAGAAATAACTATATTAAAGGAATAGAATCACCCATAACCGTATGAATAAAATACACATACATACTCAACTATCTGAAAGACTGTTTTTAGATTTTTGCATTTTCCAGTGAGAATTTTTTGAATGACATTTCTATTTCATGATGACACTCTTCATGATCGTGCTTGTCCATCAGCCACCACAAATGAGGCTGGGCCTGGTTGCTCATTGCGAAAGACTAAGTCCTTTGAATTTAGTCCCTTTGCCTGACTTGAAAAACAGTGTTTCATGTTAGCGTATGACGTAGCAAATTAATACTAGCCACCAGGCAAATCAAATGCAGCTGAATCTTTGGCAGTGACAGGAAAGCCTGTCACACAGTCACACACTCTGGCAGGAAGTCAGCCATCATTTCCACGTTATTTTCACCTTTTGAAGAACATTTGGAGGGTGGAATGTTACTTTCCCAAGCCAATGACAGCATAAAAAACAGCATATTTATATAACTAAGAACACTGAGCCAACCAGAGTCACAGCAGTTTAGCTAGTTTGTTACCTTGAAAATAAGCCCCTGATTATTTTTTTTACCACATTCAACCTTTTGTTGCTATGCACAACCTCAAGGACATCATTCAGCTATTTACCTTGTAGTTCAGTTAGTAGCTGTGTCAATGGCTTCCATTTGATTTCCATTCACACAAACTGAGCTAACTGATACAAAGCTGTGAGGCCAAGGCATCCATGACGTTGATCTGATCCTCAATCTGTGAAACTAACAAAAGAACTGCAACGACTTAACAACACAACACGAAGGAGCTAGCCTACAGATGCAACTTAACCTAAAAGAAGGAGAGCAAAACTATACAATTTGGAAAAAATTATGAATAGGTGATTTAGATTGCCTCCATAGCTCTCAATATGGAGACGGCTAACTAATCCGGTGGCTGGCAGCTAACGCTTCAAACAGTGCAAACAACAGCGCTGATAAAGCTAAGTGTTTACCTGACGGGGAACCCCATACAGACATAACTCATCGCATCATCGTCATAAAAGCTTGCACCGGTGGGATGTTTACTCGTAAATAAAGACATTGTACTGCTCCTGAGATACACTTTTAAGGTAAATGGGTGGACTTACCAAATGCAACTGTGTATAAGTTGAAAATATTGCAAGTATGACATTTTAATGTCCACTCTTTCTTCTATCATTTAGCTCAAGGGTGTCCTATATGTGAAGTACAAGTATATGATACAACTTGCAGCTGCCTCACACAAGTCCTGGATTCTCAGTTTGATTTCTGCTCCACAGGGTGATACAAGTTGGTTTGCCAACTCTCATGCTTCTGGCTGTCTCATGCTCTCACTCCGCCAAAGCAGATCTCACGCCAAACCACGCCACCCCTAACGCCAGCTTAATGCTCGACACTGTCCCCCGCGCGAGCCGGGGAATAACGTCATCTAGTTTTGTTGGCTCTGCGAGTGGCCGTGCCGCTTGGTCGCGCACTTCCCGCTGCATGCAGTGGACAGAGAAGAAGACAGAAGGAGAGAAGGAGAAAGGGCAGACACAGGTGACTTGGAGGAGGAGGTCGGCTTATATAGAAAAGACACACAGTTACTGACAAGCTCATATTTACCAGCTCCTTCAGCAAACACATGGAGAGAGGAAAAAGGTGAAGACTGTAGGGCAGGCAGTAACAAAGTCTGCTGCTGCAGCAACAATAGAGTGCACTCTAAATAGGCTGTATTGCTGTGTAAGATATACGAGTGACCAGGGACGGTTGGAACACTTTTACTCTCGGCACCTATAACTCACTGAATCTTTGTGATGGAGCTATCAAATTGTGACATAAAATACCTTTAGTCGCCTGCTACAAATGGCAATGTTATCAACATCTCCAACTATATCACATCATTATTCAAGTGATCCAATACAAGGAGGCCCATTGTTACCTGCCTAAGTTGTAACAATTAGAATAAAGACTTAAAAATGTGATGAGACAATGCAATGATTTTCCTGGTATTACCTTTTAAATTGACTTTTTTAGCAGTGTCCTTGGAGAGACTCATTGTGGTGTCTGCATGTCTGTACATAGCTGCATTACCATGAGAACGACCTGCAGTGCAGAGCGCAGAGACATGCTCGCTTGCACAGTTACATTAAAATGAGAACATGAGACAATTTCCTTTCCCAGACCTTTGTAATCTACAGTTGTGTTGCTTTACACAACTCTGTGTAACATTCGGTATGGAAAACACATTAAGCTCAACACATCCTTTGCTTCAATACCTCAGTGTTTCCTCTTTTTTTGTCAATTTATATTTCAACCACTGTTGTTGTGACCGCTGTGTTTGGACGATCTTTTATTTCACTTTGTCCAGCTCCACCACAATTACAGTATGTTGGCTCTTTTCAACAAATGATGACCTTTATGTGGCATCCCAATTACACAAATGAGTCTCGACCCTTTTCATAGTTAAAGCGGTCAAAGTAAAAGCCAACCAAACCTTGTTTCATCAATTTCATACCAGGGGAGAGGTTGTTCTTAAAGACAGATGGCAAATGCACAATGCCCTTTGAGTTTCAAAAGGGACAATGTGTAAGTTGCCACTTGTGGTGTGTGGCAGGCTGCGACCAACTAAATAGCCCTCAGCTCAGCCCCTCCCTTTCCAAGCCTGTTGGAGAACTACAGGTAGGGATAGGTATCTTTAGGATTTTAGTACAACTTATAAATACTCGGTTCTTCTACGTGACTTCATAATTGTTTTTATAAAGATATACAACAATTAAAAAACGAATGAATTCATAACAGAATTAGAAGTTATTTATCATTTTAATATAGCCAAATACTGTTTCTAGAGCAGCAACAGCAAAGTCGCTGTATAAAGTCATTAATATCTCACTGGAACAAATCTAAAATGTCAATGAAATAACTAACAGTCTGAGTTAAGTTTATAAAGAATGAAGAACGCAGACATCCGTCAGTATAAGCCATTCCTCCTGTCCTCTGCCTTTCTGTCTTCTGTCCACCTGGCTGCTCTATCTCAGCCAGCAGAAAAGTTTAGTTGTCAACTCGAGTATCCTTGGTTCTTCACCACAGCGGCCTTTCTGCTCGTGCTTCGCGTGTGTCTGTGTTTGTGTCTATGCGTGCGAGAGTAATTGAAGGAGCATCAAAACATTCAAAAGTACAAAAACAGTAGTAAAACATCAATAACGTCGGGGGGTTATCAATATTACTGTCTTTAATAGTGACTAGCCCTATCTTTAATAGTTTTATCTAACACCGTGGCTCGTTTCATACTGGGTTTCGGAACGCATCACTACCTTTAGATAATGTAAAGCGCGAAAGGCTCTCGTTCCAACTAGAGTCCGATCGGGGCTGCTGTAGAAACATGGAGGTGGCAGACTCCGCTGAAGATGACTCGCTTCCTAGGAAGATATAAATGGCTTTTTCTAAGCTAAGGATAACATAACTATTCTTAGTTTCGGGTGATTATACACTGATTAAAACATAGTTATGAATTGTTATATATACAATATCTGCCAATAAACTGCTACAAACTGTTCCTTTAACCTTGTCCTCGTTACAAAATTTGGAGAGTACCTAAGAGATTTCAAATAAATTCAGAAAAGCATGCAGCAGCTTCGCCAATGTAGACGCTTGCATTTTAACTCAACTCTGCATTTAGTTTTCATCATAAACCATCACCTCAATGTTTTGAATGCCACCTTTGATTTTAACATCATCATTGAGAAAGTGACTTGATGTTCATGGGCAAATTCAAACACTGTGAATCTAAAAAGTTTGCCAGCAACAGTATTGATTTGATGCCAGTAACCAACTGCTGTGCTTCTGTCAGGTCACCAAATGTGTAACAAAGGATTGAGGCAATATTGGCAAATTGGAAAACGATAAATTAGAGGTTCATATCCTTCTCTTTTACAATTATTTCTCTGTCCTTTTAGCTTTCTTCAAATAAATGTTATCAGCCATCCTGTCTGTTGCATCGACAGCTACTCTAATTGCCCAAGGGCATGCAGATCTATTAGTAGAGGGTGGGGAAGAGGTAGTATGAGTTACTTTTTTTTTTTGCTCTACAGATTATTCATAGAATTTGGGGGAACTTAATCACAAGATGTAGTGTAGGTATTACATAATTCAAGGGGTTGAAAACTATTTTACTATTCACAGCGATATCGTCATGGAGCCCACACTCCCGTGGCGCTGGATACATTTGGATTAAATATGGAGATATTTAAATACGTGCAACATAATTCATATGCTTACATCAAGAGCTGTAGGATCTTTTCTGACGGCTACAAATGAGACGGAACAAATATTTTTCTCTTTACAGAGTCTTATTATGGATACATTGGAAAAAGCAGCTCCAGTTTTTGCTCTATGTTGACATCTGGTACGTACATGGCTGTATATGTTTGTATGTAATGCCAATTGGCAAAAAGGAAGCGTGGCAGTGAGCGTGGCCTATAACAGAAAAGGCACAACTAACAGATTCATGAACCATTTGTCGTAGGCGCTTGGGGGAGGAATCCTTGATCATGAGTTACTATTGTAGTATTGTTTTCTTATTTTTAGAGGTCGCTGACATTTTCTGAAAAGTACAATGCAGCTACTGTATGGAGTTCCTGACTGTGCTATCAAATGATCTTCTGGATTTAATTTATGCAGCAACTTCAAATAACTGGTTATGAAGATTGGTTGATTATTGTGCTCAGTCCTCAGTGACGGACAGGCAGGTCATGTAGACACTTTCTTTAGATTTTTAAACATCACCTTTCACTGACAAACTCAAAATGTGACAATTCTTGTGACTCCATTGCATGTTACTTTTTCTTTCCATTCAAACAGTTAAATTTGAACTTCTTACACATTCACTACAGTACATACACAATATTTAATTATGTCTATGAACAATAACAGCATGTACTTGAAGGAAAGTAAAAAAAAACATGTTTACTTTATCACTGAAAACACTGACCCTTTTATGAAACAATAGTTCGCTGCTCTCTGTAAGGAGTAATATTACCCTATTTTACTTGGATAACCACTTTTTGCTTGCATTGCTAGGCAACATTAAGCTAAATAGGACGTGCCTCTCACGGCTGACCAGCAGTTTTATGAATTTACAGTTAGTTAGTTAGTCGGTTAGTCCTTTAGTTTGTTCGAACAAACCGTTAGTGCATTTGTTCATTCGTTGAATACGACATCCAGATTCAATTGAAATTCAATTTCAACAAAATTGGTTTTAATAAGGAGCAATCTATCTTGTTTGTTTGGTTGTTGTATAAACATAAAAAAACTATGATTTTTACTAAGATTCAAAAGATAACATAGTACTGTCATTATTATCTGGAAATATGAAAAAGTATTTGCAATAGTCAAGAGCCATGCTTATAATAGTTGAAATGCAAGGTGGCCCCAAGCCAGCTGTTTTATTCCCATTTTACCACAAATAAAAGTCTGAATGGGTCTTTTAAAGCTTTTAGATAGTTCTCTGTGGCAAGAGAGGTGTGCCGGACAAGTTCAATTTGATTTGTTGCTGTGCTCAGTGAAGCAGAAGGGTCTCTTCAATTAAATATTTTTCATGTGTCTAATATTGCCAAAATGTTGTCTTGGGGTTGTGGTCCGTCATCCACTACATTTCTATGCAGCATCTCATTATGAGAAGACAAAAGTAATGGTTTTCTTATTGTTAGTACGCTTCATATGACAGCTAAAGGGACTGTCTTACAACTTATTTTTTTAAAGATTTTTATGGGGGGGGTGGAACAAAGGTCCCAAGTTCTGATTCGAACCCGGGACATTGCATAACCACTTGGCTACCAAGACACCCCCTTACTGCTCGCTTTAAAAGAAGTGAGGTATTTAGTCTGGCCTCAGAGTACAATGACTGAAAACCATGAACATGGAGAGAATTTCATACCAAGGCTGAGCGATATTACATATACAGTATGTGATATATGTATATATGTCATGGCATATTTATAAATCTGGCAGATCCAGCAACAAAAAAGCAATAAAAGATGTCAAAATCTAAATGACCTTTTAATCACGCAGGTTAGCCGTTAGCTGCAAGATTCATATTTTTGGATACAATGCATTTTTGCAGATGCAAAACCCTCCGCACTGCCAGTCATCACAATGACACTTGGAATAGCACTGTGCTACATTGCCAGATGGCTTAAGATCTTTTAATGTTTGAGCCCTACATGACAGCAATATTAAAACCTATAGAACAGCTTCTGCATGAAACATCATTCAAAAGGTATTTTTGCACTGGTGGAAGAGTTTACCCTGTTTGTTCTCCCTGAATATCCACATATCTCTCCAGATTTTACAAAGAAGATGCTACTGTGGTTCCAAAATACTTTCACTTGCATCCAGTAATGACGCCGTTTTGATTCTTGTACTTAAATTAGCTGTGTTGCTGTACAATAAAGTACTTTTCTTAGGAAAGAAATGGTGGCGGTTGTGATGTCACTAAATCAAAGGCTTTTTGAAGAAGTGTTGAGTTTGGAGAAGAGAGGAGAAAGCAAAATGGTTACTTCAAGGCAGATAACCAATTCTTAATTAAAAGCATTGAGTTTGCATAATCACCTGTCGAGTGAAACGTGATATGTGAGAACTGAGCTGAAGTCACTTTGTATTGGTGGATTGAAAGATTCAAATGTGAATGAATAAAGGACACACATTTAGTTTCCCATATATTTGTGTAAAAAGGGTCGAGATATGTGCAAAACAATACAGTTGTGATTACATCCCCACAGTCAACATACAATATTACTAGAGACCTGGCAGAAGGAACCCAATAAATCCAAAGGATCTGTATCCTATAATACCACAAGAGTATTAATTTTTACCACTTTGACAAACATCAGCACAAACACATCCTTATAAACATGCCAAGGAACAATCAAAAGGAAAATAAGCACAGTTAGAACAATAAAGTAAGAGCAGTGCAAAGAGTAGACATGGGTGGGCAGGAGCAGCATATGAGCCGAAATCATCAGCAAGCAGACAACAAAGATTTTACTTGCATGCAGCTCTGCAAGCAGGAAACAAACCTACACGCACACACACACGCACACGCACACGCACACACACACACACACACACACACACGCAGAACAATAAGACACTGGTGAGCTTGCAAGGCGCATCAAGGAGGAGAACGATGCCAGTGCCGTTCCGAGGGAAATTAACAAGCTTGTAGCTTGTTACGTGGTGGACGAGATGCACCCAACATCCACTGTAGAGTCTCTACCTTTGTGTAAGATCATTAATATAATCCCTATGAGGCGTAACATGGAGGGGAACAGTGACAGAAAGGAAAAAAAAAAACATTTGCTAACTACGTCAATATAAAAATATTGCACCCGTCATTCCTGCCTGTAAAGTTGCATAACCAGAGCCAGTTACAGATAACGTAGATGAGGCTATGCAATGACCGTAGAGTCAATACATTCAAAAGGTACATACCCTCTAGACCATAGGTGTCAAACTCAAGGCCCGCAGGCCAAATCCGGCCCGCCACATCATTTTATGTGGCCCGCGAGAGCTCGAAAGGAATATGACTTAAAATTAAAGTCTATGCTGCTTTACAATGTACAGTGACCATAAACTACATCTCCCACAATGCATGTTGATTTTAAATAAAGCGATTTGAGTTGAAAAAGATCAACAAGTAATCCCAAAATGTCCAAGAAGAGAAAGACTGATGCAGAGGGAAAGCGAATACATGTTTGTGCTTCAAGGAGAAAAACCGGTCTGTCTTCTATGTTATGAAGTGTGTCGGTGATGAAGGAATACAATGTACGTTGGCATTTTCACACCAAACACAGAGCCAAGTATGCTAAATTTAGCCTCCAAGAAAAACAAAGTTGTCCAAGAATTTGCGCTATACGCGCCGGAGAAGGGGCGTGGCTTATCTCCATGGAAATAGTTCATTTCTGCCATCCACCATTAAAGAAATAACCACTATTTCTGCTTTGTATGTGTTGTGGAAGTCCCACAAACGTCGGAACATCAAACCCCCTCGTGTCTGGGTTCATAACATCATCCGTAGCCACACACAGCTTCTCCAGGAGCTGCGTCTGGAGGACTTCCGCTTCCAGACTATCAACTTCTCCTCCATAGTGTCTGATTCAACAACAACGGGACGTCAGGCGGAGCATCTCGACGCTGATTGGCTTTGAAGACACAGCGTCACGCGATTTGTTCTCGTCGCGTCATTCTCGCTGCCCGGCGAAAATTCGCGTTATTCACATCCATCCATCTCTGTGCATTGATTTTGTTTGTAATCTACTCGCGCGAAAAATTCGCAACACGTTTGGTGTGAACGCAGCATAAAGAGCAGGTGTTCCATGTAAAAGGTGTGTGAGCAGGTGTGCCATGTAAAGGTGTGTGAGCAGGTGTGCCATGTAAAGGTGTGTGAGCAGGTGAGCCCCAGAACACATCTGTCACATCTGTTTTTAGCTGCTCACAATTATTTGTTGTAACAGAGTTATGTTCCTCTCAACTGTGACAAAAAAAGTTTTGAACAAAGTTAATGTAATGTTGTCTGTTATTTTCTTCAAAAGTTTGATCTTTGATGGAGTAATGTGGGTTTCTTAACACTAAATTAAAAGGATTTATGTTATAATAGAAGAGAAATTTGCTTACATACATTTTTACATTTATATAAATGCATGTACTGTATTTTTACACTTGAATAAACAATAATCAAATGAAGAGACAGTTATTTAACAATATGTTAGGGAGTAGTTACATGTATACAGTCTTACAGTTACAACCGGCCCAGTTACATACGTAAGTAATCGCAATGGGGTTTTTATTCTTTGATAATGCAAAAGTCTTACAAGATACTTTCTCCAACATAACACGTTCATTTTTGATGGAAGCAACGTGATGTAAGAAGTAACCATGAAATTAATGTTACCAAACACGACTGACAGCAAGTATGGTTTGTATTGTGAAATAGCTGTGCACTCCTTTAGTAATGAAAAATAGTCCACTTCACATTCATATTCAACAAGCTAGTACACCTGAAATCTAACTTAATTTCTTGACTTTGTTTTACAGGCAAAATAAATAGTTTACAATTGAGTTGATGTGTGGTAACAAAGGGGAATGGGGGCGGGGGGGCTTTGTTAAACAAAGTACAAAACAAGATGAAATAATTTTCACATTCTCACCATCACCATCAATAACAGCACCCATGTTTCTGCTTCTAATCTATTCCCAGACAAATACAAAAGTCTTCTCATATTGCTTCCTGTGTTATTTGTTTCCTGTAATACTTGCAGTTAACTGTCATCATGAGGAAGCTTCTGTCGTTAGCAGCCCAGATGCTCTCAAAAGAGCGTCGTTAGCAGAAGTTGAGATTTCAGGCTGCTTGTGTATTGAATATTTTTCGCTTTGTGTTACTATGGAGAGGTGCAGAGTCATATATCTGTGGTTTTACACATCTGTCATCCCAGAAACACATGCGGAGCATTGCATTTTGGGATTGTTTGTCAAAAAGGAGTTTACATGGTGGACACTATTTCTGACACTCAAAAATAAATGATGAACTGTAAATGTAGTGTGTGTATTCTGAGATTCAGTCAGCAGCTTTATGTCCAGAATGGTCTCAACAGACTGCCACAAATATGAATACATACTGTATTACATTCACCATCAGTTATTTTTGTGACATATTTGTCAGGCACTGACAATGGACGGATATGTTAATTCAAGTTTGATTGATAAAGCACCTTCTATATGAAGATATTATGTGCAAAAATGTATTCGTCATCTTTCTGCTCAGGAAAATCAAAAGAGGACAAATCTACCGTCATAAAGTCAAATTTGCTGCCATTTCTCACATAAGTTGCAGTGTCAGCTGAGAGAGTAATGACTACAATATAATGAGAACAAACTTGTGGTGGTATTGAAAAGCTTAACTTTAATATGCTTTTCAGGGGAGGGAAAAGAAACTGATTTGGCCGATTGTCAGATTTTATTGTTTTGATTATTATTATTGTTCGGCCACTTTTAAATAAATGATACTATAAAACTTTGAGTTCTTGCTGCACTAAATAGAAGACTTGATTGTATTCCTGTTTTTCTATGACAGTCAATCGAGTGACAAATCCGCTATGATGCAGCACCACATTTTAGATAGAATAATACTTTAATACTGGAGCTTCTGTTAAATACTGATACTTAATATTTCTGTAATTAATTAACAATCTCGCCTACAAAAAACTGGAAACATTTTTGGCAGTTCATATCCCTCCCAAAAGAAAAGAAAACCATGTAGGAATTCAGTAGTGCTGTGCAGTTTTATTTTTAGCATTGCTCTTTCTGTCTTGGATATGTACTTGAATACTTTGTTTTTCATTCTCTCTCATGTACATGGCTTTGAATGAGTCTGTTCATTAGCATTTCATACTGCAACCAATGCTTCCCCTTGAGGCTCTTAAGGTGGTGCAGTACACAGACTCATTATTTGCTCTTTGTCAACTGAGACTTCATTAAAAAACCTAATTACAGATTTTAATTAGAATCCTTGGATTATAGTTTTATATTATCAATATAATAATCACATCCTTATAACCAGCTGTGTTAACGTATCGTCGGAGTGGCAACATTTAAAATCTGATACATAAAGACATAATCCTCCAAAAGTTTCTTTGCATTCAGTAATAAGCAGCATCATTTATTTATTTTTTAACAGCAAACAAAATGTTTTAATTCGTTATCAATATATTTAGTTGTCTGGTTATGTTAGTGCAATGTTATGCAACCATTGTATGTCCATAAATTTGAAGACATCTCACTAAAATACCAGTTGGGATTGGCCACTATTAATGTTACTCGACAGAACCGGAGGTTGACACCTGCCCACAACACTTAAATGTATGATGAAAGCAGCCCTCAAAAAAATTGCGAAAAAAGCTTATATATATATATATATATATATATATATAAGCTTTTTTCACAATGCACATTTTTGGTTCTTTGCTGGATCAGATATATTTTTGGTTTGAATTAATATTCTCTAATTTTACAAGTAATCGTTTTTCTCCATGTTGGAGAATGACTAATGCTGCATTCACATGGAATCAGGCAGGCAGTTTTATTTTTACAGACAGATTTATTTTTCCTGTTCAGCCTCTTTTATTTTCTTTCTGAACAGAGTGCCAGAATGACCCATTGTAATCCTTGCATAAAGTAGGAGCATAATATTCACCATGCATGAGTAGTGAGGCATATCCAACCCTGTCTCCAACAAAATGACATTCCCATACAACTAAACAGTATTCTCAATTACGTTTTGAGGGAAACGTATTTTCTCCTGGATTTACACAAAACAAAGCAACATCTCAACAAAATGCCTGCATTATGTTTAGACAACAAAACTGCTTTGTTAGGTTTCGTAAAACATTATGGTATGTCTTAAAATATGCATGTTACATAAATTAAGTTACGGACGTAAATCAAATTTTGGCTTTTGGTTTCACGTGGGACACGAACAATGCCTTCTGGGTGAAAGTCCTGTGTTTGTTTGCCCCATGGATACGGGGTGTGATACGTCAAAACCAAACGTATCCCAGGAGAAAACGCTGACACTGCAGATTTCTTGTATGGAAACATCATTTTTAAGGACACCAGGCAGGTACATCAGCATGCTCAGCATGCTCTCGGCCACAAGTGTTTTTACTGGAGCGGCAACAGAACGCTGACTTGTTTGTGATGAAGGTATTAGAAGTTCACCTAAAGTCACTGAGCAGCGTTGTGTCCACTGCTAACCGGAGTGCAGTGAGACAGTCAGTGGCTGGCTGTAACCACTAATTTCGCCTATCGTGCCACGACTGTGTCAGCCTTTAATGTGATGAAACCAGCCGAGTGCATAACACTGTATCACGCTGGCAGTGTGCCACAGATAACGCTGTGAGGCCAGCTGAGACGCTTACCCCTGTTGCAGAATCTCTCAAGAAAAGTCAAACACACCCTGCATTTCTGCACAGAGACAGCCAGTCATGCTGATAACAGCTGAGGATTTAACACTGCTGCATATTTTAAGGGAAAATTAGAGAATAAAGTAGCCGAGGATTTGGACGCCTGGGGTGTCAGGACAGGGCCTGCCTTTGGTCTGTCCAGGTCCAGTCAGCTTCGCCCTGAGGGCTACAGAGGATCCAGCTCGGTGCGGGGCCCCACTGATGTGTTTCTGACCTGCAGACTTGTCTTTCAGATACAGAAAAGTACAAACAGGAAGGGAAACATTTTATGTTTGTTGAGTATTCTAGGTTGTTCACCTGCACTGCGGGGCTCCTTGGCCAAATTCATCAGTGGTGAAATTTGAAGAAAAAAAAAAACAGAAAGCAAACCACTTCACAGTCTCCAATTTTTTTCTAGCTCCAAAGCGCAAATATTAACATTTGAAAGTCCATTACTATAAACGTTCCACAGTGATAGTGTAGCCTATGGTAGCAATTTGAAAATACTTAATTATGTCGGATTCAGGATTTAACAACATACAATAGACAGTTGTTTGAAAACAGGTTGAACCAAACTCACTGAGCTAATATAAAATCACTGCTGAACATTTTGAACACAAATGTTAAATATAGCTCAGTTGTAATACAACCTGCATGTATTTTGTGAGCAAATGTAGGCTACGTACTGTAAAAAAATAAATGATACATATATACTATCACCACAGATCGGGCAGGGTTTTTCTATCACACCTCCAGCTTGAGTTATGTCATTTTCTTTGACATTTGCTCATTTCCCTGCAAAACGTACTCCCTTCTGACCTGCAGTAACCCCAAAACCCATTCACCATCACTGCCCCACCCACATGCTCAACCACTCCCACTTCCCTCGTCAGCCTTGCAGTGTTTACATAGCCAGGGTGCAATTAGTGATAAAGTCAGTTATGTGGCACGAACCACAGTAGGCCAATAGACGATGACGCCTGTTAAAGCTATCTCTTGCAGTAGTTAAAGTAACTTTTATAGAATAATTATGAACTTGATCATAACAAGTGCGGAACTTGAATTTAACCACTGCATTTGTAGGAACATTTTAAACCTTTTTTTTATTCATTTTTTATTGAATTCATCGACAGCGTGATTTTTGACTCTCTTGCCTTGTTCTGTCTTTGTGCGGACACACAGGGGATGTGATCATACAACAAAACAAAAGAATAATGTTAATTTAACATGCCAGAATTAAATTCCCCATTACCATGGATAGCGCTACTCGGCCATGCGTGCCAACACACTAAAATATTTAATAAAAAAATAACAAAAAAATGAAATAACAAAATGTGCTGACAACATAAAAATAAGCTTCAGGCTACAGTACGGACTTGGTGTCAGGTCCATTCTGATTTTATTGTTTGCACTATAGACTATTGTGCAAACTATACACATTGCAGAGCTTTACTTAAATACATTTGTTTATATTTTTATGTCAGGTATGTTGTAGGGTCTAATGGTGAAGACGCATTAATCACTTTGCCTGCATGACTCTCTCCCTGAACCTTGGACTCCTGCCCTTTTGTATAATCCCTGCCTGGTTATCTGACTGTCTTCGTTTGCCTGGTCCATCTTTATCTGCTTCGTGTCTGGGTTGTGCTTTTGGGCCCAAACGTACCTTTCGTGTCTGTATATTTTCTGCACCCTGCAGGCTTACATAATGTTATGTAATATGAACACAACACCGTTAATCCTGAATATTTCAATTAATGTTGTTTTTACTTGTGACAGCAGTGGGACACCATGAAAGGAAAGGTTCATTTGCACATTCAAAATGTTCCCAAACATTCAAAATAAATATATTTTGGTATATAATTAATTCAAAGACAAGCTGCAGATCTTATAGCGTAATTATTCATTGTTAACCAGTCTGCGTCACCTGATATGATATTGTTTTATTGATGTAAACAGAATATTTCTTGTTCCTGTGTCTAAATTGCGACACAATAATGTCTGATTACAGCAGTTAGACGGAGAGTGAAGCAAAAAATGGCTGCATTGCAGTGTGTTAATTCATATATTGTACATCCATCGACGCACATAGAATACAGGGGGATGCATTATACAGACAGAGGAAGCTCATTTATCCTCAGGTTTAACGAAAAAAATCTGGAGATACATTACTCTCAGCTACTACATGATATATCAACTTTGGATTTTATGTTTCGGATACACCTGTGCACCTCACAATTATGCAATAAACTGTCTGCAACTACTCGTTAATTTTGCTGTGACCTTTCGCAGACTCTTTTTGTCGGTTGGGCCACAAAAATGTCCCCACACTTGAAATTTGGCATGGAGGTCAAGTGTGTGGGTCTGAAGGTGTGCGTTTGTGTTATCCTTCTCTAGGTCCCACCCCTAGAATGACCAGGGATTCTGCTCCATCGACTCAGGTAATCATTTCCAATTCTCTTCACGTTGAGGCTGGTTTTGTTGATCTGGAGCTAGTTATAGTTGTATAATAGTGATACTCGTTACCCAGAGAGGTTTGAAGGAGATTTACGTTTCTACATAAAAACCTGTGAAGCTGACATTTACAGAGTACATCAGCACTTCTATGATGCTACTGAAGGTATACTGAACTAATGACTGGAACAGTGTAACCGTGAAACAAAACAGTGTTGTTCCTTAATTTCATTGTCTGTGATGTGATGGTTCACTTGCACACTCTGATCTGCAGGCTTCAGCTTCTATCTTCATCTTTTAACTTGTTTTCACAGCTGAATCCTGGATACAACATCCTGGATATAACCTTTAAACACATACTGTTCTCTCTGAAATCGCTTTTTGATTTTTCAAAATATTTGATCATGTTAATTCAGGGAGTACGGGATCCATGGTATCTCTGACAGCTTGACGGAGTAGTATCGGGCAGTATCTTAGCAAAGGATCTATTGGCAAAAAGGAAGTGTGGCAGTGGGAGTGGCCTGCTTGTTTTTTTTCTAAAACAGATTCACATACCGTAGCAGAACTCATGGACAGTTGTTGTAGACTCTTGTGGGAGGCACCAATTCACTCAACCTCTCTTGATGGTGTGAGTGAACTCTGCTCCCTATACTTAAGCCACGCCCCTTTCATAACTCATAAACTACCGCTCTCTTGTGGGAGGCAGTCTTGGTCTCAGCAGAGGTATTTTTTTATTTGCCATGGGAGGCAAATGTTTGTAAAGGTGTGTGTGTGTGTGAATCCATGCACATAAATGGTCACAGATATTGCAAATTTGTGCTTATTATGTATGTATGTGTATATATAGGGGAGCTTATGTGTGTATATGTCTGTATTATGATTGTTATTAAGTGGTGTTTCAATCACTCTCACTTCGTCTGGCTGATACCTCATTTGTATTCAGCCTCTTTCAATGCTTGCCCCTAGGAGAGCAAAGGTCCATATAATAGTTCCGCCAAGAGCTCTGCATTGAATATCTCAAAGGGATGCAACACAACTCGGAGAAAATTCAGATCAGTACGGATGGATTAATCAATGCTTTGGTATTTCACAAAAGAAGCCTGCATTGAGTTCAAAGGGAGGAACTTGTTAGCCATACCCACATTGGGGATGCTGTTCTATCTTCAGCTCCTCTGGAGCTGCCGCCTATGTCTCAGGTATTGACATTTCTATAGACTCCTCTCTATTGATCTGTAGGGAGTTTAATTGAGGTAAGGAGTCATAATAAAACGGAAAGGCAGTTCACACTATACGGTTTGTCTCAGTCAACCTGAAGTGCCAGATACAGCTAGGTGCTAAAAATATGAAGTAAGGACATGCGTCTCTTCTTGCATGTAACATCCTTAGAGACTCCCTTGCCAGCACTTAACTGAGCTCTTGTGCTTAATTATGCATGTAATATGTTGTCAGAGGAATTGTCTCAAAAGTGTGTGATCCGGCTTATAGTCGTCACTATAAGATAAGATATGTTAATTGCTTTAATGAGAACTCCTTCTAACGTCTATCTGACATATGTGGAGGGCCATGTCATCTAATGCAAGGTTGTGTTGAAGCGAGACGTCCAGTGGACTGAATGCAGGGTTTGATATTAATATTCAGGGTCTTTTTCTAAAACATATCATATATGAGGAAAACATTGTTAAATAGTTTTTCATTAGAATGATAATATGAGATGGTAGGTTGGAGTGAATTGGCTCATACAGTAAACTCAGAAGCTGTGAAATTTTGCTTTTGATTGATGGTAAATTCTATTCTGCCTAGTTTTGAAAATGGCAGCGGAAAATATCTAAATGTATTTGAGAGGATCTTTTCATTTCATTGATTTGCATTTCAACACTGACACTGCTGCCCTAGCAAGCTGAAATCTGAGGCGCAGTATGGGTGAGTGGTTATTCTGTGAATTTATTTTGGGCCACAGTTATTTTAACTTCAGTGCCAGAGTGGCTGAAAGATCTAAATATGTGACAAGTTACATTTTGTCTAATATGTATTGTTGGCCTAGGAGTTAGCCTAGGACACTAAAAAGTTAATTTGAGCTTTACACTGTTCTCTCGACATGTTTTTAACCTGTTTTTAATCTATTTGTAATCCCTCCAAGGCAAAACCCCCGACAGAAGTCTTTCTATTTAAATAAAAGATTTGTGTGTGTCCATGTGTTTTGAAGTAATTTCAAAGAATACGACAGCTTTAGAACTTACGAAGCTTCCAAACAACATTGTGGTGTACCTCGGGCGCCGAGTCAGATTTAGTACTCCAACCACGTCATACTGGAGCACAACAGGCTGCCGAGCCTGAATGCTTAATTTGCGGCCAGTGGGATGCTTTATCCAGCGATATAAACAAGTGCAGGCCCTATTGCATGCGCCGTCACGTGGGGTGAGCATGGGCTGAATTGTTAAACAGTGTATGGAGCCTCCTTGTTAACCCCCAGAGCCAGATTCCAAGCATCCATTCAAAAAAGACTCCAGACCTTGAAAACCAAGTTGTGCATAGCAATTGAAATCATAACTCCAAGGATCTAGTCGCGTCAAGTCTTTCATTATCTTTGACTCTTAGCGTCACAGCAACAATGCCCTGTGAATTTAAATGAACGGGACCAAAATGAAAAGCCACAATTAATTCCTGATTTTCATATCAGCATAAAAATCATATCCTACAACTACAGACATAAATTCTTTATTAATTGTTCTGACAAAAGTCTTTTCTATTATTGCATTGTGTGTTAATCTGTGAGGACGGCGGAAAGTGTCTTTGTATAATACCAAGTAAGCCATCTAATATCTTAGCAAGTCATCTCTTGCAGACTTCAAGAAATCTTCAGTTGTCTCTATTAAACCAGGAGCACAAGCCCTTGGTGTGTGAAAAAATAGAAATAGAAATAGGGTACAGTCTTGGGGGCTTTGATTCATTTCATACCCTGTGTCATTAACTTCATGTAAATTATCCAATCTGTGGTGTTCATAACTAGAAAGCTGTATTCTTTCTTTGACTGTGAACATTATTTAGTTCCCAGGTGACCTATGTGTTAAGCTTTTATTGCATGCGAGATTTACACATTGTTGTTCACTGCAGAATTACACTGAATGGCAGTCGAGCACTGACCCTAATAGGTGGATAGGGAGGTGTAAAAACACCAGTGCTTTTCGGGCGTCCAATCTAAAATTGTAGATACAAAGAAATATACATCTTTAAGATTTATGTTTTACATGTTACATGGTATTATTTTTTTTTAAACCCTTGTTTTGAATCTAAGGGCCACAGGGTTGTCCAAAGTTGCAAAATGAAGGCATTTATGAGTTTAATATAAACTGATCAAACGTCAGGTTATATGTGAATTATTGCAATGCAGGACCTTGCAAAAGACTTGCGTTGGTTGGTCATTTTAAATACATCTTGCCATGTAGAACCTGTGTGTGTCTTGGATTTCTATTTGGATTTGTTAAAAGGAAGACCTGCAATGTGGACTTTTGAGACCATAAACGAATTCCACCCATATGCAATGAGCCCTTCACAAGATGAGTTAAGCACAGCACACCTCAAGAATCCAAAGAGCCCCTGTATGTGATTACCACAAAGACCCAGAAGCCCTACTCCGTTGTCTTCATAGAACAATGCAGGGTTCAAAGAGGAAATAACCAACAGTAGCCATAATTATTGTCTCAATATCAATATTTACTTTCACAAAAAACAGGCTCCAGAAATGGAACTTTGTTTGAAAAATAAAAAGTTTTGGACGAAGTGAACTCAACCAAAGTCATTTTTTAAAAAAATGACTTATTTTAAGAAGTTTTCTGGGATTCATGCAGGCCGATTGAAGAGAAAGCAGTTTTTTATTTCTGGGTCATTTTATTGAGCCAACGAGGACACAGAAAGTCTCATTTAACGATAGCATCCATCACATTCTGTTAGTCCTTAAACGCTATTACTTTACACAGTCAGACTATTTCTGAGTGAAGAAGGTCTTCAGTCCAAATGACACTAAATTATTCAGCCTGCAATTCACATGGAGGAAGTTCTGTACAGTTTTAGCATTGCTTTTCTCTGGGACATTAACTGGATTAAAACTGTAACCGTGATTACGTTTACATGCACCAAATATTACGTTTTTTCCCCTATTCTGAAAAAGACAATATTCCTAATAAGCGGTTTACATGGCGAATGAAAATTTCAATAATATTCCCGTTTACAGGCAGCCGTGCCTATTCCGATTAATGTAAAACGCTTCCATGGTGTATACGTCTAACGGCTACACACTTTAAATAATTTAAATTCCCCCCCTGTTCCAGCTGCAGTCATGTCTCTCCTGTGGTGTACCCTTGTTTTAAACCAAACCAAATAGATACCTTGTGTCCTTTTCTCTATTCCTACCAGCGTCATCTGGTCCATTTGAGGAGCTCATCACATCCTCATCCCCGGGGCCCGTGAGTCCCACATCAATGCCATCCTTGGCTGTGTTTGGTGGGTCGATACCCCAACATGTTGTTCATCACGTCAAAATATGGAGCGGCAGGAGCCGCTTCTTTGCGTCAAAATGTGTTTTTCTTTCACATTTTTCCACCGGTGGCGAACTTGGTTGAAGGAATGAAAGAGGGAAAATTTTCTTGAAAACGTCCAAAAAACTGAAATGTGGGCCTAATTCAGAATATCCAAACGGAATATGACGTTTGCATGAGCCATATAACATTTTGAATATTGTCATAGTGGAATATGAATATATGTATATATCATTTTCATATCATAACACTTTTCTTAACAGATCAATTTCTGATGAATGTACATAGTTTGTGTCGCTGCTCTTTAAATAGACATTAGTATAATGTTACAACATTCCTTGACACCCTGTCTTGGCTGATGGTGATGATGCTGTCATTCACACAATGCTGTCAGTGGTGGAGAATGCAGGTTTTCAATCGAAACCTCACCCACTAATTTGACCAATCAGCAAGCTTTCAACCAGACAGAGAGGAACAAAGCAGCTGGTGTTGAATTTGGCTGGAATTTAAACCCGCATATCTTCCAGGGCACAGGACTGGACACCACCGGCTCAGAGGAAACATGGCAGCACACCTCACTGATCCGAGCCCGATCCATGTACAATGGGAGCAATGAACGTTAAATTCGGCACATTAAAATAATTCCTTGGCTCCCCCCATGTGCCCTGATAGCGCCAGTTCCTTTGATGATGCGTTCATATTCAACCAACCTCTGCGCGTGACAAAGCCGTGTGGATTCACATTCAGGAAACTTTATAGTCCGTCACAATGTGATAAAAAATACAAGAGAGGAAATTAAAGGCATGACTTAATTCCAGGCTTCCAAGCATCCAATTGAAAGATTTCTTTAAAGATTCCTTTATTTTTAAATTAATTATACATGTCGTTCACGGCATTTATTTGCATGGAGATTTCAGTTACACATTGGGGAACAACATCTGGGAAAAAAATCAGATGTTGCAGTTGCGGATGCTTTAAAAAGAGTGTAAAATAATCTTTACGTTTCTGAGTCCACGTATTAAAACTTGAGGGTGGCCTCGAGTTACATATTCATGACCTCAGTGCATATCTTGCAGGAGGCTGCATATTCCCGTGTGTACCTCCCAAGGTTGGATGCAGCGCAGTGGGGTGTGTACTCCAAGTGGCTCTTAAGTGTAGCTCCAGAGGTGATGGAAGTGTTGAGGGTGTTGTAGTTACTGTTGGCTGTAAAAGCTTTATAGCTCTCATTTGTTCGGTATTGTTGAATTGATATCTGTTGTACTTTATATTTTAAGTGTTTGAAATCCCCAAAAAAAAATTTCAAAGACAATGTTCTGCAGTATGGAATATAGATATGAGCATGTGATCACTTAAACATTAAATGGAATATTTGTTTGTTTTTTGGCTTTCACATTTAGAATAAAATATTTAAATCAAAGCTGCTCTGATCAATATTCTTGTATTAAAGATGGATTAAACTACAATGTGTAATGAGAAAGGGGTCACTCTTAGTTACAAAACCCATAGAATGATGACCCGACTCAGCCGGGTTGTTTGTTTGTTTGACCAAAACAACAACAACGCACGTATGTACAGTATGTTTTGGCCGTAGTAATTATGACGTGTGAAAAGGAAGAAGTAAGTTGACTTTGTTATAGAGTCCACATATGCAGGAGGTCGAGGTGGAAGACTTTAACACTTTTAACACATCTGTTCATTTACGGTTTCTAACCACAAGTCAATGTAGTATTTTTCTTTATTTGAAGTATCCAATATTCAATACATGTAGTATTCTAATATTTTATTTAACAATTCAATAAGCAGTTTTTAAGCAGAGTAAATAAATGGTGCATCAATTTTTCAAAACATTAGCATGAGATTCCAAGCAATCACTCTTGCAACAGTTCAAATGTCACAAGAAAAATCCACAAAATAATAAAAAACATTCAACTAATTACGATTTTAAGTTACAAACAAAAGTACTATCTGTTACCGACGGCTGTCGTTAATTAGCAGTAGATTGTTGGTGCCACAGTGATATGAAAGTGCAGGTCTTAAAACAAAGCAATTTGTAAGGGAAGACATCACTTATCCGGGGCCCCGCTGTCCATAAAGAGCAAGTAATTCATTACTGTCACCCTTAAAGTACATAGACCTGATTGCTAATGTGAGGGACACAATCACCATGCAAGCACACAGAGCCGAGCAAGAATCCTGCAACACTCAGCCTCGTCATTTAGTCTTCATCCAAACACTGTTATTCTCCCTGTCTAATGCATTTTTGTAGGAAAGTTTATTTTTGAGGTGTTCTTTCGCATTAAAACGCTGATGTATTTGTTGGAAAACTAACATTACATCCTGAGGCAACTGCTCTAACTCAGCCTTCGGGCGTTTGCCCCAGTCTGACAGGCATGTAAAATATCTGTTTACATCATAGCTTGACAACAGTGCGCTGACATCTCCATTTCCCTTGTGACCGCATGAAATAACCCTGTCAAAAATATATTACAATCCATACTCATGACATTTTGCTCTCTTCAGTCGCACAAGGTCGTCGGGGGCGGGGATGCAAATGTGCTCAACGAGCCTTTGGTGCAATTCTGATGACGTCAATAATCATTGACAGTGATTACAGTTTCCAGGCGTCGTTTTATCATGCCCAAGGTGGAATAGATGGAATATATAAATCAGTTGCTGCTTGAGTATGAGTAAACCATGCACCACTTATTCAACCGATGTAGAAAAAGAAAGAAAAAGAAATCCCTTAACAGAATCCGACTCTGTGAGCTTTCAGTCAGCATGTATTAGATTTATCACTTTCTTGTCCCTACACCTTGTTGATGCCTCCAGAGTACCACTACATTGGTATGGGAGGGGAGGCCTAAGCTGTGACTATGACATCTTTCTTGGTGCATTATCTTCACACTCAATCTCCTTGGGGTAGATGGAGTGCACGGAGGAAGTGCTTCCACCGGTTAAGTCCCAACATGTAACCAGACATTGCTTTTAGGGGTCGGCTGTTAACAGGGTTGACAATGCTCTTTTATAGCCTTCAGATTGAATATTCCCTGAGTCTCCTGCTGCAGAGGCCATGTCATTACAGCTGATAGCTCCATTATTTTTTGAAAGAGTTGGAAGGACTTTTATGTTTTTTATTTTCCCTGGCACTTAATGGCTGTCGGTGTATGTACTTTCACGGGGACATTTTTGGCTACGACACCGTGGCTTTTGCTCTGTATGGTCACTTTAGTATTCAGGCTGAGGTTTTCCAGATCAGTGAAGAAGGCCATGACTTTGTGAGGATAATGAGATTTGGATTCTAATTATAAATAGACCAAAGAACTTAATTCCGCCCATAACTTAAAGCTACTATGAGGAACCTAAAGTGTGTGTTGATTTTTCCTCCGTGCTCATGTAAACATCATATCCCGAATATGATCGTAACCAAGATAAGCCTCATAAATGGGTTATTCATGGCCATGTTAACACGTTCAATGTTAATTCTGTATCAAGCGACTACAGGCTGCTGCTATACGTCCTAACAGTAGTAATCTCTCCATTTATTTATCTTAACGAGGCCGCACATGTTCATCGCATGAGGTTACTTTTGATGGGCTGTGAGGAATGTTGTGGACTTGTGCTACAGCACAGGGCCGCTTCATGAATAACAGACGTACATGTTTAATGATGGAGCAGAAAATATATTGTGCCAAATTGCCTTGACTTCCCCTTGTTCCCTTCTCTGTCTCTTCATCTCCCCATGTTTCTGCTCCAAATTACTTCCTGGAGGAGGAGTGGAAAAGCTTAAGGATCCACTCCCGGTCATCCAGAGTCTGCTGTTTTTTTCTTTAACCATCTAATCAGGGATTTCAGCTGAGTAGGTAGGACTGAAAATAAAAAGTACTCTGGGCCCTGGGATGGTAGGAAAGTAAACTTTCCAGCTCGAGAACCAACAGATCAACTGAAAATGGCTTTTGCATGTGAGGACAAAAAATAATGCGACACATAGACAAATTAATAATGCAAGCATACAAATTAGGCAGAGCACTGTTAAAAAAATGTATGTGAATAGATTGAAGGTGAAGGTGAAGTGATACAATTTCCCCCTAGACAGAGTTTTGCGCGAAGAAATAAACACAAGAAATATGATCAATAATCATAACCACATTTATAACATTAATTCTGACTTATCGAAAAAGGAAACAAACAAGAAAAACCCTCCTCGGGGTGAGAGGATTGGGGTTTTATTCTTACTTTTTCAGTTTTCCTCATGAGTTTCCCTGAGAATAAACAAAGATATATTGATGTTAGAGGTTCATTTAGAAATGATCCTGCATTTTGAAACTATAATTACAGCTGAAATATAGAGCTCTCTTACACCCTCCACAGAAGGATGCCGTTTAAAAGCTTTTTTAATAAGAAGCTTTACAAGTACAATTACATGTATTAATTGGTTCCCTGTAAGAATAAATGAAAACGACAGGGTAATTAAAAGTTGTGGTGGTAATTTCCCTAAAGATAATATACTATACAGCACATTCAAAGTCATTCATTAATTGCTGAAATGATCTTGAAGCAATTTTACTGCTCTCACCTTAAAAGAAGTTACAGGGTTGTAAACCTTGGACAGTGTACAGGCAATTTGATCAACCACCTTTTAGCCTAGAAATGATAAAACTAATAAAATCACAAAAAGGAACGGTACTATATGTGTTCCCTTTAGTGGATACAGTCCCTGTAACGTAACACGTAAAAAAGGGGGAAACTGGGAATGTGCTGAAATTATATATTCAGAGGTCTTTCTGACCCCCAGAAATGCATCGAGATTCAGATTCAGAATACAAATCCCTATTTTTATTAATGCCAACTATTCAATATCGAATGCTCGAGGAGATCCTGAAGCCTTAAAAATTAGCCGTACAAAACGATCACCAAGCAAAGACCGATTTAATTTGAAATAACTCTATTTACATGTAATGACTATGTAGATTTCTGCAAGAGACAGAAGTAGAAGACTGATAAACACAATACAATACGTAGTGCTTTTGGTAAGAATACAGATAAAACTTCACACAGACTGAGGCAGGGCAGAGTTGTTAGCAGGCCTCGGTGGAAAACAGTGAATAATTTGATAATTAAGGCAAAGCTCGTGTTCTGCAGCTGCACCATTCAGAGGAAAGTTTGCCAAACCAAATTCCCAAAGTGTTAATTTTGTGCAGTTGTGCCCAGAAACTGTCACGGTTATCACCACTGTTTGAATTCTTATCCACTTTAATCTTACACGTGCCACTTTTCTTTATTGTTTCTCCAGAGTTACCTCTATCCTCATTTGTCTTGATTTTAAATATATTACATACATCCGTCTACATCATTTACTTGGGCTTAATTCCATGTGTTGTGCTGACTGACTGGCCAGACTCCTTCTTTTACATTCCTACATTTGTGATAATGTTTTATTCTAATGATTGGTATCCAGGGATAATTGCCTCTAGAAAAGGATTCAGAGGTCAGAACCTGCATCGAATTTTTTTCTATTTGTTGCTTCAATTGAAAGCCAAGGCTACAATATCGTTTGAATGCAGTTGTAGAATATTTCCTTTGTATTGTCTCAGCACTTTCAAAGAGGTGAGGGGCACGGGCCTCCTTCTATAGCATCCACTGATTGAAAACGCATTCAATAAAATGAGGGGGAGCTCCTTGCATACTTTGTACACAAATTCATTGTTTTGTTTTGTTTTGTTTTTTAACCCGTATGAGAAAACACTTGCATTGCTCATCTAAAAAATGATTGTCATTTATGCTAGATAAGAAATAATTCAACCGGGACCTGTAGCTGGCTTCTATGGCTCTAAAAGTCTTATGGTGATAAGAATATGGAAATTACAGAGCATTTATGCTTACTTGTTGAAAATGTTTGTTTTTTTATTGGTAACCTGTCTTTAGCTAGACCAGGCTGCAGTTATTGGTTGATGAATAATTCATAGTTTGCCATACATTAATGAGCAATACAGGACAAAAGAACTCAAGAGTGTGACTTTAAAGTGTAGCGCTGGTGTCATCCTTCCTATTCTTTTTTTATTATTTGTTTAGGCGAAGCAACCTTCTAAAACAGTTGGGCACTTTTTTAGCAAATCTGACTCAAACAACAGTGAATAATTTATTGGGACTAATTTCAGCTGCGGATTAATACACATGTGGTGAACTGCACGGAATTTACTATTTGTTGTTTTGAGAAAAAGGATGGATTTACATTACATTTTTTCCCTTTGATGATCCTCTGACATTTCATCTAATGCAACCATCAGGTTTGGTTTCTGACCAAATACCTGCAAAATAAATGGCACTAGCAATCTGACAAATATCAGTGCTGTTTGAAAAATTATCTCGGCTCCAGAATGTGACTCACGGTTGCAGGTTTTATTCCTCCAGAATCGTCTACTCCCTCCCAGCTCTCTGCCCTGGACAACATCAACCAATAACAGCCATCCCCACATGGCATCCCCGTACGTCCCCATGCATGTAGATCAACAGATGTGATTGGCCTCCCAGGATATGTAAGACACGTCGGTGTGTTAGCCGCCATTCTTGCCGCCGTTTTAGCAACAAACTTCACATTTAGAAATATATACCCATATATTTGATGGTCTGGTGTCACAAAACTACACGTGTTTTGGTCTTTTAACAGGATTAACTGACGTGAACAAAAAATATAGTATACCACAAGCCTAATGCTTTGATACACAGTATTGCCGGTCTGTTGCCACCGTCTCTTATAGGGTTGTATAGCCAAGAGCTAAAACACAGTATCTTTATTTTAACACTGGGAAAGCGAGACCAACTGAAAACCAAAACACTGCGTGTTTGTGTGTGTGAGAGAAATAGAGCTGGATCAAGAGTCACTGAGCACAGTGACAGTTTGTTGTGGAGTCCGTTCCAAATCATGTGTCATTTTTGCAGTAAGACCCTGCTCTGAGCCCGGTCAGACCAATATGTTGATGTCAGATATGCCAGAGGTTTTTTTTGTGTTATTTAATGTCTGCCAAGAGGTTCACAGAAGGGAGTGTGTGTCATCACAGCTGAATCCAGAACCACTTGTTTCACACCATATAACAAACCTGCCACCCCCTGCAGTGTGTGCTGATCCAGCTACAAAGCACCTTTCTTCCTGGCTGCAGCATAGAGCACTTCAGACGCTCTTCTGTGCCGACAGCCAACGGACATCAGACTGTACGGAGCTTCCTGCCCCACTGGCCCGGCCTCAACCAGCCATCAGGATGCTGAAGCAGGAATCCTGCACATGCTGACATGGTCTCTTTATACTCCGGGCTATACTCTTTACAGCTCTTCTCGTATGCCTTAAACATTTATATGAAAATGAAAACTAGCCTTTCAGCAAACTCAGGTATGTTTACTTTGGTGAGAACATTGATTAATGTACAATGTTTCTTTTCAAATAAAAGAAAAAATGAAATGAAATCTCTTTTAAATGTACCATGTTAATGTAGAATGGAGCAAATCTATCAGGCAAGTGGATTTAGGCCTCACCTATAGACACTTAAACACTTTTATTTATTTGTGGGACTTCCTGCAGAGCTGATAATGAGAATGAAAATGTGAAGCAATGTTTTTGCAGATGCAGTGTTCTCCCCATATGGTCTTGTTTTATTTCCATGCTGTTCCATTCTATTTATATATTTATTTTTTAGTTAAAAAATATTTAGCCACATGCTTTGTGGAAGATGTATAACAATTTTGGTGTATCTTAATCCTATGTAGAATTGGCCAAATGCTTGGCATGACACAGGAAGGAAATGAATGAATTATCAATTTTCTTTTATATATTTTCAGCTTTTTACTGTAATATTGTATATTTCACATATTGCTGATACTGATGCTGCTAGTCAGTTAAGTGTATTTTCTTGATACATCATATTCAAAATTACTGCTGCAATTCACCCATTTATACATCGCTAAAATGAATGTTTCATTATCTAATCATCATCTAATCGATCCTGTCAAGGTTTTTACAGAGAACCATATTTACTAAAGCATTATTTAAACTACAATACACTTGAAACTCATCACCTGATGAGCTTTAAATGTAATGGAAAATAAAATATGTAATAACTCTGGGGCCCCAAAGCAGGCTTCCATTAACCATAATAGTGTGAATCCACATGAAGAATGTATTGGCTTATGCTGGCATCAGTCATATTTACCAAACTGCTCCCAAATGGCTATCAGGGACATTCTGCATGCAACTGGCTGCTTCTGCAGATTACCTCTGCAAGTGTCACGCAGAATGTATGCTGATAGCTATCCCATTTGCTCCGAGAATTCCCCTTTGTTTACTTAAAGCGCAATTCTTCGGGTAAATATTTACAGTCTGTTAATAACTGGAGGATGTGATTGACGTGCACCATTTAACACTCCTCATTTGATGCTTCCATGGTTCGTTGCAGGCTTATGATGAGTTTGATGTAAAATGTCAATGGCACTGGCAACTGTTATCACCACAACACTGAATGCTATTTTTATATTTCATATATCTCCTCTTAGATGAGTAAACCTGTTAGTTGAACAGCTTGCTAATGCAACGTATCCGTAACATTGTATGTTGGGTTGTTGCAATTTCAAACCAAATACAAATTATGCGTTTTCATTAAGTAGTATGTTACTACAAATACTACTAAAATCAGTTTCTACATTATTTTACGTTGGAATTATTTTATATTATATTGTGTATACACACATGTATTGGACATTGAGCCAAAAAAGTCAAGAGTTAAGTGGAGATCATTTGTATTGCCCAGTATTACATGCAAAGTCTCAGTCAGACAGCAGTCATTTAACTGAATCTATTTCAGACCAAAATAAACATAACATTTTGAACCTCAAAATAACACACAAAATATATAGTATACAGTAAGCTCTGAAAAGACAGACCTGCGTGTTTCCTTGTGTGTTTATACAACCTGATTTCATGGGAAGGCGTATAAATAGCTCAACATTTTGAGGACATTCTGCGTGCAATTGTATGCCACAAAAAAAGCAAGAATGGCGTGGTTATTGCTAAATGACTTGCAAATTGTTTTGTATGTCATTTGGTGAGACCGGGCTGTAATGAATGATCTGAAATATCTGCTTTGAAGTCGTTCTGAAATCCTTTATAGGTGTATAGACGATATGAATGTTGGCTTTTGAAACTACTGCATGCCACATGCTACAGTGAAAACTAAATCTAGTTATTTCAGCAAAGTTAGTTCACATTTATGTCTCAAGCACTGACAGGGATAGCTGGTAAATATGCACCTGGCATGTTCACAGCTGTCATTAGAACCCATGCACGTCACGTGACGCGCTGCTTCGCCCCCACTTTCTAGACATCTTTTCATTCCATTTCAGTGACAGCGGTGGGATGAGTGGGAGTGTTTTCACTTCTTGTTCAGGAATATTTTCAGGTCTTTTTTTCTGGTTAACCTGCCTGAGCTGTATTTTTTTGTAGATGAAATATTTATGCCAGCATTGTGCGAATGTGCATGACAAGTACGTAAGAAGGTATAAGAAGCTAAGTGCATCAGAGTGTGGGGTGAAAGATAGTATAAGGACTGATATTCTCACTGACAATGCAGGAGATATGGGAAGGTGTGCCAACTGCACAGCAACAAGTCTTCTGACTTAAAAAAAATAGGCCAATTATCAATGGCCCTCCGAAACGAGCTACTGCATGACTGACATACTATTCCTTTCTGATCGGGTTATTATTATTTTCATAAATGCAAAGTATCAGAAATTACAAGAAAGGGGCCACTTGTCAAGATGAACCTATGAGATTTACTACTACTACTACTGTCAGAATCGTAACTTTAAGTTTTGGTTCGCTCTAACAGTGCTGTGATGTTCTTTTCTGCCTCAGCAGGCAGCTGATTTCAGTGAACAAGCTCTAAAACCTTACTGTACACGCTCAGCACCAGACAGCAGACACAGTGAGAGAGTAGCTGGTGAACATAGTGGAGTTTAAAAACTAAAGAGGCATACATTTCCCTCGGGAGAGACCAAAAACACAACGCCAAATGAATGATAATATTTTTTTCTAATTGCTGGATGTGGAAATAAGCAACTGTTCACAATGTAAACGTCGAGGGGCCTATTTCAACAATCTATCCTGCATGGTCTAAAGTGCATTTACATGGTTTCCAGTTAAAAGGCGCATTATCTGAACACAAACTAAGGTGCAAAGGGAAAATTAGTCATATTTAGTTTTTTTTATTAATCATAGGTGATCATTTTGGGGCGTAACATGAATTTAAGCAGTCAGTGTCATCTCTCATTTCCTTTAAAAACCAGCTGTGTCTAAAACTGGCCCATTGCTATTTAGTGAGTGGTTTTCTGCAGTGAAAATGTTATTGAAAGGCTAAACACCAACAAATATGAATTAAAGCAGAGTATGTTGTTAGATAAAAACATGTGAATTTTGGAAATGATTGCAGCCATCTTTTTTCAATATATTTTGACTTTTGGATTTAACAACATCCTGACGTGGTTGGACATATGACTCACATGAGTCAGAAACAGTTCTATAATGCAACTACTGGTATCTAATTACAAAAATAGTAAAACACAAAAAATGTAGTGACGCTGTGTATACTGGTGTTGCCTTTTCTTTATCTGCAACTGTGCAGAAATACAGAGTTTAAACAGAATGAATGGACTTGCAAAAAAAAAAAGAGCTTCGCAGCATTCAAATGTTTATTTAGGATTTGAATGTCAATGAATGAAGCTTCAAAGCTTCCAACTATTCCGCTCAGACCTCGAAGTGTCTTCATGAGTTTACTGATTAGGAGGGCACTCTGTTTACCATTTGTCACTGTCCCCCAAAATTCTAAAAAAGCATCATGATAAACTAAACATTAGATATGAGAAACCTCTGAGTGTGTTTTCCTTAACAAGAATAAAAACATTTCCACCATGAATTTACCAGAATGCAGGAAATAAAGTGGTTGATACTCAAAATTGTATGTTGTGAACCCGCCAAAGTAGGCACATCTTACTTTCTAAATAATGCACCAAATACACAAGGAAAATACTTTGCCAATGACTTTAGACCAGGTATTTGTTGGTCAATGGCACCAGCACTTTATGCCGTCTCAAGATAGTAATGCGCCTGAACACACCTCGATTTAAGACCAAAACGCCCATTGGTGCACAGATGGACGTAAGCACATTTGTTACTTCCTCAGTGTCATCTGAAACTAGCGATGACAGTTGTGCTGCGCTGCTCCGCTTTGTGGCCAAAAAATCTGTTATTGCAGGTTAAGATTTGTTTAGGTTTAGCCAACTAAAAATACTTCATGGCCTACGTGGTTAAAATAAATCAATGTTGATGTTTCAGCTGTTCAAGTCAAACGTCCTATGTCTTTATACAGTAATGCTATACAATACTGTATGGCCAAAATGTACCTCTTCTATCTATATATAATGTCATAGTACATCCGTCTTTGGTAATGAATGAGCACAGTAATTATTATTATTATTATTATTATTATTATAATAAGTAGTAGTAGCAGCAGCAAGAGGTGTTTAAAAGTCATTTTAAGCATTTGAACAAACAACCGATGCTTTCATTTTCCTGGTGATGACAATCTGCTCATTAGCAGAAAGACTGCCATAATTTGACAATTTAAATATAAAACATCATTAGCATCTCAATGAACTGGCTCAGGGATTAGTGATGGCATGACGCAGTTGATTTAGTGCCTGACCTTGACATGGAGACAGCAGATAGCTCAGCACAAACAGCCAAACAGCGGTGGAACATATGTCTGTATCACGATCTGATCTGGAGGCAATAAGCCAAGAAGAGGATACGGGACTATAACAAGAAATACATTATTCTTTACTTTCAATAACCTTTCACACAAAGTGATGATGTTATAAAAGCACAGTGAAATGTTCACAATTTCTTCACTGTAGTTTATTCTGCAAAGATCAAAACAAGATACTTTAAAAACACAGACAGACTATTCTGACAGCAAATTACATTTCTCTTTATGAATGCAACATTATCGATAAAAATCACTTGATTCAATCAGTTCATTAGTAAAATAAAGATAAGATAGTTTTTTTTATTTAATGTTGTAACTGTAGCTGAGGTTTTGAATCATTATATTGAAAATAAGCATGTCTTTTTAATTAGTAAATCCAAACCACATATTTTGCATGGCATACTTAATGGAGATTCACATATGAGAAGTCAGAGATGTTCGACTAAGTGGTAGTCAAGCATCTCTAGATAAGTGGAAGAAAACCTACCTTAGCTCCACTTTAAAAACTAGGCCCGGTATTGTTTCAATTTATGTGCCGTTAAAATACTGTATTTAACTTACATCAACCTGAATTTTATCACTCATTAAGGGGAACTTATTATGCAGCATGTGTGACTAAGGACACTGCTTTTATTGTGGAGAAAGAGGAGGTAGTATACAAGTAATGATCAATCTGTTTACTTGCACAAAAAGGTGTGAGAAAGCAGTAAGTGCAGACTTTGGCCCCGTCAGCACAAAGGCGGATATTAGATGGCAGGTGTAAGAAGTGCGAGGGGGCTTAGGTCTAGAAATAGGGCATCACTGTGGAGTAAGGCAGCAGTGTCATCAGTGGGAAGAAAAATAGTGGTAGATCAAACACATTGAGCAGGAAGCCAGGTGTGCTAAAGCAGTGTCTCAGGAAAAGCAGGGTCAGTGGGTGAAAGGGGAGAAGAGGAAACTCAGCTGGAGAGAGCTGTGAAGAAAAACTGCATTAAATTAATCATAGGTGCAGCTTACAGCACGATGTGTTACCTTCTCCCCGAAACCTGAGCTGGATCCCGGCTATTGTGTTCAGGCATGGTGTCTGTAATAATTACTGTTACAGTAGTATACTGTAACATCATATATTAATTTGTATTTATTTTAATGACGAACACTATGACATAATAAAAAAGTAGTTTTTCAAAAACCTCGCTAAAGCTGTTAGAATTGAGCCTCAGCTAAACCCCTACCCCGAGCACAGTGTCCGAACATAGTTTAGCAGCCTTAACTAGGAACTACACCTGTCCAGTTGGATTCCTCCACCTGGGGCTGCTGTAAGAGAGATACTCGAAGAGTTAGGATGGTGGTTTTGTTTTTCACCCTCATCTCCAAAACCAAAAAATACAAAAGTGTAAGAAATGTATTGTCTTTGTTTGTTCTAGCCAAAGCTGTCAACAAGAATGTTGACGATAAGTATTCGTTGATGTCCTTTTATATCATTACAAAAAAAATATATATTGACAACCGATAGCTATCCTCATTAACCAATTATTAACCATTGACAGACAAGATTAAAATGTACTATTTAGAATGGATGAATGTCTGTGACCCATCTCATACTCATACTATTGTCAGACCTGCTTGGTTACAGAAACAAAGTACCAATAGATCAAAGCTTGACTATCGAATTCAAACACTAATCAGTATCTCCCCTATATTCACGCACAGAGGAGAGAGTTGATGATAAAGTTGTTGGTATCGGTTCGAGGCTCGGTAGTGCATACACTATTTGTAGAACAAGATTCCAGCGTTGGCTACGTAGGATTGTTACTGACCATTAACTCTAGCTCAATGTAAACAGTCAAAGTAAATAAAATAAAAAGATGTAATCATTTCCAAAATTCACAACGTATTTTAAATATTTAAAATTCCACTTCAATCCATATTTATAAGTGTTTCAAAAACAATATTTTCACTGTGGTCAAAAAACTGCCTGGTCTGCCCCTCGCTGCAGCCTACACAAAGAAAGGCATGCACTACTTATTCATGAAAAATAATAATATAGGTGAATAATTGATTTCTTAAGATTTGCTTTACAAATATCATCATTGACGTCAACTTTTAATTTTTAAAACAGATTGTATTATTTCAGGAGTTACATACAGCAGCCTTGTTTTAAGTAACGTGATTATAATGAAAATAATTATTGTTAAAATACAATGTATGTCACAAAGAACTTTTAATAGGACTGTTTGTATTGTTTGTGTTTAAAACATTATTTTTTTAACAATTAAGAATATACCAAGTATCCCTGACATAAGCATGTCTCCCCTGCGGCAAATAGAAACTAATCATCACTATTACGGTGTTTCTGCCCAACACAGTGATTGATTAGACCTACTGCTGCTTATTACTACTGCTGCTTACTACTACTGCTGCTGCTTGCCCTCAGGCTGATCAGGAAACACTAGACTATTGTGACATTGTGTTTATTCAGACGTGTTATTCAGACCTACTCGGGATTCTACAATCATTTTCAAAAGATGATGGATTCGAGAAGAAATTCTAAATCTGTTGAACAGAATAATCACGACATTAGGACAAAGGTCTTAAACCAGATTTGCCACCAGGATATCAGTTACGTTGTACTGTATCTATGCCTGTGCTCCACTGGACATTCCATTTGTCCAGGGTTCATCATTAAGTGTTGTTATAATCTCCCCCAGGAGAATCATGCAGTTGGTCTCATGTGTGCGTGAGGGAGTGAGTGAGTGTGTATCTCTGTGTCTGTCCACGGTTAATCTCGCATTCTGCTGCAGCAAACTGTATAAATTGTTGACCAGTTATGCTCAAGGACCTCTCGTGGCTGCAGTGACTCACACTTTCTCAAAACACATTTTATTGCCTCTCTTATACTGCCATTGACTGCCTGCTGAACCCTCACTCACGACTCTTAACCGGCCTCATGGAACTACCAGAAGTGCATATTTCTAGGTGAATCATTTCCTCCATCACAGTTAAACATTTGAGGTGTTTAATTTGCGAGAAAGACATTATTGTTTCCCTCAGATGGTACAAGAGATCTAAAAAAGGTACACTTATTTTTAACGACGTATAATGGTTCATGACACATCTCATAGAGTGAGTGAAGTACCTGAGTTTCAAAAGAGATGTTCTGTGTGCATTTAATGGGTTAAGTCTACAGTATTTAACATCCAAATATAGGAGAACTGCTCTCACGTATATTTAAGATGAGTACTTCAAGTTAGGAACAATTCAGCCTCAGGAGCAAGTCAGGTGGAACTCATTCTGGCAAAAAGAAAACTATCTCAGTTAATTCCTTGCAAATATTGTCTCTCAAACAAGATGAAAGCAAATCACCGACAGTATCAGTCGTGCCTGCATTGCTTGTTTGAGCACACCTGCACCACTCATGTTTACGTGATATAAAGACATATGGAGAACACACAAGCAATCTGGCAGAGAAATGATATATTGAAACAATTTTTGGATAAGCACATCTGCTCTTCACAAGAACTGATACACATTGTTTACTATGAATGCTTTTTCTTTTATTACCGAGTGATGAAGGGGTGGCATTTTAATCCACTGTGGACCCACTTCACTGACCCCAATGAAGAGTAATAAATGCATTAAACTGATGAGGATGGGTTGTAATTCAGCTTTTATATGACCCAAGACCGTCTAGGAAAAAACCTTAAAGCTGTGAGAGCTTTGAACGTTCCATTTCTGCCCATCCGATGCCAGTGGAAGAAGTATGTTGGTGGTGTTTACATTAAGACAAGTGCCCTTTATTAGTGAAAATAAGAGAAACAACCATTTTAGAGCAAGAGAAAAACCACAGAATCAGAGAGACTTGGCTCGGGCTGAGACAGGAGGGGAAGATCATGTTATTTAGAATGTGTATGTTCAATCTAAAATATAGAAATTATTGATTCAGCTGCTGATGTTGAGTCACACCTCACGAGATCAACAAAAGCGCTAAAAAAAATTTAACAATCAGCAGAACATATGTTAAATAATTTTGACTAATATACGTATTAACTTCATTGACTCTTGTTTGCACATGAGCTGAGAACAGGTTGGTGGGAATGTTTTAGAAATGCACCATCTGAGAAGGTTTTTTAGAGTACCACTTCAGTATTTGCTTTTCCAGAAATGTCATATTTGCTTGCTGTTTTATGGAATACATCTGTGAAGTTTTTCTATTTCTTGTGTCCATTAGGCTCGGTTTCATTGATTCTCTGTGCTTCTTTCCAACATGAAATTGAACCAGCCATCTTGTGTGTCAGCTCACATAAGCTGACTAATGAGCTTCTGCACCAACTGACGGGTAAATGTTCTTGTTCTTAAATTCTTTTTTTTTTCCATATGTAACCTTGACAACAATCCGACACTCAACCAAATTGCATTGAATTTACATTGCGTTGGTTCTGAACCTATGTCTAGTTCTGCACACTGGCTGCAAGACAGACTATTGTTCTGTTTTTTTCCACACACACACACACACACACACACAGGTGAAACAGTTTGTCTGATTGAAGCTGCCTGGCCGCAGTATTTGTTGAGAGCTCGGTCTGTCATTCATGTTTTGTGTGGCCTGAGGGAGGACAGAGCTCTCCCAACTGCAGCAGCACAATAAATTTCACTGAAGGAATTAAGTTGCTGTCTAGAACTTCTTTACTTTCTATATCTTAACCCTGTCTGGGTTGACACTGATAGATACTCACTGAATCTATTTGCAATTTGAACATTTCAGGGTGGACTTTTGCAGTTTTACAGAGATATGGTGAGATACCGATAGGCAGTCATTATAAAGCATATGTGCTGTATGAAGGGCAGACATGTTCACATACTGATTCTTGACTTGTTTCTCCTCTGTTGCTCTCCCTGAGGTTTCTTCCTTTCTTTTCACCCTCCATTAAAGTTTTTTTTGGGAGGGAGATTTGTCTTTTCCAATTTGGGCTGCACGAATGAATTGATAAGCTCACTTACATCTATGCAGATCACACTCTATTTGATCATCTACCAATAAGCATGATAAAAGGTGTAATTTGTACCAGGTTCAACGAAGCTAACAGGCGACTCGAGAAGATGTCAATCAATTAGTCTGAACACACCCACATGGTCCTGAGAAGAGGCTTTAAGTCCACGTGGCACATGACACAATGAACAATTAAGACTACCACTTCAACATCGGTGTTTGGCCGTCCAAGGTCAAATATTGAAATTCTTAACATATGCCACATGATATTTTAAGTGTTTAGTGATTTTCTTTCTGTATGATTTTACAACAATAGCAGCCTGTTGTGCACAAATGGCTTTGCTAGTCTCATTTGGAGCTGGGTTTTAAGTCTGCCGACAGTTTTATCTCTCTGATCTTTGCCCATTTTAAATCCACTGCCTAAGTAGTGCCACTGCAAGTCCTGTGACCTGGATGACTATGAATTCCCACAGATATATTCCTTTGCTTTATTTTCGCAGTGTCCTCTCTTTTTTTTTTTTTTCGCAGTGTCTAATGATGATAAATCAAGCTTAACAATGCAACGAAGCCTAATTCAGATATATATTTCCTTAAGTCTGCAGGGAAATTACTGCTCTTGTGACACATAGTTTAGCCCGCTGCTTTGATTTGTGAAAGCATCTTAATGTGGACATTAACATTTGAACCCAAATGATTGTGTGCAGAATGAACTCATCAGGACATTAGACACTGGGGAGACCCCTTCAACCCTCGCATTACTGCCGTCATCTGTTGAATGCTGTCGGACACAAGTGAGGAGGTGAAACCGATACATGTACAGTGACTCTGTGGCGAAAGTACTACAACAGTAATATAAGTGACTCCATCCTATTGCTTTATGGCTGTAACATTTTTTTTATACAAACCAAACATGTTCATATTTCCCAGGAGGTTTTCATTTATTTGTCATTATGTTTACTTGGCACAACATTGTTTGGCAAATCCCGCGCCCCTTGGATTCCTTTTGCTGCCAACTGTAAATTAAAATGTGTCCTTGGACGGGATAGTTGGGATGTTTTTTTATATTATGTCAGGCCCGTATGAAAGTTCATTTCCTTGGCAGCAGCACAAGCGCTCCAAGCTCCCACCATGCCTTGTGAATACAGAGACACTCACAGCTGCAGCGACAGCAGTATGGATGAGTAATGCAAAACATATTTTGCAAAATGGATTTTGAAATCATCAAGTCTTCCTTTTTAATTGACCTACCCAGTGGATAAACAATTGTATTGCTCCTGTAATAGCAGCTGCATTGACCGTGTAATATAGCTCTCACTTCCTCTCAGTTTGATTTTTCTTTTGATGAATGTAAAACATTTAGTTAAATGATTTTCCTCCCTTTTTAGTTTTAAGTAAAGTCAACATTAAATAAACAAAATAGATTAGCTTAGCTTCTGACTGGAAATAAGGTGAATCTTTAATTCTCATAACCATAGTGTAGTTTTTGAATAATCCTGTCACTGTGGTGAGGTATTCATATCTCCAGTGCCATTTTACCTAGATTTTTTTGCATGAACAAAAAAAATAACATTGATCTTGATAAGAGACGTACCTTCAGCCTGAAAAGACAGCAGAAGCTGCATCTGATGTGTCACCGTACATAACTACCTCCTTTTATTTTGTACGCTATTTGCAGTTAAAGTGGAGCTGATTTCTACACCGAGACAGACAGTTAAATGTAGCTTCCCCCTTGCTCACCGCAGCAGTTGTTATTTTTAAAGTTCAGTGGCGCTCCAGTGGCTGCAGGGTCCGTGTGATGCAGATGCAGCCATGCAGAACTCCACTTGGCAAGACATCAGTTCATTCTCAGCTGTACTTGAGGCATTTTCCTTTTGGCATTTCCTTTTGACAGATTATTAGATTATTCTCTTCTTTTAGTCACCATTAAAAACATTTAACCCTTGACTGTCGAGATAGATAAAATGCTTATTAGCCAGGACATCTTGAATGATAGTTGCCATAGCTACCGTAATTTTAATGAAGCTTTCTATGCATTGACAATAACAATAGAAATAGAAATAGAAAGGTGTGGCTTGGAATGATAATGTGATTTAAATATGTTATTCAAGTTTCATGGTATTGTGAATGAAGATTAATGACGAGCAGAACCATGCGCGGGCCAATTAGGAGTTTCTTTGCGGGAGCAGCAAATGCTTTCGTTTATTTTTCACCCCACATTCATCCCCAGAGAGGGGGAATTGTAGCAGTGATAAAATGTATGCTAGCACTGAATTAATATTCTGTGTTTATTGTTTTTTTTGGGAACAATAGCTATGGGGTTGGTAAATGGACTGCATTTTCTAGTCTCCTCGACCACTCTTTACGACACAAACAGCATTCAAACATTCACGCACATTTCAAACTGATGGCAGAGGCCGTCATACTGTGATATGTAATAGTTTTTCAAACAAATGCATTTAAATAGTTGGGTATTTTTGGGAAATGTTCTTACCCGCTGACTTGCTAAGAGTTAGAGGACATGCAAGGTATCTACTGCTTGAAGGGAAATGGAGTGCTGCAGGAATAAGTTCTGGATGTAATTTAGCATTTTTGCACTTCAAATTCGGAGTGAATGGATTTGTGGTTAAATCGCTGAAATAAGGTCTGTTAACGAAAGGTTTTGAGACATAAAATGTCAGTAAATATCCCACTCTTTAATTTTAAAGCTTTTAAGTGTCTTAAAGGCGGTGGCTAAATGAGACGACTGAACATCATCATAATATATGTGAAGTCATGTCACCATCGTACAGCATGAGCTTTTTTACTTCTGGGGATTGTATTTATGCTTCAAAAATCATAAAAGTGGTCATTTGTGAATATCTTGCTGAACAAAAAACATCATAAACGTTTGTTTTTCCAGAGAGCTTATTTCCTGCAATCATCCAATGAAAACATCCCATTGGCTTTTTGTCAAGAACTAGTGCGATGCCAACTTCTTGCTTGTCCTACAAAAGTATCTCATCCCTGCAGCACTCTGAGCCTATTTCCAAAAATGTCATACTGTTGGGACTTTACCATGTCGGTGGAACAAAGACAGAGGCCTAAATGTAAAAACAAAAGCCTAACTTGGTTTAAACGGCGTCAACATCTCACCTGAGTGTGAGATTTGGTTCAAATTACAACACTGGTGCCTCATTGGACCAGAGCCACGACATCATCAAGGCTGTTTAAAGACATAAAACGTAGGTAACGCTGGTCGAACAACACTGTTTTCGTGTTCACAAACCCACTTGGACCCTGAAGGAGAAACAGAACGTGCCTCCTGCTCCCCCACTTTAACCTGAAGGAGGACGATTATGGAATTCCCGGATTCTTCAGCAGCCGTTTTCTCCGCCGCCAGATGAGAATCGGCGCTTATTTCGAGTGCATCTTCTACTTGTCAAACTAACATGTACACTCTCACACATGTGGTGTGTAAGCGCGGCCTCCATTGTGTGTCTTATTCCCCCGTGATATAATCACGGCTGCGCCGCCATTAAGTGTCGCTTGCCGTAACGTCTTTACATGACTACATCTGCCGTCTCTCTCCCCCTACCCCCTCTTACACAAGCTATTGCGTGATGCTTTTACGTAGTATGCTTGTTGATATATAATATTGATTTTTGATCGGTATTGTTCCAGATCTTTCAAAGAGCAGTATTTTGTGCTGTGATAATAGCTGGTTGTTGTTGTCGTCAATATTCGGATTCAACCCTTCACTTTTCACTCTGAATGTGGAATAGTACTTTGACGATTGACACCAATTTTGAGACTTTATCCAGAGTTTGGTTATTGGTCCCTGATCCCAGGGTGGTGTCCCGTTGTTATTATTAATTTCATTTTCATTCTTGCTAAGAACCAAACCCGCTCCTGCCAGATCCCAACAATAATATTCATTTAAAACATTTTCATCACAGTTTTAATAAAAAATACAAATGTACAAAATGTGTATGCATGCTATTTCGGGCGATGTGGCTCAGTGGTAGAGCAGGGGTCCCTCAATCAGAGGATCGGTGTTACGATCCCCGGCTCCACGTCTTTGGGCAAGACACTTAACCCCAATTTGCTCCCACATTGTTAGTTAGAATCCTGATGGGCAGGTGGCACCTTGCGTGGTAGCCCCTGTCATCACTGTGATGAATTGTAAGTCGCTTTGGTTAAAAGCGTCAGCTAAATGTAATGTATAAACAAGGGGCTTTTCGCAGTGCAAAGAGAGAAATAGCTTGCAACATGAAACTATACTGTGTATATTCCAGCAAATACACTTTTTTTCACTGTGAGGGGTGTTGCAAGTGTTTCCCCCCTGACAGGGCTCCTTTTAGAATCCATGCAATTTCCTTGTCAGTTGTCTTGTTGCCTTTTTCTTTATCCGTGAAAAAATCCCAAATTCTGCCACACAGCAGATTTAAAACTTGACAGCAACTCGGTTTCAGTTTCACCGTGCTGTCTCCCCCAGGTTCCTCTACTCTGTAATGAGTTCAGCCAGGCTCAATTCAAGTGTGATGACCCATGTCGAGACTTACCTCAAAATAAGTGAACTTGGCTAACAGGTTTAAGCATCCAGATAGACATAAAATAAGAAGTGCGCATATAGAGAGTCAAAGCAGGAACTCCCGTTAGAATAGTAACCATATCTTCAGAGTGTACCCTGCGTGTTTGGAGATGTAAGATACAATGTGTGAGGGTTTTCAAGACCTCCATGCATTTTATGAAGCTTAACAAGATTTAACAATGCAGGAGAGTGCGGTGCTCATTGGGATGTTGTCTGCTTTTAGACAGAACTTTTCTTATCTGCAAATTGTTCTGCAAGGGAAGTGGCTTCCTGCCGTCGGTCTCTGGAGGCGGCACAGGCCTCGGGCTTGTCTTTGGGTTCCACTGGAGGAGGTGCTCCAGGGAGTAGGAAAGGGGAACCTCTTCCCCAGTGGATCGCCAGGAGGGAAGATAGGAGAGACAATGAATACCTTGGTGTGAAATAAAATTAATAACAGAGTGTTACTTTGGTGCTCCGGAGTTTTTCCCGTGTGGTAACAGCAGTTTAGTTATTTTGTTAACTATTTTCAGCACAAGGTTGAATGATGTGTATCGCTATGTATATATAAAAAAAAAAGGTGACAGACATCTCAAAGTCCAAAAATGTGAAATCAACATAAACGAATGCCATCTGCTTTTGGCAGGTTCATGTGACTCCACATCCTGCACAGTGTTTCTTGCATCAGGAAACTCACACACCTGAACTCCCCATTATTAACAGTATAAGAACCCTACACACCCACTGATGAAGCCTCCCTCCTAATCCAACCCCTTTACACACTGCCACTGCACAGGTATAAAAACTAACAAAGACACTCACTGCTCACTGTGTGCTTTGTGCTGTTGACTTCACTACGCACCAGTGGTTCATCAAAACCAGGCCCCTTGAAGTTCATGATAATCATCCTCACGCATTTCTACATGTAACCGATGCTATCTTGTTACACTGATGATCCGTGGCTAATCTTCCAAATTTAACAGCAAACACCAGGCATTACATGGTATGGCATTTTTAATCTCTAGTTCCCTGTTTGAATTGTACTCTTTGAGCATTACTGCCACAATCCAGCAATAGTGTTAACACATTCGCTTTTTCTAACTATGCAGATGGGCGGAGAAACCTAACGTTTCTTCGTCAAGACTACACGTTAGCGCAAGTCTATTTTTTTGCATTCTCATTTAGTAATATGAGGGCTTCACAAAAATCTGATTGCAGGTGCGGCATGACGCAACTGAGGTTGTTCTTCTGCAGATCAGTGCAATCTTGGAGCTCATTTTGGTGAAATTACATACAAATTGCAACAAAAAAGGTGATGTTTTTAGAACCATGTCAAGAGAGTACCAAAACCAAGGGCAAAAAATGTTAATCTCAACAATGCAAAATCCACCAGTCCTGCAACTAATTATAATTCTTATTCCCAGACAATTTGATGACATGGTTTAATCAAAAGTGACAATAGTTTGAAGGAGTGTGACTGTAGCTCAGCATGTTGTCAGATCGGGTTATCTCTCAATCGTAGAGTTGATGAAGTGATGCCTGGCTCCTTTTTGTCAGAATGACAAAAGTGTTCCTCAAATTCTTAAGTCTTACATACTGCTAAAAACTGAAGGTTTAACTTTCACAATAATATGAAGATAAGAGAGACCTTGCTCAGCAAACGGTGCTTCTGGTGGTATTATTACATTAGTTCTCAGTGAAAAGGACAGATGGCATCTTATAAAGAAATATCCCAAATGTTCTGGTCACACATTGGGTTTTATGTAATAAAATATATAAGAGTACAGACCGTCATAAGGACCAAATATACTGTATATAATGACTAACAACCTGTCTTTCTATTGTATAAGGATCTTTTTATTCATCTTCAGCTCTCCCACTTACGATTGGTGTGATACTGAAGGCCAACAAAGAACAACTATCCTTGGTGTTGGAGGCAGGCAGAGCTGAACTGGAAACCATGGCAACACAGTGCTTGCCTCTCTAATCCCTTGGCCCTGCCAGAGAGTAGACAAATACCTGCGCAAGCCCCGGCCTATTCAACACCTGCATAAAAGAAAACCTTCCCAATCCGCATGGTATGAAAATACACCAGGGAGGACCAGTTTTGATGGACTGTTTTCTGACAGTATCGCCATATCACACACCAGCACAGACCGACAGGCTTGGCTGTTGTTTGCATCCACGGGCTGTTCAGCTCTGCTCATAAAGCATTCAGTGTGGAGAAACCAGATTTGTTTTCCCTCCAATCAAATGTAATAGGATAGAAATTACATTATAGATTCAAGCTAATGTTCACTTTTCTTTTTTTTTACAGTCATGTATGAGCAAATATGTTAATTAAATACAATAATCTGATTTACCTTACAAAGAAATACCACTGCATTTCACATTACACTGATTGAATGTGTATCTATTGTTTGTCTTATTATATTTTCCCTCTACACATAACATAATTGCATGTAAAATATCTTCTGGTTTTGTGTGCTCCTGTATATTGTGATTCTTTTGCATTTTTTGGGGGGTTAGATTTTACCTTTATACACACAAGATGGCATACAACAAACACCTTATTTAGTAAAGCTGCTGCAGTTTAATGAAAGTGTAACTTCACACAAGAGACACCATGTGTGCAGTGAGAAGGTGCATCAAGTTAGAAACTTGTTAGCAGGAAGAAAGTCACGAGTTGTAACAATTCCTTCATAAAGGTTTATTTTAAGATGCAGTCTACAGCCCTATATAACAGCACAGAATTAGACCAATAAAAGTAATATTAAATGGGTTTAATTGGCAAGGAAGCTGATCATTTGAGTTTTTTTATTTAGTCACTTATATATTTCATATTGTGCTTTGATCAATGAAACTCATTGTAAAATCAAAGAAAAAGCTGCTTCTTAATTGTCTGGAGTTGATGTCCTTAAACTTTTTTTTCAAAGGCCATTATTCGAGATAGATGGTGGACTGTAATTACATCTGTGATAAATAATTACTGCATAATGGAGCTGTTCACAAAATGAAATCAAAGTTCAAAAGGGAAAAAAAGGTGAGATTGTATTACATGACCTTTACTGTGTCACCGCACCACCCAGGCATAAAAGACGGGTGTCACAACAAGAGGATTTTGGAATCGGACCATCATTTTTAAATTTTAAAATAGCTCCATTAAAAAACCTGCTTGATGCAAAAGTAATTTGTTGTTACCCGTGTTTATATTTCAGTCCTGTGCGGTCTACAGTTTTCACATAAATGTTACAGTAAACACAACGAGTGAAGCAGCCCACCTTGAGATCTTGATGATGAAGAAATCTCTGACAAGAAACTAATTCAATAGTCAATGTAATTAAAAAATATCTAAAAATAATTCATAACATAATTAAGCAGAGGAGGCTGACTGGAATACAGCAGTAAGTCCATTCAAAGCAAGAACATAAGTACGCCTATGACTTATTATCTTCCACATTTGTAAATGGGGGAAATGGTGTTTTAAAAAAGGATACCAACGAACTGAAAAATGTATTTGGGAAGAGACTCCTTCAATTAACTTGCCCACTAATGATGTAAAAGGTTCTCATATTCAGAGCATTATAGCGGCAAATGATTTCCTTTGTAATGAAGTGTGTGTGTGTATGACATGGCTATCAGGTTAGTGAGCGTGCCCCACCTGTGAGCGCCCTGTGACGTCATCGTGGAAGTGTCGTGCCCACCCTCCGGTTCCCCGTCAGATTAACGCTGTAAGATTTGTCTGGGCTTTTGCCGTTGTTTGCGCCATTAGTTGCGAGCTGCCGGCTGAAGCGTGATTTATGTTTGGTGACTATCCTCGGGGGTTTCCATGTGGCAGGTTTTTGCCTGTTCGTGCGAATCAAAAAAATGTAACTATGCAGATGGGTGAGGAAAAATGAGAGCTTTGAGAATATCCGCGAGGAGTATAAAAAGATTAAAATGTTTCCATGTCCGTGCGACCGTATAACCGAAGCTATGTTGAGCTGTGTAAAGGCAATAGACGTGTCCTGAAATTAGTTAATTACTGCTGGAGAGCATAAGAAGATGAAGAGGACACACTACAACCTCTTTGCTCTCAGTCTCCACAAGAAGACAGCCAGAGCCTTCAGTGTCTGTCGTCCGGGCCAACCTTGACGGTGTTCACCATCTGCTGACGGACTTGGCGAGTCACCTGGAACATCTGCTGCGAGACCTCTTCGTGGGTGACCCTCAACTAAAGAGGGTGTCACCTCTGCCTGGCCCCTGTTGTGTTGGACCCCCCGCTGCAAGAACCTTCCTGAACAAGCACAGGTAACTCAGCGGTCGAGTCACCTCGACCCTCTCACTCCAGCAAAGCTGTCATAACTTTACCCTCACTTTCTCAGTCGTCTGTCAAGAGTAACACAGAAGGAAGTAAGGAAGTAAAAATACACTACATCTGCACAGCATGTTTAGACTGACTATGTTCAGGACATTGATCATTTACAGTGTTTTCACTCCAATCTTGGTGCAAAGCAAAGTCAGACAAATTAGACAGACACACAGGGAACATATTCGGACCACGGGCATAGCATGCCAGGAAATGGATGGAGCAGTTGCCATTCGCAATAGCGGAGCTCGGTGTGTTTTCAGTCTCGATCTCGGCAACAGCGACGGCAGGCAGAAGCACAACAGCTTTTTGTTTGCCAGCGTGGTCACAAGATGGTTTACAATGGAAGCACATCCACCACTAATGGAATGAATAAAATGATTTATTTAGTGTGTGCTTCCAGGATATTTGATATGCTTGGCTACGTTTAGCCCATAGCCTCATCATAATGAAACAGCAAGCAGTCAGAGTTGCAGAAGAGCCATCTTACTGGAAGAGGAGAGAAAACTGTGCCCGAGGCTCTGTTAAATGATGCTCCTCGTCCACAGTCACACCCTCATTTCTCTTCATGTCAATACAATTCTCAACAACAGAGACCGGTGAAATACATCAAAAACCTACACAATTACGCGATTAACAAACGTCTCAAAATAATTAACAATGTTTTCTACGTCAGTCATTTATAGATTTCATGATAGCCTATTCATATTCATTCTCATTAGATTCCAGTGCCACTTTAGTTAAAAATGCTTACATCCAGTTAATTCAATGACCTGTGAAATTCCTGGCAGATGATGTAGTTCTTAAACTACATGGCATAATGTCAGCTATATTTGAGGATTACATAAATCATCGCATGCAGACATTTTGTGTGATGTAGTGAATACTAAGTTCATTTCTCCAAATTTGAAAAAAAAAGAAAAATATGTTATTAAAAAAAGCTGAGCCAGAATCCCTCAATGTCATCTTTTCTTCTTTCTAGTGATTTACTGGTTGACGGAATTGCTTCCAAAGACTTTCGAACGTTCATTTTTATGACTCTTGTTCCCTTGACTCTCTTCAATCTTAGATGCTATTGACCATTTTGAAACAGAAAACAGAAAAGGCTGTAGGGGAAATTATTCTGCTTTCAACTGTTCACCCTTTTCTGTTGGCTTAAATTAGCCAACAGTGTGCCTCAGGGATCCATCTCTGCCCTTATCTCTGTTTGCTCTAATTGGCCAAATAATTCTCAAACACCCATCAGTATCTAACCATAAAATCTAGTGACTAAAACAGATTGTATCTCTTTGAAAACAGTAAGAAAATGACTTTCAAACAATCCAGTCTCCAAACGTCTTGCTGTCAACACATTCTGCATGCAGCTCTGAAGCATAATCCACACACGGCACCTGCTCAGCACAGCGTCAAGGTTTCTAACGAAGAAACATTTTTGAAGTTGTTGTGTTTATCCCAGGCTAACATCGGCAACCTTGTATCGGATTCAGTGCCACAGGGAAAGCACTCGTCTGGTCCAAGGTCAAAGCCGGGAACTATCATCGGCCTTTTGCCATCAAGCCACGTTTCAAATGATCTGCCTGGCAACCTCAGGCTGTCACACATTTTTGTTTTATTGTCTGGTTATACGTGTCTTTTGCTGGATACTCCTCGCACCATGAATCTCAACTTCTCTAAGACTAGACTGAGTCAATTTACTCTTATCTCAAACTGAAACATAAATTAGAAGTACATGACAATGTCCATTTTCTGGGAAAATTAAAATCAATAAGGTATTTGATATATAGAGCATTGTGTTAGTTCAGGCAGAGCCCTGGCCTCATATTCATATATATGTGTACAGGACAGGCTTCCCAACCTGACCTTGCACATTCTGCTGATACTCTCCTGCATTTCATGCAGCTGCATCGAGGAGCTATAAAACACGTTTGTGTCCAACAGTACACTCCTTTTGGTAGGAATTGTTTCTGTTGCATTTCTTACATCTAAAGGTCTTGTTTCAAATGTCTGTTTTCCAATTGAATGGTGTTTCTTAGAGACAGGGTTACGCGAATCAATAAGGAAACCCACATTTGCCGCCAATATTTACTTACATTGGTGTTTTCAGGTAGTGTATTAGCTGAAATAATAATACTTTGATTATACTTCACTGATGTCCATGGTAGTGAGATATATATAGATAGTACACACACACTTTACGATTCTGTCATGATTGGATTTAAACGGCTGAGTTTGTGCTGCTACTCTAAAACCAAACTCATTGGTAATTTTGAAGCTTCAGTTGAGAGCTTTTTCTTGCATCAACCTGTATTTGTAAAGCGCCTTTCTTACAGGTTTGTGCAGTTCAAAGTGCTTTGCAGATGATTGACAAGCCGAAAAACATGTGTGGACCGTCTAACGAAGACAGAAAGTAGTTTGACAATTTGAGAACTAAACAGCGTGAAATAATAATCAACATAATTTAAAAATCTTGCTACAAGTAAATGTTATGTACTACATCACTAAAACAGATTTTTCTAGCATTGAATGGACGCATTGTGTTAAGGTGCAGGATCTGAGAGTGGGAGCATTTCTATTCGACGGCGGGCCAGCAGCTCATAGTTTACGGCGGAGGTCCTGACATACCAGTGTTTAGGGGGATCCAAGGGCTGGGTCAGCATTATCAATTGTAACCGCCATATGAGAGCAGGAGAACGGAGGCCATGAGCTAACCAGTGGTGCTCGCTCACACGCACTAAAAACATGCGCTGCCGGGCCGGCTTAGTAAATAAAGCAAAGAACAGCTCGGATAACAAAATATCAGATCATTAAGCTTTACTATATCATAACTTTATGTTTTGGTATTTGAAAGTCATAGTTTTGTCCAAAATGTCTTTTAATGGGATTTTTTTTCTTTGCTCCAAAAAATGTAAACAACCATAAACGGTCTTCTTTCTGGTAGTAGTGTTAGAAACCGCACTCTGAGCTGTAATCAAATTAGTCTCTTTTTTTTTTTACCGTTTGCATACAACAGTGCTCTTCTAATAACACTGGGCACAGCTCTACCTGTCTGTCCTCAGGGATCCACCTGGCACTGACTGCAAAACACAACGGAAACAAATTTAATTTCTAACGAGCGCAACCTATCACTAATGACTGTGCAAAGTCAAACACTTACATTAGCAAATTAAACTATATAAAATGTGGAAACACTGGAATAATTTTTCAAAATCTAACATTTATCTTGGTTTCTATAGATTATCAATCCTGTGTTTAAGCAATAAACCACAAAAGGGTGTGATTTACCATAATTTTACAACAGCTTCCTCAAGTGGCTTATTGCTTTTATAAAATAGTTACCAAATATACCCGGCAAGGTTTTAATAAAATAAAGCAGCAACAAAAGTGCAATCATTTATTGATCAAATCACCATTCCGCAGCCAAGCAATATATTTCTCAGCAACATTTGGCAGAGCAGTTGCCAAACATGTTAAAATATTGGGGGTGATTATTGACATTTATCTTTATCTCAATTAATTGGGCGATTGTTGAAGTGGTGTTCAATAATGTTAGCACTAAGTGTGTTTTAATCACCCCCAGAAATACCTAACGGGAGGAGAAAGAAAAAATAAATCAAGTTGCAGTTGCATTCAAACCACATATGTATCATCCATTGTAAACTACACTTTCCCTGAGAGTTTCACTTGTCAGGGACATCCTTTTTGTTACAGTGTAACCTGGTTGTCACTAGCAACTGACAACATATAGCTATAGAAAAGTGAGGACAGTAAGCTCCAATTAGAACATGCAAGTTAAAATTACATTGTTAACTTACCATTGTTCGTTCACTTTGGATGAAGATATAAGGCCGGTGGATTGGGCGGCAGCAACGACAGGTATTCAAACATAAGTCCTCGCAGGCTCTTTGTTTCTTTCGCCAGCATATGTGTTTTTTGGTGCATTTATTGAATGAGAGTGTAGCATAATCCTGACCGTTCTCCAGGTGAGAGCCCTCCTCAGGTCTGAAAACACAATCTGATTAACGGTCCCCGCCTGCTTCGTTTCTTGACTTTCCCACCTCCCCAATTTCTCATTATTTTCAGCATGCCTCTATCCTGTGCATCTCTTCCAACCACTCATCCACCCTGAGCACAACCAGTAAAAATCAGAATTCACCACAAAATCTGATATTTTGAGACTAACAAATTGCTGCAATGACACTATTACGATGCATTCACAGCTGTATGTGTTTAGAGTATTATATATTGGGGTTGAACGTGGCTCAGCCAGCCAATCATAAGGACAGGAGCTAACTGTTTTATGTCAATTTTACACTTCTGTTTTCGTACAAGCTAAACAAACAGATGTAACATCTTAATTGGTGAGCTTTAGAGGCGCTGGTAGGTAGTTTGTTACATTTGAATAGAGCAAGGCTCGGTTTTTCCCCGTTTCCAGTCTTTATGCTAAGCTAACAGGCTACTGCCCCGTGTGAGAGCACACAGACTTGAAAATTATCTGCTCTCTAAAGAGAAATGGTGGCAGCTTTTAAATGAGGCATAATCAGTTGTTGTGAGTGTAGAGCTTCCGATTCTTCTGTTCATTAGAATAAAAAAAAAACTGAATATACATCAACTTGACACAAACAGAAGTCTTACAGTCTGGCATAATTAATCACTCCACGACACAATCTACATCTAATGAGCCATCCAGATTGTAAACAGTTATCATGAAATGCTTTTGAGTGCTAAACTCTGAACATGCACAATATCGTTGTGATTATATCAAAGACAAAGAGCATTAAGAGTGAGGCTTTTCACCAACGCTGTCATGATGAATAAATTAGTGTGGAGAGAAAGAAGAAGTCCAAGCATCTCGTTGGTATTCTGGATAATTAGCATGATGTTTGAAAACAAGAATAGAGCGTTAGTGTGCAGTGGATACAGTTTGAAAGGGAATCTTAATGAATGTATCTTGCATTACATATTATGGGTTTGCAAAAAGAAAACATGAAGTACAGAAAATACTATTGCAGAATGTCTGTTTTGTTAATCTTGAAAAGAAAATTGTCTTTAAAACAAAAACAGCAGAGCTGTACTTAAAATTTTGATGGACCAAAATTATATTTTACATTTCTGTCTTTGTTTTGAAGACATTTAGCGGTTGTTGTCAGTCTGCTGGACTGATGAGCTGGTGTGATGGATGCATTCATGTGTTATGTAATGACACTGTACAAGTGTTTCGTGCAGGATGGTGTCCTGGCACGTTGCATTCTTCGGGGGACACAAATCAAGCGTCCATTGTAAGCTCGTCAGTCATCGCTGTGTTTTGGCAAACTACTCGGCAGTCACAGTTGGACGCTGGCAAAAGTAGTTCTGCAGTGTCAAAATAATGACAGGACACTGCAACATTTTAATCTCATTCTGGAGTTTTTTGGGCATCTTTCACAAATACAACAGTGGAAAACTGAATGTGAGAATATTCAAGGAAAATATCTTCCAAGATTTACATACAGCGGATTAAATACACGGAATTGTCGTGATGCCAGGTGTTTTAACATTCTTACAAATGCTAAACTGTGGTAACGTGTTGCAAGTATTCCATTTAATGGCTTTTTGAAATGTATTAAATTGTATTTGAAAACATCCACAAAAAAGTAGCTTATCTCAATGAAAAGCAAATAATTAAAGCAAACTGGTTTTTCTTTTCCACAATAAAATTGTTTTAATGGCACAAGTTTATGACACAAGATTGATAACAGCTTAACCCCTCATCCACTGGGTCCCCGTAGAACCCAGCGGTATACTCTCCATATAGTGCTTTATTCTATCACTCCAATTTTTCATGACTTTGTTAATAAATTTTTTCCTAAAGCTTGGATGTCATTGTTTTCTGTTGTAATAAGTGTGTTTTAAATACCAATGTATTGAGGTCCTTAATTGCAGCATATGCTGTTTTCATAAATGGAATAGAATTGATGGATACAAAATCTGCCATGGGTCCACAATTAATGTATCTCACACACACACACAATCAGTGGGGTTGGTGCACCCTGTCAGTCATTTTAAAGAAGGACATATGCAAATGAACTAACTTGCATAAAATGACAATTACATAACTTGTGTTTTGAGAAGGAATGAGTTAACATTTTGCTGTGAGTGTCATTTCTTATGCTAGTAGGAAGAGGTTTAAGCTAACATGACACAGTGAACACTAACATGGACTGCATGAGTTAGTTAATGCTAGAGATGGAACGGGTCCCGATTCCTAAACTGTCCCAGACCGAATGGGCAGGACGGATTAAGAGTACAGGAATACGACTGACACTCAATGTTTGCCAGACGCCGCCAATATATATTGGCAAAGTATTACTTGTATGTATATTGTGTCAAGACTAGATTTAATAAGTAACATGACTCACCGGTGGCAGAGAACCATCCAAAGAGACTCTGTACTCATGTGAATCCCCGACTGTCTTACATCTATTTTGATGGTTTCTTTTTCTTTCAGAAAAATCAAAACAAAGTGGGGCATTCTCCATCTAGAGCCATCAGTCTGTCATCTCTATGAAACCTGAATTACTTCTAAGTGGCAGCTTTCACCACTGAAACACACAATCCTACACTTCCACTATCACACAGCAACACGGATAGCAGTCATGTCTTACAGGTAGTTAAGAGCTTTTTATTCTCAAACATATTTAAAAAAACAAGCAGAAAAACTTCTGTCAAAAGGTTGTTAGTTACACATTTATATGTTCAAATTTGGAAAACAAGCACTCAAAAAGTGTGTGACTTGCCATTGTGTGCACTTTAAAACAAAAAGGTTACTATATTATAACTTTTTAATTCTATAAGCACAGGGGAAGCCTTCTACCAAGGAGGCCCTGTCTCTCCTATACTGCTCGCTGAAGAGGGTGTAGGATGTCAGGCAGCGCTGCTTGCTGCCTTATATACTGAGGGGTCCACACGTGTTTGGGCAATGCATGCTCATGATTGGAGTGTATACTCAGAGTGTCCAGTAGAGCGCTCCGTCTGTTTATGCAAGAACTCAATGGATTTGAAATAAATAAATAAATAAAATGGAGTAATTAATTAGGGTGCAGTATTTGGAATAACTAGCAGTCCCATTGATTCTTTTCTTTGGGGATGGGAGTTTCTCAGCACGAGTCAAACACACCGTTGGTGTATTATTTTGAAAACCACACAGCTGTAGGCCCATGGGCAACGGCCCAGTCGACCCGATTCAATTTCTGTGTAAGTGATACTCCAATAGCCAATTTATACACCTATGTGAAGCCTGGAGAGCCTGTGTGCTTATAAATCACTGGGCGCATATAATTATGTACTTTGTGCTGCAAGGGATGCGCCCCCTTGGGATATTGAACACTTTACTTCACACTGCACCACGACTCCTCTCTTAACTCGCCTTATCATAGCTCTCTCCACTGCTTTTTTCAGGCCTTTGACATTCAACCCAAAATGGCATCAGTGGGACACCCATCTATGGTAACTGACAGGAAATCCTCTTCACATCCAACTTTACTGTCCTCGAAACAGCAGATAGGGAGCAATCCATTCAAAGAAACCCACGGTAGTTCTGCCAAATGGTTGTGTTCCAACCACCTCCGTCCTCGAAGAATTGAAGTAACAATGGGTACACGATGTTTTGACGTCACTTTCTCGAACTTCTAAATTGGAATAAAAATCTACTTCTAACAATTATTTTCCCCCCTAGGGCTGAGAGATTACGCAGTCGCTAAGTGTTGCCTAAATGCAATCAACAGAAAGTGTTGAATTCCCACACCCACGCATGAATATACACAGATACTATATCTCTACACATATTTTTAGCCATTCCCCGTTGTATCCTCACTTCCAACAGCGCTTTCAACTCGGAGAGTGGGTGAGTGGGAATATGTGTTTCTTGGATGGATCCCACATTGACACAGTAGAGAGCAGATAAAGTTGGGTTCATAGAGTGGAGAGACAATTGTGGAACTGTCATAAGGCTTGGGCATAGAAATTGTATGGAGGTACTTTTACTGAGGAAAAAAACAACCACAATCAGGCTAGATGTCCATTTTTTACCTTGAAAACAGTTCAAGATCCTTAAAGGCTTCAGAAAAATATGGAAATTGGAGCATCTACAGTTCCATGCAAACTCAAGATAATTTGCTTTCATTGAACGCTTCCAGAACAGCCTGAAATGGGCCTTAAATGTGATATTGTTCTGTCAACCACATGTGAATGAGTCAATAGATCACACGCTGTACATAGTGCATTTACACATGGCAGAAATTGAATTCAACAAGCAAAATTTTGACTGATGTACAGGTCATCAAGAGGGAAATAGAATAAAAATTCTGCAACAATGGCCATTTTGTCACGCAATTCCAGCTTGTTTACTTTATTATGCCTTACCTTTTCCGTTAAAGAATAGTAAAACTATATTTACAATATTACATATGAGTTATAGAAGTGCAAATATTTGATAACGATACTGAAAAATTACTTGAATTTAGCATTTATTAAAAAAATAAAGAAATGTTGCACTTGGCTAGCATAAGGAGAAGGTGAATATTAAGAGTATTCAAACCACTCTGCTGCCTTCGCTTCTCTTTAAAGATGGTTATCTACTGTAAATCAATAGGCCTCCTCACTATTGGCATGACTGGAAGCTGACTCAGCCTAATTACCCTCTGGTCCGACCTTTAAATCACACGAATGAGAACAAATAAATAATGACCGGTTAAAGTACCGCTGTCTTTGCACTTTCGTCAAAATCGGCATGCACAAATGAATTGTAAATTTATGGAAATGCAACAAGCGTGAGAGGAGCGTCTTGCATTTTGGGTGACAAATTGAAAGCAGAGGAACACCCGAGAACTGTCTGCCTGAGTGCCAAGTAAGACAGTTAATCTCTACACTGTCCGGGGCCACTTAATTCCCACTGAAATGAGGCACACATTCCCCTCTCCTTCCTATACCCCATGTTCTTCTTCCCTTATCACTGTAATTTGGTGGTCTCTGACGATGGGAAATTTGACAGTGCTATTGACGGTAACTATGCCACAGTGGGCTAATAAACTTCAAGATTTCATTCAATGAGGTGAACATTGAAAAAAGGATCGAACTGTAGCCTGAATAGAAAAATATAATGACTGACAGTATGGCATATTACAGCACCGTCACCCCAGGAACATTGTTTCTTACATACTAATGCCTTTATTATAGAAACCTTTTTAAGATACAGGCCTCTCAATTTTAACCCAAGAGACAAAAATTGAGAAAATCGAAAAAGTGCTAAATGCGATATTCGAATCATTAACATAAATATATAGCAATGTCTACCTGAGAAGAGACTGATGCCCCTCTCCCTTTGTGCCATTCTTTACGCTGCTAGATGCTGGCTCAGCAGTCGCCATGGTCAGAGGCGATAGAAATGCTCCCAATCTGGTAAATAGCACCTGTAATGTCTACCTGGCTATTGTGTCCTTTGACTTGTTTTTATTGAGACAATTTGTAGACTACACAAAATGATGTGAATAATCTTCTTTGTCTTTAATGAATAAGTTAAAGCGAGAATCGGGTTAGCATGAAGACTGGAAACAAAAGGGGAACAAACCTCGCTCTAACGGTAACAAAAATGCAGTTACCGTCCCTAAAGCTCACTTATCTTATTTGTTATCGGCACACAAAAAAGTGTAAAACCACATTTTGCTGCTTTGAAGACTGCTGGTTAGTCAAACCAAAGTAAGTCAGGTAGCTTGGTTGGGTTGCAAACCAGCTGCTGTGATTAAAAGCTAATTGGCATCAATCTTCTCGTCTTGTAGCAAGAAAACTACAAAGCATATTCCCCAAAATCTATTCCTTTAAAATGTTTCAGTGATTACTGAGAAACAATTGTAGCCAGCCTGACAATGATACTTGAGTTAAATTAGTTTTGTGTAGTTTACTTCAACCCGAACCTCAGTCAGGGTCTTCGCATCTTCTGCTTTGAGTGAATCAGTTGTATCGAAGCAAAGGATCTTGTCAGCAAACATAATTTGTTTGATTGTTGGTTAACCTTAAAAGTGACCAAACGGAAAGACGATCACTCTGAGAGTCACAACTTTTCAAAGTCAGTGAGCTAAAGTTTTCAAAGCGTAGCTGTAACAAATCTGATGTTTGACAGCTTCATTAAGTGATCCTGGGATTTTTCTATTGCACTTGTTTGGACATAGCACGCTCTGATTTAAAGCCGCTGCTACAATAAACACTGATCTGTGTGCTGGATGCGAACGCTAACAAAGGCCAATCAAAGGCGCTTGTATTGTGGAGAAAATCTGGTCGGATGTTAGACTCAGAGAACTAACAAGGTTTTGAACTTTAACAATCCAGCCTGAATTTAGTTCAATAAAAAAAATACATACGTGACTCAATTGCATTTTTTGCCCTTTTTAATACAGTCACATAATGGGTTTCTGTTTTTTGGTTGAAGGGTATAAAAAAGGTATATGTGAGTAGTCAAGACTAGTAAGCACCTGCCTTTGGAAAACCTTGAATTATGAGGGGAGATAATGCCGTTAACATTGTGCGCCATGACACATTGTATAAAATAATTGTTTCTGAACCATTATTAAACTGTTCTCCGCTAAACTCAGACATTTCACTGAATCTACATTTAAGTCAACACATGTACAGTAGCCTACTGTTTGATTCATATGATTTTGGACTGCATCTAGAAGTAAAATGCTACATGAAGGTTTAACAACCTTTCTCATCTTTTAAAAACAGCCTCGGTGAATCTCTCCTTCCTCCTGGACTGATATGGACAACAAGATCGGTCCGATAGTGATTGAAATAGCGATATAGTATCTGACACCATTAAATAACTCCTCAGTACCTTTTTATATGCATGGATTTAGTTAGTTTTACAGAGTTAGAAAAGCATTGTTTAAGTCAGGTCTACACAAGAATAGTCCCAGTCACTCGCACACTGATGATGCAGCTTATTAAATCAACACTGGTATCGGATTGGTACATCCCTAGTGCGATATATAATCCTGGTGATTGACATATGCAGTAATAGATCATTTACAGGGACCATTTTTCTGCAGAATGAGTACTTTTAGTACTTCCGTACGTTTAAGTACAATTTTGAATGTAGGACTTTTACTTGTAAGTGTTTTCAAATTGTTCTATAAGAAAGAAATGATCTATACTTCTTCTGGTCACTCTGCAAAATTATCAGCATTACAATTGACTTGAGAGGCTACTCTGGCTTTTGTGAAGATGGTGCTAATTATTTACAACTGCTGTTAAGGGCCAGCCCTGAGTTATAGCTACAGTTGCTCCCAGAGAGCTGAGGACTGTGTTTGCCGACTGTCATGCTGCAGGGACAAAATGAGCCGGGGTTCTCATCTGCCCTGTGGGTCATTAATAGCTCCCTAGGAAATGTTTCTGCCTAGTTCTCATTTATCCATTAATCCCATTTAATTAATTTTCTTTCATTTACCTTGGTTAGAACAAATCAATAGCACAGGTTTCACTTAATTTGACAAATGTTCTTTTGCTTTATCCCTCGATGCTGTGTGTGTAAGTGATGTGGAGATTAGTCTGAAGTGACTAAATTGAGTCATCGGAGAATTCCAACCACGGTATGAGTCATGTTTTTCAGACTGAAGTAAATATTTTGGATTTAAATATTTACTAAATACAGAGTCAATCTAATCTTTACACTGGCTGGGGAAACTTTTTTGTAAATGTTGTTTAGGTGGGCTGACACATCTTTCTCCCCAGTACATATTGTTTTTCACCAGAGGGCCCTGATCCTTTGAGCTCTTTGTCTCCACCCCAACATTTATAGGCTTTTTTCTGGAGCTCAAGTCAGTCCCAAAGGTTGCAATTAGAAAAGTGTGGTGCATCTGAGTGTATTCACTTTAATAGTAGAGAGTGATCTCCTGAGTGTTGTAGAAGGGTACTGTTGGAAGTGCTGCTCTGTCTCTAACTCGGGCTAATTGGGTTTCTTTCAGCTTCAGCCAACAGCACATCGAATAAAGGAAGAAGTCTTTCATTGTGAGCTGCAAATTTTAGCCGAGTGTACATTTTGATTTCTTCTGATTAAGAAAAAAAAACATGTTTCTCAAAAAGCATACCACAGCATTGCGGGTTGTTCGAGTTTGATTCTTACTTTTTAAATTGATTTCAATATTTTAAGTTTTTCAAAAAATAAAGAAATCAAGGGATGGAAGGGGGGAGAAAGAGAGGAGGTTGAAGGTGCGATGAGAGACCGTCGGCGGCTGGGGGGAGTGGAGACTCGTGAGTGGGGGCCGTCCCTCCAAGAGAAAGCTTCATGAAGACAAGTGCCGGTGAGCGTTCCTGATGTCGTTCAGGTTGGAGCGGGGGAAGACCACCGGCCAAGCGTCTTAATGATGTGGTCCGGGATTCCTGGGCTCGAGGCGGTGCCGATGCGGAAGGAATGGCCGCAGTACAACTCTGGGGGTATTCCGGATCCAAAGTGGTGGAACCAGGATCGTGTGGCCCCCTTTCCCGTCTCGGTGACAAAAAGGGGGTCTTGCGTGGAAGTTCGGCTGGCTGATCTTGAGCTTAGATATTCGCGGACTTAGGAACAAGTCTAGTCGGAAGAGGTAGATGGGCTGAGGTGGACCGTGTTGGTTAGTCTTGCTGTGTTTGAGGTGATAGTCGATGGTGTAGCGCAGGAAGCTGAAGAAAGCTAGCAGGAACATGTACTCTAATGTTTTGTCCGTGAAGGGAGACAGGTAGCCTATACGGAGTGTGCAGATGCAGCGGGCGAGGAGGTCTGAAGTGAGGGGCAGACGTTTAGGTGTGTAATGCGGTTCAGCTTTAAAGAGACCTTTGACTAGCATGGCTACGTGCGAGTGGGTCGAGGCTGGACACGCAGCCCCTGAGGACAGTTTTGTGAGGAAGTTAATTCCGCTTACGTAGACCCGTATGGTGGAGGACTTCATCTTAAGGAGGGAATGGGCGTATGTGATGAAGTTCGTGAGGGTAAGGATGTTGAGTGATGGGAATGGCAAGCTGAAAGAGGCGTGGAAAGCTTTAAAGCTGTTCCATCTGGTGAGGTACGATGAGTGTTCGGGGGGGTGCGACGCTGTTGAGGATGGCATCTTGGGAGGCGGAGACTAGGTGTTCCAGTTGCAGGGTCAGTTGACGATGGCGGCTGAAAACGGTGGAACCGGAGTCGGCCGAGGGTCTGAGGCTGGTGCTAATCGTTTGAATTTCTGCAACGAGAAAGTGAAACAGCAATGGAGTTTTTGTGACCTGGGATGTGGGAGGCTCGGATGATGAACTGATGCTGGGCTAAAACTAAGGTTAGTCTCCACATGAACAGCATTATGTCTACGATTGCGCTGTTGTCGGAGTAGATGGCGATGGTCTTTTTGGACCATTCATGCTCCCAAAGAATGGCTGCTACAACTATAGGGTACATTTCGGAGATCATGGAAGAGGAAGTAAGGGATGCAAATTCGGGCAGCCACTTGTTGCCGTAGAGGCCGCCGAAGCCGATTTAGGGTGCTGCGTCTGTGAAGAGCTGAATGTCTTACGGCTTAATCATGTGGTCGTAGTAGAAGAACGAGATGCCATTCCAAGAGGAGAGGAACTGGTGCCATAGTATAGTTCCGTTTTGCATGCTTCGTCGAGTGCGACGTGTGCATGGAGATTTGTAACGGAGACGGCAACTGAAAGGAGGTGTGACAAGAAGGATCGACCTTGGGGAATGATGCGAATGGTGTAGTTGAGGTGCCCAAACGGCGAAAGGAGTTGGTGCATTAGGAAATTGGAGATGAGTAATGAAATACAGTTGATTTTTTTCGGTGGGTAGAGATGCTTGGAATGAGATGGAGTCTAGGGTGATGCCGAGGAATTCCAGGGCATGCTGGGACCTGCGGTTTTCTCTGCGGTCAGAGTGTGGAAGCTGTGTGCCGGGGGGGGGGGTGTAACAGTGAGGAAGTCGTCTAAGAGGTGGATGACGTACGGGAGTTTATAGATATTTTCTAGGATCCAGCAGAGTGCTTCGGATAGACAATCAGTCAGGATCTCCACCTGGGGCTGTTGGACGGCGAGGTACTGATGATTTCGGAGTTGTCCAAGGATCGCTGTCGGGAGTTGCGGGGAACGTGGACAAAGTTGCTGGCGGCAAAGGATGGAGGGAGAAGGTGGGATCTCCGGGACTTCGGGAGTTCTCTGCTCTTCTTCGAACAGGTCATTGTCGGAAGGAGTGAGAGAGAGTTCTAGGTCCATGGATGCTCGTTGAGTACTGCGATTTTTCATTGCTCGGGAGTCGCAAGACATGTGGTGACTGATTCAAGGAGGAAGTTAACATAAGTACTTAAGCATTGTGCTTAAGTACACACGTTCGTGCGCAGGAATTGAGCTGTGGTCCCTGTTCCCGAACTAAGTTTTATAAAACACCATATATTGTAGCGGCACTGATTCCCCAGATTTCAGATAATTGGGAATAAACCTGAGAACCAGTTCCCAACCACATAGACATATTTCCTTGAAGAAACAAATCCAAACTTATTTCCCAGTGAAATGCCTCCTTCAAAATAATGAAAATAATTCCTCTTTGAAAATAACTTAAAGTGCATAATAACGTTTTTCATGTCATGGTTCAATAAAAATAAATCCACAATTTATTTTTCGTCGCCGTTTTAGTCATCCTGCTGCCCGTTCTGCTTCAGGTTTCAAAGGATCTCCCCCGATCGCACAATACATTGTATCTAACTGCCGTGGCATAATTTACACACGGTAACCATAATACAATTTAATTCATTATGAATTAGTTTTAGCACATGGTAATTATGAAATGGTCTGAACATACGGTAATTATGAAAGTTACAAAATATTAATTATGAAAATGTTACAAAATATTAATTATGAAAGTTACAAAATAAAGGCATAAGACAGTTGCTTTAGGAGCTTTCTTCATTTAACCTTAACAGTAACCTAGTGGAAAGGTTCTTTAATATTCACTCCAACTAGGTTTCAGAACACTCAAAAATCACACTTAATCAGAAGATTTAAGACAACAAAGAAATCTCAAAAGATCCAAGTTTCTGGATGAAATAAGGTCTGCATTAAATCATGGAAGAATCAGAATGTCCTGGGTGGTCACGTCCTCAGCTCTCTTAAGCCCTGGTTAAAGGGCATCATTACACTCTGATTGGCCAAGAGCAGAAACGCACCAAGCCGACCCCCACACCCTGCACTACAGGTGATCTGAATAACCCTCCAATCAACTGAGGGGAATTGTGACATTCAGCTGAAATGAATTAGGAAAAGGGAGCGACAGCAAGTATCAAAGAATGAGGCTTGTAATAAGAAAATGCATCATATGTGTGAACACCTATTCTTCACACAGTTATTTAGCTTTAACACAATTTTACAAAGCCCCATCAATTTATCCTCATCACAAGTGTCACTGTCCATAAAATTGTGCATGACAGCTTCCCTCTCCTGAGCCTCCAACTCAGCCCAGGTTATTTGTTTTTAACACCAAATTTATATCTAAGCATTTCACACTTTCTGAGCCTTATCGATGCTATGACCTTTGTAATGTTTGACAGCCACTCGTGCCGCAAATCCACTTAATTTTTGAACAAGTTTCCTGGACAGCATAAAGTGGCATATCAGAGCTACGATAGTAGTATTACATTTTCTATTTTTTTTTTTTTTTATATTTTAGGACCTTGATTTATCTTTAGTTAAAGTGTGTCTGCTGCTTTCTTATTTAATTTAAGTTTTTCAGAAATATTTAGTTTTACAGTAGTTTGTTCACTCTGTTGTTTGTTTATGTGATGGCCAGATAAAGTGCCTCAGAAGTGTGTAGCTACATATTTATACAAATTACAGTTGCGTGAGTGGAGGAATGGCCATAATGTTTTATTGTTTTATCTCTGCACTACTTTAATGCATAGCACCATCTCCTAAAATGTCAAGCCTGTTTCATGTTTGTGGTCCCCTTTTAACGGTAGTGATTCATTAGAGCTAAAACGAATTTAATTTATGTTTTTTATTTTATCTTTATTCGTTTTTCACTTAAAATAAGTTTTTCTTGAAGGATAAAGTTATTATTTGGATTCATTGTATTTACAATGTTCTTGTCAGCTTATTTTATTTTTGTTTCAGTTTACTATAATCACAGAGCCTTCAGGACCAGCCATAGACAAAAAATATGGACAGTATATGGAGGCAATCATTTACTAATTTGTGCACACGAGATATGGTTTTCTCCCTCAATTTAATAAAATTGTTCCCACATTTTAATTGATTTGTGCGCACATAATAGTAATTCGCAACTTTAGTTTAATTAAAATATTCCCATGTTTAGATTCATTTGTGTGCACAGGATAAGTGTCAGACCATTTCACAGTTGTAAACAAATACACCTAACTTGCTCTGCAGTTATGTTCAAGATGACAGATCAACTTGGGTTAGTTAGGCTAGGTGTGTAAATTAATTGGCTTACAATATCCAGAGCATGATAGATCTGATGATAATTACATGTGTGTATCCCGTTAAATTAATGTATTCTCGAATATCTTTCAGCTGCAACCCCAGCGGTGTGAAATAAAACAAAACATAATTCAAAGCAGTAAGTAGGCTTACTTCCTTGTAGGGCTGTACCAAAGAATTTGAAGCTTCCTTCTTAACTTTGATATTAGAATTTGATAAAGATTAGACAACACTAATATGATTAGTATTATACTATTTGTAGAACAAAATTTCAGAGTGATGTTGAGGACAAAAGTCAACATTTATTGAAAAAAGTGTAATGATTTCCAAAATTAACTACATGTTTTTACCGGAATATAATGGAATATTCCACTTTAATCCTTATTTTATTGTAATGTAGTCTTTCAAAAACCTTTTCGCTGATTTGAAAAAAAAAGAAGAAATTATTAAAGAAGAAATTAAAATACATGAAGACTTAACATTAAATTAAGATACATTAAGAGTTAATCTCACTTAATACTTCAGATTAATTACGTTTTCCAAAAGTTAAATTATCTTGTGTTAAATTGGGCCTATTAAAAATAATATTCGCAGATGAAAGCTAAGGAAAACGATAAATCCATGGAAGTGTCTTTAGACTGCATAAAGCTGCTGAATAGCCCGTTAATTATCAGGCCTCGTCGTTCTGCCGATGGCAGTGAAAGTGGAATATGAATACGACATTGGTTCGGTTATGGTATAGGGCAACTTCATCAACAGCACACGTTCATTTTTGATGATGGAGTAGCAAATCAACTGTCCCAAATGGCCTCCATTTCCCCTCGCCTCCTCCTCTTCCCTCCTCTTTTTCATCCCTCTATCATCATATATCTTGTTGAGGAAGTGGTGAGGGAGGAGAGGAAAAAAATCTACCTAAGCGGTCCTCTGAGAAGCAAGAAGGAAAACTATTGTGCAACAGGTGTGACCTTTTGTGCTGCAGTTTCAACATGAAAGCAAGCAACACTTTCACAAAATGACATGTGGCCTCAAAAGTAAAACTATGCTTTTAAAGTTATGAAGCAAAAAAAAAAAAAGTCTAACAGTGTTTTGAGGAAGCTTTCTGGCTATTTATGGCTTAGCGGGTTTTCTATCCCTCGGGAGCTCACTGATGTTTGGAATAAACAGAATTAAATGTTTTTTTTCTTTTTTTAGAATTAGCCAAAATGAGATAAAGTGTTTGCCTCAAATTGCAGTGAAGTGGAACTACTGGTGACATTAAGGCTGTGATGGAGGAAGTACAAATCTTTCACTTAATTAAAAGTAGACATTATATCTAGTGGGATTCTGCTCTCACTGTAAATGTCCTCCAAGGGGTTACGCCTGCCTTCACTAAAAGCTGCTGCAGTGGAAAAAAGTATTTCAGACGTTCACTCTAAATCACTATACAATCTATATTTTGTAGTCTTTGTTAAAATGCCTGTTATTGACAGTTTTCTGAGCTCCACAGATTTTGTTTGTCTTTTATTTTTTAGATGGATTTTTTCTTGATCTCTTTTGCCGTGACTGATTTTATTTATTTTTTTCTTTGCCGCTCAGGGCAGTAGATCAAGCTTTAACAAAACTAGTAAAAGCAACACTGTCATTCATTTGTTTTTCTGCAGTTTTCTGTTCTGTTTTGATCTCCGACCATCCAACGTGATTTCACAGAAACACGTGAAATGACCACGACGACACCATGAAAACAATTACGTGTCAGTACCGCTGAAACAAAGTAACGGAGTTAGGTTTTTAAAAAAACATCACAAACCTAACTTCACATTAACTTAATACTTTTGGACATGAACCCCATTCTTGAATGTTGTTGAAACTCTGCCCTGTGCATCTTTTTCACCGTCTAACTCTACACTGATTAATATTACGTCAATCAACCGTTGCATCGTCACGAGGGTGCGATTTTTCATGTGTCCACCATGAAAAAGGATCCTAATTGTTTTTGACATACCCAGAAGGCTTGTCGACTCGCCGGAAAAGTGCCAAATGGCCAGTTCAGCTTGGTGCTGGAAAACATAGTGTACAGTTTGCTCATTAGAGCGCTTTTTCTAAAAACAACTGCCTGCTGCAGCTGATGGGGTTGATGAGAGCCGTGAGACTGAATTAAATCAGTAAAGTTGCCAGCCATAAAACAAAAACAAAAAGCAAAAATATGCTCAAACACACTGTAGAGCCGAGGAGAAACTACGTAGTTCTACTAATTTAATTTAACAAAATAATATATTTTTTTAGCTTCCAGTAAAAATGCAGTGCAGTTTTGTACTTCTTGCTTTGAGGTGAGGACTGAGGAAAACACAAGGACATGATGAGCAGCTTGTTAACAAGCATTCTGATTTAAAATGCTTACAGCGTAACATCTCAGGTGGTTTCATACAGTAAATTGTTACCATTTATGAGCACTGGTGGGTTTGGTAGCGTTAAAGTGCAATTACATTTTACTAATTTTAATTTCACGCCCAGGTAGCATCTGTGGAGATCTGCTGGTTTTGCCAAAAAGGTTGCGACTGCGAAACGAGAATCCTGCTGTAAGGGAGAAGTTTCTGTATGGGAACCTACAGCTTTCCACACATCAGAACAGAAGTTGAGAAACAATAGATGGCAGAGCAGCGCCAGAGACTTCCCATGGTGCAATAAAACCACATGAGCAGAACTGAACACTGACAATAAAAAACACAATCGATGGAGAGCTTCACGTGTCCTATCCCATTGACAGATTATTTCATGGATCACAGCAAACCAAACTGTGGCTCATTCAACAGAGGGAGTGTCTCTCAGTTCTCATTCTCCAATATGTTATTTGGATTACTTTAGAGCTGAGGCTGTTTAAGCTTTTGTGTCCGGATTAGAATTAGACAGCCAGCGAGGGCATGGGAAGCTTCCAGTGTGACATACTGCAGATGCCAAAAAAGAGACAGGCAGACGGGGAGATTCACATAATCTAAGTCATTATCAGACGTAAATGAACAGAAAGTGCAACCATCTCAAACGAACAAAGTGATTTCACAGATCACTGATGCCCTTTTCTGGAGATGGCAAATTAATGGCTGCGCTATATATTTTTTCCCCGTGCCGTGCAAGTCCTCCTGAGTGCAATAACACTGAGTGTAAGGGCTTGCCATCAAAGAGGTGAAATCGTTTTCTGCCCTGGACACAGAGCAAAGTGAATGGGGAGAATGGATAATGGGAATCGCCTAATTGTAAATTAACAGAAACTTGTTAATAGGATTCTGTTAATTTAAGATTTATTTCCTTATTGATTAATTTACTCTTTCTGCAGCGTGTTTAAAATGGTGTTGGAGGATAATCACCAGCAACCTTAAATTACTAAGAACTGAATGTGTAGCATGTCATTAATCAAGATGACGATCGTGAGAATGCAGATTTACTTTATAGTCACAGTCGTTGCCAGCAGCAGTCTGCAAAATCTAGTTAATCCAAATTGATATTGATGCAGTGGTGTGAATGTAATATCCCACTGCATTGATGTAATTTATGCATTTTGCGTGTGCATTTCAGATACGTTAGATATAATAAATGTCTCTGTTACAAAATGACAAAAGGTTTGGAGGGCTCTTTTTTAAGTATTATTAATGTATTGTAGTGTTTCCAAAACTTTTATTTCCAGGGACCCACTTTTTTAAAATGACAAACCGTCACATCAATAGAAGATTAAATTTGTTGCTGATCATTTTTACTGCCATTTCCGCATCTTCTTATATTATCTTGAAAAGATGAACAGCATCTCCTCCATGGATGTCACCCTCCGGCCCAACGGCTAAAGTCAAGAAAAAGCTTTCTCAGCCATGTCCAGCCCCTAACAAAGTCTCGGGATGAAACCAGAATCCAACTGTCATGGGAATACCCCCTACTGAAAACCTTCCCCCTGGCCCTGAAGCACCATGGGCTCAATGGAAAACACTAAGCCTCCTCAGAACGAGAACGGGACGATCAAAGGTTGCTCTGGTCAGATGGGGCTACAAGACTGGCCCGACCACCTGTGAATGTGGAGAAGCAGACCATATGGACCTATGGAGCACTGCCTTGTCTGCCCTCTACTACCCAACCCTTGCAACTCAAAAGACCTTGCAGTGTTCAATAAAAATGCAAAGGAGTGTAAAGAAATAGGAAACTGCCATACAACTACCACGCTTCAGTGAAACGGAAAGAAGACGAATCTTGAAAAGGTAAACCAGCCATTTGGAAGAGATATGTTTTATTAATCACTACTTTGTTTTATGCATGCGTCATTGAAAACATATACACGTTAAATACTTAAAAAATGAGAAATACATGCATTTAACAGGCTATTTCATTTCATCTCATCAGAAAAATAAACAGAATGTACGCTAGCCCTACATGTTGGATTCAATGTTATGAGTAGGCTAATAATCAAAACAATGTGAACAATCAGGCTCATGTGGCTCAAAAGTGATAAATGTTAAATAAAAGACTATGGGCGAAATTTCCACAAATGTATTTGGCAACCCAGTCGTTGGGAATGACTGATCTATTGGATTAGTTTGGATCACTTTGTTCAATCAATACACAACAGTAAATTCTGAAAGCACTCCTCCAGGACATTATTGAACAAGCAATTTGAATCTATATAAATCCCTGCAGGGAGTCTACTATTTATTATCCTCTAGAAGCCGACTCTCTGTCGATACAGTCAGTGTGTTACAGTGCATTCTGTAAATTTAAATGCGTTTTGTCCCAACCCATCCTCCAGACTCTGTTCCTATTCAGCGTTGCCAAACTGCCACAATGAATCAGGCTTTGTTTTTATTTGTCCGCTCTGGCACAGAATGTGGAGGTGTTAGTGGTGGAGGTGGGGGCAACAGGTAACAGAGTGAGACACAAACTGAGAAAATATTTGTGCATCAACACTGAAAATATCAGCTTTTGAGCTGTGACCAGCAGGGGCGGACTGTGGATGCATTGGATAAATAGCCCGTAATAATTTTTATCGGTACCAGACATTTGTCTGATAGCTCACTTCTACAACTCCAAAGGAATAGTTCAACATTTTGCTTAATATGCTTATTGACGTTCTTGTTGAGAGTATGGATACCACACTCATGTGTATCAAGAGCGTATCAATCGTCACATCTAGCATTGAGACTGCTTTAACTGATGTTACTGTGGACGATTTCTCTGTAAATATGCAGCGGATACAGGCTGCAAATTTGCAAAAACACAACAAAGATGGCAGGATGACAAAGAAAAAAGGGCCAAGATATTAATCATGGCTTTTTTGTGTAGCGGTGCTGGCCACTCCTGTGCAGATGGACACTTGGATGTGAGACTGGAGGGGTGGAGGCAGTTACATGGCTGGATTCACAGACTGAGAGAATCATGCGGAATCTGAGGATGTCAGAGACGAATAACTGCTTCTGTTCTAGGAAGCATGAATTATGATTTGACTGAGGTCCCGTTGCCACAAATCAGATATGAGATTAAGGCTCACATATGAGAGTGTCTGATATCCTTATTGAACAGATTTATTGGGATTTGTTTTTCCTTTTTTGTGTTGTCATTGATACCAATGAGGAAAACATGATTTAGGTGAGTTTGTAACACAGATATCTATATTTGGGCTGACAATCTCTTTTGATTACAGACATCAATTAAATAATCAATTCAGTAAGAAATGTATTTAGCCACCTTGCTCTAATATTCATAGCTGCTGCAGAAACAATTACTACTGTAAAATAAACAGTGAATTACTGTATTATTGTTAACTTGAACTTGAATGTGATGTGATGTATGAATAAGTGTTGAGTGGCTTTCATCCTTCACACACAAAACATTATAGTAGTAGGCCCTGCTATGTGTATCTTAGCAACAACAGTTAAAGGAACAGTTTAATTTATTGATGCTTATTTGCTTTTTTGCAAAGAGTTAGATGTCTCTCAAATATGGAGCCGAAGACTTTAGCTTAGCATAAAGACTGGAAATGGGGGGAAATAGCTAGCATTGTTCTGCAATTCTAAAGCACTATTTAACACAGGATCTCGTTTGTTTAATACGTCGAAAAACTGCCCTTACAAAGTGGCAAACTGTCTTTTTTACACTTTTGGTTTTTGTACAGATTGAACAAACATGTTATTAGTGAGTTTTAGAGGTGGTGGTAGTCAGAGCAAGGCTAACTGTTTCCATGCTTCCAGTCTTTACGCTAAGCTATGCTAACCAGCTGCTGGCCAGAACTTCATACTATTCAGTCTGTAGCTACCGCTCTAAGTATGTTAGCATACCTCAGCATAAGGACTGGAAAGGTAAACAGCTTGCAGGCTCCCATTATTCTTGAACATTCAGCACCACAAACATGTGAGCAGCTTCAAAGCAACACATATATGAATTCAAAGACAAATAAACCGCTATTACAGTATAGATTCAGCCCGGTGGCACGATCCAAGAGTGGAAAACAACATATTTGAAGCAGCGGCATATGTTTGATCACACCTTAGCTGCAGATGTCACAACATTGTGTCAGTGAGAGGAGAGAAAACACCCTCAGCTTATTCTACACATGCAGTCTATTTAAAGGGGACAGCTAAACCAAGTAGCTTCACATGCCGTGTGTGTGCCAGTTATTCGGTGTGAATGACAAATCTCAGAGTGTTTTCATAGAAGTTGGTGAAACAAAAACTTACATTCAGGCGAGCCTAATGTTTTTGTGTGATGTATTTGTAGCCTATTGAAGGGGACAGTATATTCCATCAGAGCTGCCTGTTGGTTGGTCGAATAGCTTCAGAAACCCCACAAACAAACACTCACACCTTTGCGATGTAACCTTCCGATACCGACCATCAGATGTTCACAGCCACACCACGCAGTGATTGGTACTTTCTCGTTTGAAACACTTTAAGATGACAAGGGGCTATCAGGGGTTCAGGTGTAGCCAGAGGATATCCGTGCCACTTCCTCTACTGTGCGCTGCTCATTTTTTACCACTCCCATTTGGTACTTGAGATGTGACACTGGAGTTTAAGTTGAGAGACGTGGTCTACGAGCGGATTGTTTTCACAGGTATTTACAAGCTGATTCTACACCAATAAAAAGCTAAATCATCATTGTATCTCCCCGACGCCCTCCACCTCTCTTTCTCTCCACACAGACTGTTTTTCCTGCATTCAACCAAATCCAGCTCAAATATGATTGATCAATACTTCACAGATTACAAACTGAAACCAGAATGCTCCTGATACCAAAATCTTGTCTCATTGCCTACATATTCTACTTTCATATGTAGAATATGTTGATAGCAATGAGCCATTAACCGCACAGTGCTTAGTTTTGTACTGAATGTGACAGCTTGGACCAGCAAAGGACTGAACGTACTACTGTACTATAGGCAGACAGAATCCACAGTGAATGTCGGGCCGTAAGAACAGTGTGTTCACTCACCAATGTAGATACTGAAGTGCATTTGAATGCCATTTGAATGGTGCAGAGACTATTTAGATAGGGGGGGAAAGCAAACTACTATATAGTCAGTGACTACGAATCATTCCACTAAATTGAATAAAGTGATTTGAGATTCCCACCTCTACTGTCTGAAAATGTGTGCATGTGTTATCCTCATATTGAAATGATATCTTTATCTTTATGACGGCCGGCTATACACGGCACCTTCTAATGTGGCTGTTCGGAACAACTATGAAGAGTATTAATTTGACATCTTAAGAACTGGTTCTGAATGAGCATAACCAGACCCTTTGGTCAAATGATTACATTTAATTTTAGTGAATGTCTATAGCGGAGGAGGAAGGTCTGACAGACGTACAACAGCTGTCGAAACTTTGAAAGAAAAAAAAGACGACAGTTTGACCAGTTGAAATGTTATGATTGTACTTGCATCAGATCTGTTGGCAGAGACTTCTAACGGTGCGGCTGACGACTTAGGCTACCAGCTTTCTCTGGTATAATATCTTTGATATTTGACTGCTGTGGCTCACTCGTGTCAGTGCCTCCCTGTCAAACTGTCAGATTGTTCAGGTTTTTACGGATATAAATATTCAACTTGTAATTCAGCTCATATTTTTATATTAATGACAGAAAGCTGACAGGCTATAGTATTTCATTATACTTAAACGAAACTAAATGCAGGTTGTAACGCACTAAACTGAGCTCTGTATTATGGTCTATTCTCCCTGTACGGTTAGCTCAATAGCTTTTAACAAAGGCAAGAAACAAACATTATTAATGAACAATGCAGTTTTTTGTTTCTTGATAAAATTGTTTTTCTAACAGCCCACCCTGTCTTGGCAAAACACTGATTAATTCTGTGGACCTTGTTTAAGATTTTGCCCAGGGGTCTAGAAATGACTTTAATCCTCCTTCTTCAGTTTCTTTGAAAAGCAAAACAAAGGGACTGATTTGCAGCCTTTGAGATGCAATCCTCCTAATCAACAACAGATTTCTGGTAAATATCCTGGCCTTTTGATAGCATCCACATGCAGCCTTCCTCAGTAGAAAACAATAAAGTACTGCAGTTGTTTGATCAAAATGGCTGGTCAGAACACATGCACACCCACAATTATTTCAGCCAAGGTTAACATGATAAAGAAGCAGGAGATTGAGCTGCTTCCCTTGAAATGTGCTGCACTCTCAGCAGTCCACATTTGTTTTAGTTTTAGTTTTAGTTTCAGTAATTTCTACACTCTTATGGAAATGATCGGATTAGCAGTACACACATTATCTTTGGTCTGCTCGAATTTCAGTGTAATTATTCACATTGAAGAGACAAATCAGGAAATAAAGTCTACATGCCACCGCTTTTGAAGGCGCCCTCATCACCCTGTTCAAACCAGCTTGAGTTGCAGAACTGACCCCACCCCCCCACCCCCACAGAGTGAAAGAGAAAAGGTTTTATCCATCCTCAGAATTAGAAGAGACACTGAGCTGGGTTTTGGCTCTATTGCCTGAAGTTATTAGCTCAGGGTAATTAAGTTTGCTTTATTCTCCCCCAACATCGAAATGATTTTTTGCAGTTTTCTGTTATTGTAGGCAGGGCATTCGCGGGTCTGACTGGTGGAGATACCCGTGAGCCGACCCTGAAAGCATGAAGACATAGTGCCGGGGGGAGGGGAGGGAATGACATGGAGACATAGAGACTGTCTTCAGCAAAGTGAAAACCTTGTCAATGACTTCAAAAGGTCTGTCAGTGTCTCTGTGGGATTTTGATTGCAATGGTTTAGGATTTGAATAGCTGAATCACTGGGATGAGGGTTGGATAAAATAATTATTTCATGGGGACTATTGCTCCAACTGACTATACATTATGTAAAATGTATTTTTTTAGACTTTCCATAATTATTGATAAGGTTGCTAAATGGCTCCTAATTGCTGCTTAAAGTATACATATTTTTTTCAGCTTTAAAATTAAAATATTCTATCTGCAAGATTTTGCAAGGAAATCAGCAATGATATCCAACCCAGTGGGCAGAAAAAAATGTGAATGTTTCTGCAAACGAAAATATCTTTCATAAATCAGCATTATATCACGCTGGCAAAAATGCCCAATGCCAAGGTTAATGATGTGAAACATGATTTGTAATGTTAAGTTAAGAAAAAAGATCATGGTTAAGATCATTTGATTTCACACAGGACAAGGACAGCGGTCTGCAGGGTGATAGTCTGTGTTTGTCTGACCCATCAACCTTTGGTTGACTTTCTTGACTGTTACACTCTCATTATTATAGCACATCATTTTCAATAACAGTCACTTGATAGACTACCTCACTTGCTCTGATCGAATGATGAAACATCCTCATTCAACGTATCCGCAGAAACATACAAAGCCAACATTTCTTCCTGGAGACCGGGCTGATTTGTCCTTGGTGTTTGTTTTGAGTTGTGTACTTATTTGGTCAAACTTGTATTCATAAAAAAGAAACACACATACATTAGAGTTCCCGCGGGGGTTGTGAATGTTGGTCCAATATCTGTGCCGGGCGGGCACTAAAATTGTTTGTTATATTCTAATTCCAAAAACCACACTGGCAGTTAACAAGATTCTTAGCCGTTGTTTAGTCCCATCTGTGATTTGAATACTCTTTTTTTTAATAACATAAAACAAGACTTAAAATTAAATATGTTTGTTTTATGTACTGGGTTACAGCTATACTTTTACTTAAGTAAAATATCTGGGAACGTCTTCCACCACTGCTTACATATCTAGTTGTAAACACTATGTGAAATGAAAGGGAAACTCTGTTGATATTGGGAGAGAAAAGAAAAACATGTAGATATATATTTTATAACTGACTCCATGTATTGAAAATTTAAAATGTTCAATAATTCATTGCTTCACTCTTGCGACTGCAAAATCTTTTTTCTGACATCAACAATGGTATAAAACGCATATGTCTCACAAAAACAAACAAGCCCAGCGCAGGAACATATGTACTGTAAAATGCACCGGAGCCGGCGTGGGACAGTACAGGCTCCACTTGTTCTGTCAGAGCAGCACTGAGCTGGCTGAGAAGCCAGCTAAAATAAACACAGCCTTTTCTTCTCACAACTCTGGTAAAAGCTCATGGTGCTTTATTAATTCATCAGCCTTTACTGCATTTTTGGATGACTCTAGGTTCGCCTGTCAGTACGTCTCGGAGAATAAATAAATTAAAAGCAGTTGCAACTGGAGCTCTAGACGCTGATGACTGCATTGTATTGTAGCCTGAAATTCCTTTTTTCATACCCTCAACAGTGACTTTAGCTCCTGTTTTGACATGAATACATATAAGATGTATTTTCATGTGATGACGGAAAAAAATGAACGGGCGCATCTACCTCCACATTACTGGCTACAGCTACATGTCGGAATTGGTCCTGAACTGTAATTGTAGAAAAAAGCATGCAGGATGAAAAAAAAAACATCAATTTAAAACTAAGTGGGCCCCACATTTCATCTCAGAGTCTAATGCATCCTGATCTACCTCTAATGGATCAGCATCTGAGTCAGTGTTTGAACTGCAATCATACCTTTCACATTAATGCCGGTGAAACAAAATGAAACTGTCTTTCATATCCGTCACTTTGAGCCACTCAACATCAGCGCTAGCCTTCGACCGAGTAAGTGACACTCTTTGCCTCCTGCTTTGCTAAAAGGCTTCAGAAGAAATTTGAACGGCAGAAACAAGAGTCTGGATGTAGGAAAAGTGAACATGTGAATTTACTGTCCTATGTTTTCATGCATACTGTATATACTGTTCATGTACATACTTGAGGGAGCAGGAGTATGATGCATAAGATCACAACGGCCAAAAGGTTAGAGAAGCAACGAGCAGCACTTGCCGCTTCCTCATCACCCAGCTTGAGCAAAGAACTTACTCCCGCTCAGTGACCAAGACTGAGACTGGGGTTGTACTGGGAAGCTTCCAGGTGTGACCGTTTGACTAAACAGCAGGCAATGCCCTGCTTCCAGCATGGTTCTAGAGATGACAATGTCGGTCCAGACTGAAATATCTATGTTTGGTGGATTGGGGTGAAACTTCCTACAGATTCTGGTGCCCATGAAAATGTATCCTTATGACTTCGGTGATCCGTTGACGTTTCGTCTCGCGCCACCATGAGGCCAAAATTCCTATTTGCCTTGTCCTGCTAAACGTTTGCCATGCCTATGAGCCTCAGCTGTACTTTGTGTGTAGTATTAATTAGCAACTGTTTGCAGATGGTAAATATTATACCTGCTTAACATCAGCATGCATATGACTGTAGACTTTTAGGGCCCCATTCAAACGATCTAAAGTGCATTTGGGGCGTGTCCAACTCCAATTTTGCGGATTTGGCAAATGATGTGCCCATTAAAGGGGATGCTGAATTAATTTTGCCGTGGCATATTTGTGAAGGGAAAAGTATGTGGCCCTTGTCTGTTGGACCCTCTCCCCGCCTCCCAATTCTCTGTCCCATCAAGGACTCCAGATAAGCTATTTAACTGGGAAGGAGCGCTGCTGCAAGTCGCGTGTGTGTAACAAGCAGAGTGTAGGCATGTTGAAATAATGTGCCCTTTTAAATAGCAGGAAAATACTGCATCATTGACTTTAGACCAGGTTTCTGGTGGTCAGTAGAAATGTTTAAAAAATAGATATATTAGGCCTTTAAAACACCAAAAGACTTTATCTGACAAAACTTTCCTGGTGATGCACACTGTATGAGAAAAATGTGAACCTACAGCTATAGCAAAACAGTCATTAGGCTAATTGGTGTCCTTCTTAAACTCTCTGAAGACCAAAGACGACAGCCATCGTCCTTCGAGGTTTTGTCAGTGAGTCCATATCGCTTCTCACAGACCGACTTATTACACACACATGCAGAGACACCACCAACTATAAGGTATAGGATAATACCCTGCAGCAGCACAGAGCATCCTAACAGATTAGTGTACCGGTTGTTTCGTTTCCTGTTTGGTAGAAATCCTTTTTGTCATTCACCTCAACCTCCGCCTCACCGGACCTGCTGTCTCTCTGGCTCATAGTGACTTGGCTAAATTAGTCAGGCAGAGTTGGCATCCCTGACGGATTATTGTGTGGATAGTCGTCTGTAGCCCAGAATGTATTTTAAAGCTGAACTTTAATCTTTTGATACCAGTGCTCTGAAGCCAATCTGATCTTTAACTGAACTGTGTTCCACAACTCTCGCCCACAAAAGCACCTTGGAACTCTGCGACTTCTTTGGTGGTTTCAATACCGATCGTATCCAGTAACAATTACAGCTTGCTGGCTTTTCTAAAAAGGTTTGTGGTGTATTGTTATTGAAATTCATCTAATGTGTGGCTGTGTTGTCATTCTGTCAATTTTCCATTCTCACTATCCAACAGTTTGCGGCAACAGTTGATAAGAAAAGGGGCGACAGATAGTGATAACAGGATCCAATCTTATACTTTTGGCAGAAGAACAAAAGACTCTGTGGCTCTTTAAAAGTTCATTTGATATGGTTGAAAATCCCCTCCAGCGCTCAAAGCTGACAATGGGAACTCTTAACATCACAGTCGCTGTCTCATTTCACAGTCAGAGTACGACGAGAATGAGGCCAAAAACCTCCCGACGCGCCACAGACTGAATACTCACGGAGATGTGTGGGTGCGATCGCAGACCTTTGCCTCAATCCTTGCAGTTTTTCAGCGTGAAGTAGTGCTGGAAGAGAATCTGACCTTAATCATGTTAAACAATCAGCTTTTGTCGGTTACATCTGCCGTTATTTCTATGAATCCCATGAACGCAGCTCCATCCTGTACTCAAGGACAAAATACAATACCACCATGTATTTACGAGTACACTTCAGTGTACCAGGCATGTCGGAGGACTGTTGTTAAGCTTTAAGTAGGTTTGAGAGAATTCTTGTCTTTCATTGTGAAGATACAGGCTGTAGAGCTTGAGCTGCCAGTAGCTTTGGCAGCGTGCAGCGGTAGAGCTGAGTGGTTCGGGAAAAGATGCTACAGAATGTTTGGCCCTCTCCACCCAGGACTCAAAAAGTACAACACACACGAGTCATTTTCTTTAATGTATCAATTAACTAGAGCTGTAACTCACAGACAGAATATAGTTTGAAGTTGACTTGTATTTGTCTGACTAACTTGTAATGTCAACACTTTCAACTAGTTGTGAATTTGAGCAAACTGAAAATTATGCAACCGTTTCCTGAATGATTTAGTGGTGGAATAAGTATTTAGATGTAAGTAAAAGTAGCAATACCACCTTGTTAAATTCTCTATTATAATAAAATGATACTTAGGTAAAAGTATTATTCACAAAATATACTTAAAGTATAACAGATATTAGAACTTAATGTAGGAAAATGATGTCAGTGAGTGTTATATGTTATTATTATGGCTGCATTAATTAATGCCTCAGCATTTTACATGTAGTTGGTTGAGTTTATTTGAACTATTATATAGACTTTTAGATACTACTATTATTTCCATTAAATATCCATTATATTTGGTAAGTATATCTCCTGTTAATCTTTATTCAAATTCATATTTTCTTCTGGAAATGTATACTTATGTACAGTTCTTGAGCAATTGTACTCGGTAACATTCTACCACAAGGAATCTGTATATGATAACAACAACTCAGTTGTCTAATATTGAGATTTATCTTCCTGCATTTCATTTCATTCATGATCATAATAATGATGATAATAATAATCATTCTAAATTCCTTGTTTTTTACTGTTTTTCAGTATACAGAAGTCAATAATTTACTCTGCACTTACCCTGTAGAGTACATAATCAGTGATGTTATCTAAGGAACAATGTCTTATCGGCTCTTCTTAGTTCAGCCACCCTAAACTAGACTCGATGGATCAGGCCTTGGAATGTGTCCAGGCAACATGTAAAATCTACGGAAGACTCCTCTTAATCCACAACCATCATAAAACCCAGCCCTGCAGCCAGTGTTGCAGCCAGTGTTGCAATATGTGCACATCTGTGATGCTCACATGCAATCCTGCCTCGTGCACCCACCTCCCTCTCGGTGGTCCACCTCCCCTGGGAGATTTGTCCTGCATGCCTTCTCGGTTAATCCCTTCCTGCCAGGAGACTGCGGAGTGTGTGGAAAGACACTGTGTGACCTTCCTTGATGAGCACATACTGTGTACATCACTCCTAGCTGTGCCGTCAAGCCCTGGTACTCTGTCATCTTCTCATCACCGGGTCTCCTCTGTCCGGTTCTCCCAGGACACAGTCGGCTCACTTTCAGAACCTGTGCTGATATTTTTGACAGCAGCACATTGTTTGGACTAAGCTACGGTCACAGTGATAAGAATTTGAACTGAAAATACTGCTACAGTTTGAGCTGTCTGTCTTAAACTGCTCAGTTGACCCTCTCGGCTGTGGCTTTTCCCCCATCCTGATGAAAGGACAGCCACGCCATGCTGGTTGGAGTATCTCGCCTTCAGCACCTGGCTGTCACACCAGTGATGACTCTCTCCTCCCAGCGCTTAGAGCTTATGATGTCTTACAGTCTTTCCCTTTTGAGGCGCAGAGGGCATACTATTGGCTCAGCGGAAGAAGTTGGAGAGGCAGAGGGAGATGATATAAACTGACTGAATGAGAAAGTTAACACAATGAGGCCTGGCCTATAAGAGCTAATCCTGTCTATGCACGTTGTTGCTATATTCCCATCACTGTGTTGGGGTGTGACTCTTGCACTGCTGCTACTTCCTCCTGGACCAGTTGTCAGTGGAACTACTGCTTCCTGTCCATCTGGATGACATCGGCATCATTCGATTGCTGCAGCACAGTTGTGGCTCAACACATTTAGCTGAATGCTGTATACTTTCCACAAGATTCCTGTGTGCTCTGGAGGGCCTCAGCTCCACACATGACCATCAAAAATTAACACAAAATGCAGCTTTATTTTGTCCTTATTTTCGATCAACAGCAGGATTTTCGCAGACAAATCCAGGTCTTGAACTCACCTTGCCGCCTGGATTTTCCTCACTGCAGCCAATAGTGGGTGTAACACCAAAACTAATCATCACGATGGATGCTGCACCCTTCAGGTTGCAGTCAAAGCATGGATTGGATGATGGATGAAATCAGTGAAAACACTTCGCATCTTCAACAGCACAGTGCTGTTTTGCTGAGGCTCATCTCCCCCTGGATGATGTGAATCTTGAGGTTCTAGATCACCAGTTTTCTGAGGCATTAATCACTATAAAATTACTTTTTTATGAGCATGTAACAACAATTCACAATTCCCTTAGTTGACGAAAAGCGGGTAATTGGTCACATCAAAACGTTGCTATAGCGAATTATGAAACAGGCAATTGAGCCGTTTATAGATATTTTTTGCTGAATTTTCAACATTATTTCTAAACCCACATCTCTACTTTCATTACATTTCCACCCTTTGCATGTGTGAAGAAGAAGTGTTAAAATACATGGCGTTGCCTTCAAGCATTTGTACATGAAGTCATCTTTCTTCATCGAGAAACAGAGGGGGAAAAAAATCACATACACATAAATAATGCATTGTTTTTGGTTGTTACAGAGCACTCAGAGAGAGGAGAGAAGAGCAAACGTGACATATTAGAAAGATTCCAGTTTGTACTTGTTCTTGCTCGGCTCTCACAACATGGAGACTATTTTCCCACATCTGCTGCTGCGCAAGAGAATTTTGTCAGAGTTATGATACCAAACAAGTTCAAGCTAAACTGTTCTCAGGTACAGTACGACAAATGGTGTCCAAAAATGCAGCTCGGTTTTCACAAACGGAGACTCTTCCTGTTTCACACCTCGCCTGGATGTGCAGCTTCTTGGTCTGAATCAATACTCCTTCAGAGTCTGCATTTTTCAGTGTGAAAAAACATAAATAAAATGCATACATGAAACAGAAACATGCCATCAGTTAGCCTTGATGGCCAATTGCCTGTTTATAATCAGGAGCTGGTTTATAAACCAGGGAGGCCAGACTGAGGATGAGCACAGATTTAGAAAATTGGAAAATTAGAAATGACTCGCGTTTTTAAAGCTCTGGTTCCTTACAATTATAAACTATATTATTAATGCTTACATTGATTATTCGGTGGGATAAATTAATTACTTTAACTATGAGAATATGTAACACTGTACACAAAGAGTAATTTATAACTTCAAATATAGCCTACAGCCATGGGCAGATTATGAGGAAACAGGCCCCATGACAAGGATATATAAAAGCCCCCCACCCGTCCTATATAAGATCAAGACATCCAGACTGAGAGAGACAATGTGGCAGAGACCTTTGTAGTCATTTTGTGTCTCTTTGAAACAGTTTTACATCTCTTTGTTGTCGCCCTCTGCTTTGTAGTTGTTTTACATCTCTTTGTAATTGTTTTACATCTTTTCGGCGTCACCCTCTACTTTGTGGTTGTTTTGCGTCTCTTTGTTCTCACCCATTGCTTTGTTGTAGTTGTTTTTCATCTTTTTGTATCTTTCTAATTGTTTTGCATCTCTTTGTTGTCACCCTTTGTTTTGTGGTTGTTTTGCGTCTCTTTGTAATTGTTTCGCATCTCTTTATTGTCACCCTACACATCTTTGTGGTTGTTTTGCGTCTCTTTATTGTCACCCTACACATCTTTGTGGTTGTTTTGTGTCTCTTTATTGTCACCCTACACATCTTTGTGGTTGTTTTGTGTCTCTTTATTGTCACCCTACACATCTTTGTGGTTGTTTTGTGTCTCTTTGTTGTAGTTTTGCATCTCTGTGTCGTCACCCTGTGCCTCGTTGTGGTTGTTTTACATTATTTTGTGTTTCTTTGTAATTGTTTTGTTTGTCTTTGTTGCCACCCTGGGCCTCTTTGTGGTCTTTGTGGAGTACTTTTGTGTCTCTCTTTGCTGTTCAGCAGCTTGTGCCCCTCCTGGCCAACCCTCTCTTCATCTACATCATCCCAACATACATATCACTTTTTGTTTATCATGAACAATTATCAGAGCAAAGGATGAGTCTGTATTTACTATGTGAGGTTTTGTTTTGGTTCAACCAGAAGTCTATGTCTGTGTTGTGCAGAGTGCTCGAACATTTCTCTGGATTTCTAGTCACAGCAGTTTAAGCTCAGGGCAGGGAGCCGGAGCCACAGTGTTTATAATGGATATGGTTTCATCCACATGCTATAAAGTTGATTCTGACTCACTGGTTTATTGCAGCATTTGCTGCTTTCTCAAAGGGTGCATTGAATGAAGGAACATTTTGTGTGAGTTAGATTTGCTCAGTGACCCTCTTTATAACACTAATGTTCATTACTGGCTAATGTAAAACTTTGAAGTTTCCCAGATGGTGTTGGTTGTTATTATTCATGCCCAGCATTCAGGCTTCATGACCTGTAAATAATACTCTAAACTGTGTTGTTTTCAAAGCTGGAAGTACATATGGGAGTCACGCTTTTTGAAATTTCCAACTGTCACTTTTACCAGCTCTTTAAAATAAACAACCGCGCCGTTTCTTTTTTTTTTTTTGCAAATTCTGTTTACAATTTCACAACTTAATTTTATTCTGAGGCTGCTCACAATAAATGAAATTTAACAATTCCATGCTGGAACATGAAAGATCTACAGTCACAAAACACCAGCGAGCAAACAACAGAGCATTTATACATTAATAACCAGAAGTGCACCAGCAAGCCAGCATAACATAATAAAGGGAACACATTGTATTAATAAAGTAAGCAATAAACTATGAATAATACAACTGAAACAATGACATTTTAAAAAAAAAATGTGAGAAGTGTTGAAAGTTAGAATTTGGTGCCAGTAAAAGTGTGTTGCTCCATAATTCCTGTTCACACACTTTGATGCTTAATGTTATGCAAGACGAGATGCTTCCTGTTGATTCACAGAGATCCATTAAGCCTTGAACAAACACCCCTGTAAAATAATGAGCACAACATTTCAGCATTAGTGCACAAAACATATTTAGAAAAGAAAATATAAAAATAAGGTAACTCTCAGATTAATTGACCCATGATTACAGCAGCTGTGACCCCAATTTGACCCCAAAGCCCTTACATTAAAGAAAATAATTAAAGGGACAGAGTGTAGGATTTTGTGGCATCCTGCAGTGTGGTTGCACTCGTGGTTTTGCAATCTGCAGCTCACGATGTGAAGAGGCTCTCGCTAGAGACAGTGTTTGGTGTGTCTGTTCTGGGCTACTGTAGAAACATGGTGGACTCCGCGAAGAGGACCAGCTCCCACATAGAGCCCCTGCAATCCTACAAGCTGTACCTTTAAGGAATGGCCATAAAAAAGAAGTAGGAACAAAGGGGAGCACCACAAAACTGGGAGTACATAGAAGTAAAATTAAGCACTCGTATTGCGCACATGTCCGAAAAAATGCTCACCTCCTACAATAAGTGGAATTTGACTAAATCCAAGAGTTGTTCTATAAATCCTGGGCTTTGCTTTCTTTCCCTTAAAATGACAGCAAAATTTTAATAGACCAAGTCTGCATATTTGGATTTTTCTGAAGAGGATAAAGATTGAGAGTGAGCACTCATTCCTTATCAGGGCACATTTGTCATGCTATCCAATACCTTGGACCTTTTCTGGCTTTTTTAATAGATTACTGATAAATCAGTTGTGTTTTGGTTGGCGTATTATCACTCACTGCAAATTTGAGCTGTACGAGTGATATTTTTGGATTCCTCTGCGCAGTAATTTGGATGAATAAGAGAGTCTCTTTGGTATGCAGGTGTGAAGATGTTGGCTATTAGAGTAGCTTTACACCTCAGGAATCAGAAAGAGAGCTCCTGATCCTTGTGCTCAGGGCAGGCCTCAGCTACCAGCACAATGATTCATCCTTTCATAAGATATATTCATGTTAAGGATAATATTTGAAGATATAAATCCATTTCCTTAAACTTACAGTAGGCAAAGACCAACCTTCTTTTTCCTGCTTCAACGAAATACAGTTGTATCTGCCTTTTACTGGCTGTTCATGTCAGTAAATCTGGTTGAACAAATTCAACTTGTTTTTGATGAAGATGTCACAAACCTCCCCGTACTCCTTGTTTTCTCTGTCTCATCGTTATGCAGTAAATGCATGCACACACTCACACAAGTGGAAATCATCAGTGAACATGGAAGTTACAGGGGCTGACATTTACAAACAAAGGGGTGGATTTAAACATCCAACTGGAAATTATTAATATGACAAAAGGAAATATAATTGAAATTGAAAACATCAGCTACGGTAAATTAATAATAAACGCTTTACTTTGTGGAAATGGCAAACAAAGCTATAAGAATTATTGGATATTGTATTATACTGTAGATCAGATGTTTCAGCCATTGAACATTTTACTGATTTGTTCAGTTCAGGCTATCAACAATCTTGCAACTTGTCAAAACTTGTTAAATAACAACATGTCCTCATTATGTTAATAGAAAATATAAACCTGAAGGCATATAGTTCAGCGGGAATGACGTATTTTTGTAAGTTAGCATCACACTGGTTCCCTCGACAAAATGTCAATGGGATTCTTCCATTGAATTTTGGATTATTGCAGAATATAAACTCTGTGGCAAACAAACATTCATTATATTTACATGTTTTGTTCAGCAAGATAATCTTCACAAACGAACACCACTATTATGATTTTTGAAGCAAGAATGCAATTGGGAGGAGTTAAAAACCTAACATTATGCTATAAACAAACTACACCACGGTCACATGACTTCACGTCACCACCATTAAGCTAAAGGCGGACTAGTGTTAGGCATCATGACGTTTAGTAATTTCATTTAGCCACTTGATAGCAAGCACTCATTTTAAGACATTTAAAAGCTTCAAAATACAGGGATATATATACTGACATATTTTATGTTGTAGATATAAAGCTTGTGTTAACCACGGATCTTATTTAAGGCATCTATCCAAAAACCCATCAACTTCGAGATGAGGGAACCGGATGTGCAAAAATGAAAACTAATTTCCAGGTTTTAGGACTCATTCCTGGAGCGCTCTTTTGTATTTCCTTCCAGATATATTTCTAGTTGCTAATTACATGTATGTAATATGTAATATCTGGGATCATTTGCAGGATATAAATGAGTTTGATTTGGTGCTCTGTGTTCAGACTGGCTGTTGGACGTACAAATCTCCTGTGTAAATTATGCAACACTCAAAACAACACTGAGGTATTTTAGTCAAAACTATAATGCCCGTGAAGACCATGTCTGATGAGCCAAACCAGTGAGATGGTGAGTTGGATTTGTTCAGTCATTTCATTGTAACCCAAATGAATCTGTTTGCTTTCCAGCTCACAGACTCTTCATTCATTATGTCTGACCATCTGCTACATGAAACATGGCTGATTTCAACTGTGGGAGGACACCGATGATTAGTGTCACACCCCCCCGTTGGTCCATCCATCCATTGTCTATACCTGATTTGACTCTTTATTCAGGCTCAAACAGTGGCTGCATGCTGTAGGAGAAAGGCAGGGAAACATCTGGGACAGGGTCAGCAGCCTATCACAGGCTAACGCATATCTTCACATTCACACATGTGGGAAACTCAGACGCTGCAGTCAGCCTGACCTGCATGTCTTTGGACTGCAGGAGGAAACTGGAGCACCCAGAGGAGGAGCCTTGTGAAGTCAAGTCAAGTTTATTTGTATGACTCGTTATCACATAAAATGTCTCAATGGGCTTTACGGGCCCACAACGGAAACTGCTCCCAACACAGCCTGAGATCTCTAAAGCAGACAAGGAAAATCTCAGTAAAAAGATGAGTGGAGAAACAACTCAATGAGAGATTCAATGCAACATGATGTGTAGGTGAGAAAATGGCAAAAAATAAAGTTGTAGCAGTTAATGGAAATGCAGAAATGAAATGTTCAGTAATCTGAAACTCAACATGTCCAGATGTTCTCTTTGTGCCACGAAGTCTTTACGTAATGATGTTGTGACCACCCACATACTAAGACACCTGGTGGTAAAAGACTGTGATAATAAAATTGATTGCCCCACACTGTGATGATTATGCCCATTTGTAAAGGTGATTTATGAGGCTTTTCTTCCTCAAGAATCAGACAACCTTGTAATTTTCTGATTTTCAGTCTTTTTAAAAATAACCGATCCGTGTGGTAACAGGTTATCAGGTCATGGCACTGAACAATCACCATAAATGTTGTGATCTCAGTAGTTTCTGATAGCAGCAGTGACTTTAAAACATAGTAAATTATTTGTTTTTAATTGTATTCCAGACCACATTACATCTTTGATCAATACTTTGACCAATATTTTCTCAACTTTGGCAACACATTACTGTGGTGTTTCAAACCCACTGGTTTTTCATAAAGTGTGGCTCCTAACATAAAGCACTTTACCTGCTTTGACTGATAACAGGTAGAAACAGTCCCTCAGAAGTGCTCAGAACAGCAAGATATTGACTGTGTTCGTACGGAACCTTGGTCCTGATTAGCTTGGTGATTCTTCTGATAAATATCTATAAACAGCGTGGCTCTGGAACAGCAGCATTAGACACAAACATCATCTGTATGTTGTTAATGTCCCACTGTGCAATCAATGCTGTTGTTTCGCACAGCTGGAGGTAATATGTACAGAAAATGAGAACTCCAGCAAAGCGGTTTAGTGTATAGAAATGTGGTAGTTATTCACTTTGTGTTGTGTGTCTTATGTGTGTATTGAGTGCGCACAAACAGCCCATGCTCTGCTGCCAGATAACCTAAAACAAAAAAACAAATGGCTTAACTCGGGTTCCCTGTCATCACAGCAGAGCTAGCATAAGATATTCATCTGGACACAAATCTCATTATAAAATAGTAGGGAGAAGAAAAAACAATTAAATTAGCCTGCAAAAACATACTTTCATATCAACAAGGCAAGGACACAATGCACTTCATCATTTCAACACAGTGTGCTAATATTTTCTTTCCCTTTTAGCTTATTTTCTTGCGGTATGGCACTAAATTCACTGAACAGCTTGTAAGTGCATGAAGATTTTATCAATTTCTTTGACCTCTGCTATATATTTTATGTTTTTCTTCTGGTAATAAGATATACAAGACGATGTGACATATGTGCGCGGCATGCCGGGGACCACATGGATTAAAGGAAGAGCATCAGCGATGTCCTAATTTAAGCCACGACTATGCGTATAACTCGAAGCAGCAGTGCGCTAATTACTTTTAATTATTCTCATCACACCTGCAATATTCTCATTTGATTAGAAAAAACATCTGCAGCCACTGAGAAACCTTTCCCGACTTGCCTTTATCGGGACCTGCACGACCCGCATGAGTCCTGCAATTATGCAGGCTGTCAGATACAATTCAGGGCACGTGGGAATACATGTTTCAAATGATTGAGATGGCCTCACATGGAGCCCGACGGATGTCAACTGCCTCGGATGTAGGAATGCAAGAGGAGGTGTCAGTATTCCTGTTCGCCGAGCAGCACCACAGCATGACAACTTACTGCAGACTGAAGGTTTAAAAGCCAAAGATTTTGATGCAATTAGAAAATTAATGTGATTTGTTCGGGCACCCCTGTGGATCAGTGCGACTGACACAGATAAGACAAACATCCCTGGATGAGATTCTTCCCGGTTGTGTTTTCGATACAGTCATTCACTCAAATCACATTTGTGTCTTATTAAAGGAATCACAACCACTTAAAATAAAGGCAGATTATTCACACGGTGCGAGCAGAATTGTTTTCAGCAGCCGGCTCTGGAAAAGATCTGCGGCCCTCATCTCTCTTCTGAGGAAGACACTCCTCCAACAAAGCATGTCTAATTTGAAAAAAGAATGAAGTGGGGAAAAAAAAGTGATTTCAAAGAGCCAGGAAATGTAATGCATCCGGCCCAGCAGCTTTGATGGGAGTCTATCAACTCCAATATTAATGCGAGGATTTGAGAGGCCATTCATGTGTTGTGCTCTCGAGCTGAGAGACAACACAGTTGTTCTATTACATGGATTAGCACTTCAACAGAGATCACCTGAGACCTGCTGGACATTTTCCCTCTGCATCCTCTGACACAGTGTCACTGCTGTGCTGAGTGAAGTGAAGTCAAACAAATAGCACCTGCAGTATATGCAGATGAGACAAGCCTGAAAATGACCAATGTATTGTTTGTTATTTGATTCACTTAGGAGCATCGAGAGGCAAATTATGGAGCTCTTTCATGGCCAGTGAATGGGTTACGATGTGGAGACATGGAAACAGCACAAGGATTGATTTGACAAAAATATGGGGATATGTTCTGGCTCGAAACAGTATAATACAAATTTGCAGATAATTCTGTCAAATGACTCTTGTTGGCAACAGTCTGGAATATATATTGTTTCCTTTTTTTGGTTAGATATGATTAAAAGAATAGTTCTGCATTTTCTAAAATAAGCTTAACAAATTCTCATGTATGTACAATAAATATGTAAAACCGCCGGTTAGCTTAGCTTAGCACAAAGACTGGAAAACGGGGGGGGAAACGCCTGTCAAAAGGCAACAATTCCCACACAAATGCTACCACAAAGTTCTATCATTCATGTATATTTATGGCCTACAGCAATTCAAAGTCACTGCTCAAAGATTAACCTTTAAGAAAGCAGCACATTGGGTTTAGTATGAGAAGAAAAAAATGAAATGCAACTAAACACACATGGATTCAACCTCTGCTGCTACTGTACTTTATTGAGATTGTCTCTCTAATTCACAGACAGAAACATGGATTGGGATAGACCAAGCATGAAAACATGATGGCAGCTTCGTAAGTGCAAATGTCAGAGGGCATTTAGGTGCAGTGAAGAGCATGCGGAGGTTGGTGCTTCTTGAACAAGCTGCAGCGCAGCTCACCAGCAGTGGGAAATGGAGGACATCTTGCCAGGGTTATGACTTCAAACATGTAACAGCCTCTGCAGCTCTAGGCCAAGGGAGCAGATTGCTCCAATTACAGCAAGCCTCACGCACCAGAGTCCCCTTGACACATGCAACGGTCTATTGGAGTGGACTTAGGGTAGTGGTATGTTGCTCTGGAACACTGGGGGCCCTCACATCCCACTGCCAATCTGTATTCTGTTTGAACCCGCAGACACCTCCTTTTACCCCTGCCTTCGTTTCAAATTCTGTTCAGACTGGGTGTTTTTGGCTGCCAACACAGGTGATTGGCACCTTCTCTCTGAATTTATAACAAAATCAATTCTCTAACAGCATCCCTGAGCACATCAATCTGAGGGAGATGCTTTCTACCCCCTCATTTTCAGCTTCACAGGCACAGAGTGGTTATAGATGAATCCCTCAGTATACTTACCCAGTATCGCCTCTGAGAGCTGCGGCGGAGCGCTGCTTTAATTGGCAGCGTCAAGTAATGCACAACATGTTAGGAGCAAGCAGCATTGGGAATCACCTTGTTAATTGAGGGCTGCAGTTGAGCAATTGACTAATTGATCAAGGTCTTTACAGAGGTTGATAATTCATGGCGGCAACACCGCAGGAGGAGGAGCCTTGTCAGAGATGATTCATGTGTCTCTTGGAAGGAGAGTTGGTCTCCATGGTCTCTTTTGTTCCGTAGGCCCGGCATGAAGGGGATTGTATCATCAGCACCTCCGCCCAACCGCTCGCTTCTCCCTCTAAATCAGAATTAAAAAGGTGAGGTTGGTTGTGATAGGTTGCCACAAATAATAGTGTTGTATGTCTGTATGCTTCCCCAGATGGCTGCTGCACTCCCTGAACACCATCAAGATACAGGGAAGATGTATGGTTGTGTTGTAATGAAAGCATGAAGGGACCCCAAGTCATGGAGGAAATGTCTCCATCACACAGGTAGAGAGGTAATCATGCCCCTGTGTACTGTACTCTGGGAAGAAAAAAGAACTGTATGGCTACGGTGCGAAGCTTATAAATTGAAGGAGAGGCTGAAAAACCTCTGATCAGATCTGTGAACTGAGATGGGGCAATATGCTGTGGTGTAAATAATATCTAGTTTGTGTCTTTATGTCAGAGTAGTCAAGGTGTGGATGTGGATGTTGTATGGACCAGATGGTGAGCAGGGTAAATATGGCTGTGGTGAGAGTAAAGCAAGATAATGTTGTAGTTTCAGGGAAAATGGATAAATGGAGGAAAAAAGACAGGTACTTTATAGTAAACATTATACACCGTATTCAAAATAGATAAGGCTGCTAATTATTTGTCAACAAGGAAAGCCAAAAAACACAATCCTTCTAGTAAGTAATACTCCTGTTTGGGCCCAGCTGTTTGAGGGAGCCTAAAGCCTTGTTTTTAAATTATGAAATTATACACTCATGAGCCTTTTGTAAAGCTTTGTGTCTTCAGAGGGAAATCTGAGAATGACGATGCCAGCTCAGAGGATATGGGCCTAACAGTGTTGTTGCAATGACCTAAAACTAACTTGTGTTTGGTGAGTTTCAGTCATTGAACAGCACATTATGTGCTAATAAAAACATAATATACTGGAATACTGTTTGGCATAAATGATTGGGAGGGGGGGGGGGGTGACAAAAAGTGTTTTTGATACTATGTTCTAAAAAGTTGACAAGCACCATTATTTTTATTGTTGAGCCCAATCTCTCTTGTAGTCTCTGAGGGGATGTTAATTAAGCAAAACATCCATCCGGTTAATAGTTAATGGAGTTTGTTGACAATAAGAAAAACATGTTGAATAACATTGAAGAATGATCCTTTCCAGTCAGACACATTCTTTTTTTAAACTAGAACCCTGTTTATCATAACTTCACACACAAAAAACTAAAACTAGGACACATAATATCTTACATCTCTTGCAAAAGAAAAATCATTCAAACATTTTTTTTGCACCACAACTTTACACACAAACACTAAATAAATAGCTATTTCCACATACTAACTGCACACTGATGAACCAAAAATAAAACAATATTATTGTAAAAATTGTTTATTCTCAATACAACTAACAGTAGACGTGTACTTTAACTGGAGATGACATAGAACATATTATTGTACAATGCAATGAAAATTGGCCTCCATTGTTCAAGCTCTGATTTGTGATCTAATTGGTTACAGGAGTTTTCACAGGTGCATTCTGGGTGCACATGTTTAACAAACGTCACACACAGGCTTAAGCTTTGAATGATGTATCTAATGCAGATAGCCAAGTGTAGTTATTTGCATTCGTAGTTCTATTGTTTTTGAATTTCAAACTTGGTGTCAGGCAGACAATGATTCTCATGCAGAACATTTTCCTTTTCTCTTCTTAACCGTCTCTTACCTTTTTTTTGTGCCGCCGGTACGTACTCACTTGTACGAACGAGCCTCGTCAGATTCATCAAACGCTCCTAACTTCAGGTAACTGTGTAAATGACCAGCGTAAACATGATGAATTGTAAATTAGTATAATTAATGGCCCGGTAATAAGGCTGTGCGTCCTGCCACATATGTCCTATATTGACGTCCTGCTTCCAGAGATCCATGAAGGAGAGTTTATAATGTTGCACAGCGTCAGCAGCAGAAGGAAGACACCTGCTAAAAACAAGGAATGGGGTCAAATCGCGATCCGTGCCGTGTCATACTGTCGTACTGTCACTGTAATAAAGAGGATGTGGCTTTAAACTATGCAGCGGGAGGGAGTCAAGTCATCTAAGATCATTTAAGAAATGTATATTGTAGTGTTGAACAACAGCATCAACAGCCAATTTAAATGAATGGTGATAACGCTTGGCAACATGAATACATATAGAATTATATTAGCTTATAGTTGGAGGGTCTGACTATTTATTTAATTTTTTTGTCTCAGAGGAATTCGAATCAAATATATTTGGTATAGTGGTAATTTAGTGGCATTCCCCTTGGTGCTAAAATTTCAGGTGGAACCTGCATGCACTATCATTTTTCTGTTGAAATGATTCTCTATATTGGGGGATATGTGTTTGTTTTGCATGCACACATATGTATGTATACAGAGATTAATAACGTGTAGTTATGAATCTCTGTTTTTGTATGAACGTCTGCGTTTATTCTCTGTTCTTGAAGAAGAGTCACAGACGGCACTGAAAAATGATTTGAGTGGAACAGCTTGAATTATTTTCATGATTTCACACAAGCTACACTCCGCTTCAATATTACCATAATGGATCACAATATTTCTATGTTCCTATTTCAAGATTAGAGGGGCATACCAGGGGAGAAGCTTGAGTTCATTATACCAGTTACACCAGATAGAGTGTAGTCTCTCCGAGCTCAAATACAAACTTGTGAGTCTTGCCAAGTTTGCCTGCAGCATAATCTTCCCCATCCTACAAGTAAAGGATTCATCTCAGTGTTTTAACAACAGAAAATATGGCAACTGGAACTGTTTTCTATGGCCAGACAGAGAATCAAAGGGTCTTCCCACTCACATTTCAACTGTTTTTGATGGATTAAGTCCACAAAGTCTGTTATTGATTCCTGCAGAACTGTTAAATCCTCTTTACTTTGCTGCAAATAAAAGTGTGTTGTGTTGTGTTGTGTAGATGAAATTACACTTGTGTTGAGGAAATTCACAGCCTGATCATTGGTGTGTATACTGCAGTACTGATTTATTTATTTTTTTTAACCAGTTACAATGCTGTTGTTCTCATATTTTATTATTTAATATTTATATGTCAAAAAAAAAAAAAAAAATCAAATAGTAGGATTTTGATTTGTGCGGGGTTCATTTTCCACACGATACATTGTTGTTGATGGTTGAATAATTTAACATTTTTGAAGGGCCACTGCTACAGCCATTTCAAACAAGACTGCAGTTTCCAAGGTTACCAGTAATGCAGCTTTGTTGTTTTAGGTAGCGGTACTCGGGAATAGATCACAATTTGTGTTTGATGAGGAGCAAAAAGAAGAGGAAGAATCTGGAAAAGTCTGCTGTGTAGGATGAAAAGATAAGTGCAACAAAAAAACTGGCACCAACGTGTACGTCCTTGTTGATCTGTCCCTCAAAGAGACAATAAACACCTGTATACCGGCCGGCATGTACACACTCAAACCCACACACCATGCACAGTAGACGTGTTTGATGTTTAAAGAGAACCGTGGAAATTCATATTCAAGCACAAAATCAGTGAGCATCCAACTTATTCAAACATATGAAAGATTTATTCAGAGAGGTCAAAGTGTCACAATGTGAACACATAACTTGGATGATGGATCAGCACCCGTTTGACAGCTGGACGTGATAAGAGCCCTTGGGCATGTTCAGGGATGTGTCTGTGTGTCTGTTCACCGGGGAGGCAGCTGGTTGAAGGACTGAATTACTTTGCACTGCTTCATTTATGTTTCGGGCTCCAGCTCTGGCAAAGCACTGTTGATAGAATTCAAAGGAAAGTAATGTATATGCTGAAGGGTTTGAAATGATAATGAATGTTATTAAAAACAATGGAAAATATGGTGCCCCCCGTTCCCCACCTCCCCAACTCCACCTCCCCTCTCCCATATGGAGCAACTCTGTCACATGCAAAACTGAACATTGTTCAGAGTCCGGAGTGGAAATCATCAATCAGCTCCGGAGGTTTCCTAAATCAATAGCATGCGATGACACTTTGGCAGCGCTCTGCATACGTCCGCCCAGAGGCTGTCGGGACAAAAACAACTAGACTCTGCCACCATGCATCTTCCTCTCGCCCTCCTTATTCACAGAGGCACTTGTTTGTGACAGAAACGGCGGCGGGTCACAGGTGCCACCGAAAATTAACTTATCTTCTTCCTTCCGCCGCAAACGAGTGCGAACATTTACCTGCCCGTGCAGTGACATGCGGCTCTGCGGATGCATCCACCCGGAGCATTAGACTTCAACGTGCGCACAAATGAAGAATATATTTTCCGCAAGTAGAGGTGACTGCTGACCCAGTTTGAAGCTGGCAACTTGTGCCAAGGTCAGACACCCACAGATTTTATTTGTTCACAAACCGCCAAAAGGCATTCTTGACTCAGGTGTATTCACTGTGGTTTTATTTTATGTGTGTTTGTGTGTTCATCTTCCATTCTCGGTGTCTCTCTGGTCTTCTGTCACCTTTGTGAGCCTGTGCAGCACAAAGAAAAGAATAAAAGAGCCTTCCTTTTGTACCTGTACCTGCACACAAACACATTTTCACATCTCTTTTTTACCACTTTTTTTTATTCAACAAACATGGGAACAGAACAATTTTTTTTTACATTAAGTAAATAAGTCCCATTCTGTCAATAAGACATGTTCTACTAACCAGTTTATGTTCATGTCCAACTCCAACCCACCTGTTTATTCACACAAGTAATTATTCTGCTTTATAATAGAATAGAATACGAATAAGAATAGCAAATGCTGTGAGTAAAGCTGCAGTGCACATAATAATATTAATGTTCTGTCTCTTGAAAGGATTTTGAAGTCTTAATCTCTGTTGTACAGCCTCTCTCTGTAGTGTCGGGGATGTCATTCATACATCTGACCTGATGAAAAGCCTTTGGAGCCAAAACACTGTCAGCAAAGAAAGCATGAGATACACGACTATCTCCGTTTCCTCTTTGCATACTAAATTATTAAGCTATGATGGGGGAGGACTTTGCTGCCACAATACTGCTCTCTGCTGGTTAATGGACCTCTTACGTGGGACTGACCTTTGAACTGTTTAGACCTGGAGAGAAGGAGCATCTGGGTTTCCATTTGTTAAAGGAAACGTCGTCTTTGTGCCATTCATAAAAAGATCTCTTTTAATTCTGATTCCAAATCCCTGGATGAGTGAACCCTGTTGTCATATTATTAAAATGACATATACTGTATATTTGCATACGTATGACGAGAGCAATCATCACACCGGTGTCATTCATTATTTTATCACCTGTACCTCAGCATCAGGCATGCTGTGTAAAGGCAGGTTTAGAAATGTTCTGTCATCTCCTCGGGTCGGTTTATGGCACAGATCCTCCACTCCGGGACGTACAGACTGCGGGAGGGAAGGGGGGCAGATTTACAGGATCCCTGGCTGCAGGGGCCTCTCGAACATTTGGAGTAATATCACTTTGTTCAGATCCTACAGTTGTATGTATGAGCTCACCTTGTCAGGAGCTTAGAATTTCCTGCAGAGCCCCCGGAGCTGACCACCCACCTCTTTTCAGCCTTTTTACAGAACCAAAGGGAAATCATATTTCAAGATGGATACCCTCTCTCTTCATCTGCACTATGCTTATTACTGCATCCAAGAAAGATCAAAGCTACCTAAAGTACTCTCAAAGCTTGCAGCCCCCTGAAGATTCTTCACAGCAACGAGATGAAGACTGCCTCCTCTTTTATCTTCACCTTACTTAGCAAGCGACTCATATTTGTCCCTTTTTTTTTTTGGACAGATTTGCCATGCTCTTCTTATAGGCTACGTGCTCTGAGGGGGAATTGATTATTCAAGAAGGCAAACACATTCAATGTCATTATTACTTTTTTTATTCGCCACTAAAGGGGGAAAATGCACAGCCCCACCCCCCTCCCCCCTCTGCCAGGTATTGATTTATGTATCGGCATTACCCAAAACGAGCAGCGATAATCAAATGTGACCAGTATCAAGCGGCGACTGAGGCAGCAGACTAACCCGGTGGACCCTCTCCCTCTCGGTCTATCCTGAAACAGCTGTTAGAGCTCTAATTAAAGGGAAGTAGCAGGTGTCACCTGTGCCCCAACTGCGGGGGCAACACCTGGTTGCATTAATTTGATCCAAAGTGGTTTTGACGGACTGCCTGCACTCTGGCGTCCCACATTAAGCCACTGGAACTGAGCACCTGCTTGAAGCGGGCAGGCAGGAGCGCTCCACTAACACCGCTCTGCGGAGGGACGCCAAGCTGGCGAGCCCATGTCTTCGCAGTGACCCGGGGGACGGCTCCCTCATCCCTGACTCTGACTTCCCCGCGACGTCTGCAGACCTGCGACGCCGACCTGTAGTCACACCGTGGCCGGGTGTGCCCGAGATAATTGTGTGTGGAAACCTCCCCGCGGCTGTAAATGCAGCTTGTTTCAGATCTCCTGATGATTTCACAGGACATTTAACTTTACACCTCTCATTTGTTACCTCTTCGGGGCATTTCCAAATATCCATTACCAGGTTCCCAGGGAATGTGGCAACCCTTAACCTCCACTAGCTTTTATGTGTATGCATAAATTGCCTGGGGGATGAATGTGACACTGCATTCGGAGGTACCGACATGTGTTTGTGTGCAAGCTTAAGCAAACAGATGACCTTCAAAACGGAGCAGTGACAACAACAAAAAAAAGCCCAGATCGTGGAATTGCAGATGCAGTGTTGTGTCTTCTCTCTGACACTTCAATTGCCTCATGAAATTTACATCAGCAGAGAATGAAGCTGCAGCGGTTTGAATGGGTGCTGACTCGGGTCATGCTGCACTCTCTGTTGCAACGCTTTCTTTGTGCCGCGACAATACATTAATTTCATGAGTCAACAGGCTACGACTGGCAGTTTGTGTCGAGCTAAACAGTGTTTAATTGGATTCTGATCCATGGCAACACCACCGGAGGCTTGTTTCCATCTTTTATTTCAGCAGCACCTGGAGCGTAATGGTGGTGATTACATCCCTGCTGTGGTGTCCCAGTGGTTCAGGTTTCGCAGGCCCATGGGAATACGCTGCTAACAGTCACGGTCCACGCTGCCCTGCTGCCCTGTTTGGCTGCTGGCAGACCCTGAGCTGCTGCTGCTGAGAGGCTGAGAGGTTTTGTTACACCGTGGAGACAAGGTTCAAAGGGAATCATAATAATGAAACCAAATTTCTTTTTGAGGAGAATGGGGCATCTTGTCACACTGGTTATATCTCCAACACCAGAGGGCGCTATCTCAAAAACAGTTATGTACGTCAATGTAATCTGAGGGGAGAATTTTTTTTTTATTTTTCAACCATAAAAGTTCAAATTTAACGAAACTGCTGGAGTGAATAAGTATGTTCAATTGTTTGATTTTTTTTTTTTTTTATTTTTTTTTGCACAGTGTGCAACATGTCACTCTGCGGCCAGCAGGCTAAGTGCTAATCGTCACATGTGGCGATATGGGTGATATGTACCTTATGCAACACATGAGGCTTGAACAAAAGGGTTCTCTGTTTATCCGCCTCAGTACTGTGACTCTGCCGATGACTCACATTAGGCTTTGTAGCCTGTGTCAGCAACAATATTGAAACAACATTGGGCTCGTCCGTTTGGTTTATTCATATTGCATTTAGTTTTGAATTGGAACTGAAAAAAGGATGAATTTTTTGTGGGGGTAATTTGTTATTTATTGACACTTGTTTTTTAGTAAGAGTGTGTTTTGGTCTGCACATCAATCTGTCTTGCCCAGGGAAGACTATTTGTTTTTTGTTCATTTATTTACTTACATGAGTTCTTCCTGTTTTTTAATGCACCGGCACTAATGAAGCCCTGGTATTGGAAACATCTGTCTAAATGAATCAGACGTTTCACTGCATAAATGAGTTTGGAAAGCCTCTGATTTTATACATGTTGTTAGTTGTTGAAAAATATGACGTTACAATTTACCCCGCAGAGTGTGACAACTTACCCAGTGATGGGGCGACTTTTCACAAATCCAATTCTGTACATATCCATTTATAACTGTTAATTAAAGTGATAAATACAAATCTGAAGATTATCCATTTGTGCACTAGAATGTATTATTTGATTTAATATAGAAAATGAGTGACTGTGATGTACTGAGCCTGAGAAATTGAAGATGCCCCGTTCTCCCCTACAGCACAAGCTCAAGTACAGTCGAGATCAAGACAGACTCGTGTTTGTTGAGGCATACAATGAAAACGCTTCAGAGTAGGCTAAATTAAAGCCAGCGTTGGTAATCTTATTCAAAAGCATTTTTTTGTTTTATTAGTTGAAATTATCATTACGTTCTGACAGCAATAAATCAAATGCTCTGACAAAAAAAAAAGACATAACTACTTACCTGCGCTCACTGTGCATCGCTGGAGTTGTCCACAAGCTGCTAGCTTAACAGCTGTGATTACTAACAATAGCCATACTTGTTGTTTACGTTCACATTGATAATTTTGGGGGAGTGGCTTTGGAGGGAGGCCTGAGGGAGGAGCTGTTAGTTAATGGCCTGGTGAATTACTCTCTAGGTTTAGCAACTTTTGGAGCTAATGCTGCGAGCTGCTTTCATTGGAAGAGAGTTGGCTACACTGGGCTGGTGTTTTCGGTTGGATCATTTTTCAAATCAATTTGCTAGTTTCTCAAGATTACCAACCCTAGTTTTAAATTTACTTTGAGAGGACTTTTATTAAACGCAATCAATTCACTTTTGATACAAAGCAAACACATCGCTCTAATGGTTGAACATGTTAACATGTGAACTGTCCGATTCATGGGGATTTAAGTTTTAGATTTATTTATTTTTTCAGGGAGAAAATAACTAATGTACAAATTTGTTTATTAGAAATAAACAAAAATGCAGATTTTCCTAGCGGGTCAGAGTGGGTTGAATGTTGAGATTGAAAGTTAGTTCTTGACCGGCAATTGACAACAGTCCCACCACGTGGTTTATTCAGTAGCTGTGCTGGAGCTTTCAATCGTAACACACAATCTTCCTCAAAAACTCAGACATCTGCTGAGGAACGTCAGACTCCAGGAGTACTGTTTTGTTTAGATCGACAGAGCATTAAAAATATATATCAAGTGTGTTCATTTGTTAGCTCTAGTTGTGTTGGAAGGTGGATTTTGTTTGTTTGCCCCTGCTTTCAGTATTTATGCTAAACTAAGATAATCTGATCAGAGAGCGGCAACTTTTTGCAAGAAAGCAATTCAGTGCATTTCACAAAATGTCTCTACAATTTCTTTAAGATATAGATATTTGTATTCATCATTTAATGATGAATACAAATTAAAAAAAGTTTGATACTCAGAAAACCTCTTCTTAATTCTTCATAAGGAATGAGCTCACTGAACTCCTTTCATTTACAAAATAGTGTCCTTGGCGAGGATACAGTCAGTTTAAAATAGTTAAGAATTAAATCTCATGTAAAAATCACACATTCTAAATGAAAATAAATGGGCATAGCATTTAATAATGAAATCTTTCAACATTTTCAGAGCGACGCCACTAATGCGGCTCTGATCAGATGGAGCGATCGCCCTCCCCTACCAAGTACACCTGTGAAAGGTCACTGACCCCTGCCGATGGAGATCTGGGAAGACGGCCTGCACATGAAGTCAGCATTGACAGCACAGGGAGGAATAACATTGCTGGGCCTCTGACCTTCAGTGTAGCCTCACACCGTCTTACAACCACTTAGTCAGACATATCTGAATAATACATAAGCTTCTCCTGCTGGGACCACCCCCACCACTCACACAAGCAGAGGAACACATCACAGCATTCACATTAGGACGTGCGGTCTGTATCCCATAGCATCCCATACAGTAATGACCACGATGTGTTTGACCAGCTCCCAGGTCCCACAATATGTTTATAAAGGGACCTATGTGAGCAAAGTGCTTTTTTTTTTAGCTGCAATGGGTGAGCACAGGTTTTTTTCCCACGTTGTATTATAATTGATCAGTATTACTGTTTTTGTTACGTGGCACAGAATTATTTTTCCCGAATTCAGTTTCAAACCTTCAGTTTATTAACACTTTGTCTGCTCTCCATCCTTCCATTTATTCTTTTACATTTAAATTGTGATTTCCTTTTTCCTTTTTCCTAAAGCAATAGCAAAGGCTTAAAAGACAGAGAAAACCAACACAATGCTGCAGTTGTGGCCTCTACAGTAATTCCTCACCTCCATGCAAGTAAGTGAACAATAGCTCGAGCCTTGAGAATTCTGCTGTTTACACAGTGAGAATGAACAGAAATGCATGAAACATTTTAAAATCCCCTGTGATTCCTGGAAAGGCGGGCTGTCTCGCTCTTGTCTCCATCTGCTTTACATACAGGAACAGCTTCACGGTTTGCACTGAGATTATTTGAATTTCATAGAGTGTTTGACATTTGATAATAGTGCAGCGTGTTTATAGATTCTTTACTTTCCTGCCGAAGGTTTCCTATCATGTTTGTTCTGATACATATCAATCAGCCTTCTAGGAATATCTATATTTACAAAGACATTCTGAGTAGCAGGAGCAATGAAAAAAGGGGGAAACAAATGTTTGTGAAACAATTACATTAATTTATTATGTTGGGAGAATTGTTGTCTCTATACCTCTTAATGACTGGACTCTGTAGTTTACCTGTTGAGACATATTCGTTTAACATGTCTCTGTATTTGTATAAGTAAATCAGGCGGTTCTGTCACAGGATCAGTGTTTTATTTTAAATGACTGAGCTTTACTACAGTGGGTTGATCATCTAAAAAAGAAAGACAGATGTTTGTGCAGCAGCAAGGCTGAGAGGTTGTGTGGACAGATGTGACAGTGTAGGAGCAGTGTGTGTGTGTGTGTGTGTGTGTGTGTGTGCGTGTGTGTGTGTGCGTGTGTGTGTGTGTGAGAAAACACTGTTGAAACACACCTGTTCAGCCTGCTGCCGTTGCACAATGGTGGTGGGGATATGATGTCTGATATACTGCATTTTATGAATTTGGAGTGCAGAGGTTACTCCCCTCTACTGGAGCACAGAGTGTATGCAGATCAAAGTGTGTGCTGAAAAAATAAATCCAAAATAAAAACGTCCTCATCCTTGAAAATGCTTGAATTGAAATATCGCTGAGTTCCCGTGTTGGTGCAGTATTTTGAGAAGCGTTTAATTCTCGTCTTTGACACCTTGCTCTTATCGCGGAACCAATGTGTTCCGCTGTCCGAGTTCCTTTCCGGTCTGTTTTTGATGCGACACCGGCAGCAAAGTTGTTGGCGTCCGTGGAAGAAGCGGCTCCTGCTCTGGTTACAGTCCCCTGTATGAACGGTAGTCATGGACTGACGGTGTAAATGTCGAGATAACAGGTAAATAAAGTATTTAGCGTCTTTAGTTCCTCAGCGAGAAAGTAAACTTAACGTTTCTGTTTAAAAAGGCGTCGGTTTCCTGAACGTGATGTGCGTGCGCATGTCAGCCTTAAATCAACTTAAATGTTACACTTTTGTGTTTCCCTGCCGTAAATAGTCATGTCTCTGAATGTCGTATTCACAATGTCCCGCATGTTATCTAATATTACGTCATTAGAGCTGGTAGAACTTTACCAGGAGTCAATAATGCATTACAAATAATATAGGCTGCATAATTAAATGATGTGCCAATATTTCATTTTTCGTATTTGCTTAGAGGTTCAGAATCAAACTAAACATATTTAGTCAAATCCTCATGTTTAGGTCTCATGTATAACTTGCATTTTTAAATAAAGCTTTTGATTAAAATTATTATATATTATTACTATATGCGGCAACAAATTTGACATCAATTCATCTTTTTGTAGTTTTTTAAGAGTGGATACAGGGTTATCTAGAAATGACACTAGAGTACAATTCCTAAGGTTTTTAAGAAAAATATGACTGAATATGAATGAATTTGAGGTGAATTTTCAGTGAAGGTTTACTCTGCCCATCCTCCTTAATGACTTCCATAATGTTATTAGACAGTAGGACTGTAATTTCCTCAAATATCCCTAATAATTACTGCTTTTTTTGTGTGTTCATTTGCAAAATGTGTGTTAAGTCAAAGATTGCACAAATATTTCAGTTGCTGAGCATGTGCAGAAAACCCGACTGCTCGGAGTCCTGTTGGAAGGCCCTGCAGGGTCCTAACTGACCTGACACGGGGGAATCCCTCGGGCCTGTGGCATATTAAATACAACCATCCACTTCAGCTCTGTCAGCCTCAAAGCTCTCAAGGCCGTGTTTCTCTACTCAAATAAACCAGGTGCTCAATGTGGGCTGCCTCGTATTTTGGCATCATCTCCAGCTTCACACAGCATCTAAACACGGACGGAGTCACACGCAGGCAGAGTTTGGCGGATACAGATATGTCATGTGACAGAGTGTCGTCACTGAGCATGTGTCACACGCACACAGTTTTGGCTCGCGGTGTCCTCACCTGCCGTTTGGTGTGTGTGTGTGTGTGTGTGTGTGGTTTTAGCTAATAGTGGACCCATGACCAGCTGAGCACAGAACGAGCGATTAAATGACGACCTTTGCCTCTGAATATTACGGTGAATTGTTGAAGTATTCCACAAACAGTGCGCATGTAAATTTGACTGTGAATCATCATCATCATCATCATCATCAGCATCATCAGCATTAGGGATTCAGTCTGAACAAGTGCTGCCCTGAACTCACCTCCACCGTCTGCCCCGCAGCGTTAAATGAAGACCCGTCTCATCAATGGCCGCGCTGTGGTCAAAGATCTCCGCTGCTCTGCCTCGTAATGAGGAAGAGTTTCCTCTGCAGTTCAGCGACAAAGTGGAGTCAAGTGTGGTGGAAATGCTGAAGCGGTCTCGGCGGCAGCTCTACAGCGACGCCGGCTCCGGCGCCGGCCCAATGCTCAACGCTCAGATCATTTTGGATTTCTCCTGGGAGAAACTCAACACGGGAACGTGGCGCCACGTGGACAAAGAATGGAGACGCGTGTATTCCTGCGGCTGCCTGTTCAAAGTGGCCGCTCTGTGCCGCCACGATCCGTCCGCAGACCAGGTCCTGCAGGCCGTGAGGACTTGTGACATGGGTTTACTCATGGGGGCCGCCATCATGGGTGACATACTTCAGGTCATTGTTCGGATTCTGCAAGGCGAAGTCAGGAAGGCCACGGAATTACAAGAAGAAAGGGAACACACGGAAGTCAAGGTCGGTCCTTTTTATTTTAAACACTCATTATTCATGTGAGCCGGGTCACTTTAGTTCATCATAAGTTATAAGAGAACTCAATAATGCCATCACCGGTGATGTGGGAATAGTCATGTGATGTGGGAATAGTCATGTTTATGTGAGAATAGTCATGTGATGTGGGAATAGTCATGTGATGCTTTGGTAAGATTTTAGTTGAATGCAACTTGTTTTTTTTTTTTTTTTTCAATGTTTTTTCTAAAATTCTTTAGCTCTAAAACTAATTTCTAAAGCACATTCATTATCACATTTACAAAAATAAAAGGAAGGATATGCTCATGATGAATAAAATATGATGTGTGCTGCTGATTTTAATTTAGGAGACCAATAAGTGCTCCTTTGTCATGAAAGGTACGCATGTAAAACTACATGTAAAACATTAGTTTTATGAGGAGCAGCCACAGATGAGATTCGTGGAGGACCTTTCAGGATAAGCTTCTCTAAAGTTTTAGACAAGTATTTCCTTTGTCGCCCTTTATTTTGTCGCACTCCGTCAGATGTCACTGAAGATAAAGGCCAACAAACACTCAAATGTCAGATCACTTTGTTTAGATGCCATCAAGACGGAGAGTTTAGAGGAAGGTTAGTTGGATGTTTCTCAACTACATGTTTGTTTCTCTTTGAAGAAGAGAAGAAGAGAAGAAAAAAAAGTATAAATTCAACCACCTTCACTATAAATGTCTATTTGGTCTCTAGAGTCGAGCTGGAGTGCTGCAACTCATTTCATTATCTTTTCTTCTGCCAATTAATTCTCTGTGGTTTCTCACTCGCTTTTGAAATTTACTTGCCCAGTTTCTTGATTAACCATCACGGTTTCCCATGTAGATGTCTTCAAATAGCTTCTTTTGCCCCAGCAACAGTCCAAAATCGAATTACATTGAATTTACTATCGCATAAAGAATCTAAAAAGCACAAATTAACACCTCTTCAGATCCCAGTTTTGGCTTCAGCCTGAAGAAGTGACGTAGACGCTCTTAGCTTTCTGACTATATCGACGAGTCCTTTCAGCTCTTGTAGAGAAATACGATGATCGTTTCCCCTTAAAGCTCTTCATCTCAGAATGGAATTAAAGACTTGACAAACCCTTGTTGTTTTGGCATCATTAAGAGAATGAAGACGGAGATCCCTCGTGTGCCTGTGATCAGAGAGGAGTGGGCGGTTCCCAGGATAAAGTGTCCTTCACTGGAGAGCTTCAGCAACAACTACCTGCTCCCCCTCAAACCAGTGATCTTAGAGGGGGTCATCGAGCACTGGCCCGCCCTCAACCAACACCCCTGGAGGTTTGGCTTTTTTTGTTCAATTAAAGAGTGCCATTTGTTTTGTCCCGATGACATCACCGTGTCAGCCGTCTTCCCTCTTATAAACCCATCTGTCAGTATGAGTATGTTAAACGCATTAGTCAAACTCTCGACCAGAGGCCTGCCAGAAGATTAAAGATTAGTCCCAAATGCATAGTCGTGAGGGATAGAAGTACATTTTCCTTTTAGAACTCAAACTCACGGTGTTAATATGTACATCAGGAGTCCTCCATCATGGTCAAAGCCTTCGACCATACCTTCGTGTTCGTCGTAGCCATGTGATCAGACTGATTTACGACTGTGATGCCAGCGGAGTGCGAGGACAGAAAACCTGCAGCGCTCTGCTACCGAAGCACCGCTGGCTCGTAGAAAGCAACAACATTAAGTGAATTTAGGTTGGTTTACTCATCAAAGCCTCCCTGATTGCTGACTCTGTCTGCCACCAGAGTCCGATATAACTGTCTCTCAGATTATCCCCCGCTGTCCTCCCTCTCGCCGCCGGCTGCTGACAGCTGACTAGTCACTCTGACACCTGACATACGGCTCCTGGCGCCTGGCGCTCAGCTCTGATGGTGGAGGAGGAGGACATCCAGAAATGCACACATGGCATATTTTTTTTTTTTTTTTGTTTGTTTTTTCCAGCAAGGCTCGAATCCTCAATAACCAAGTTTGTGACTTCTATTGTTGTTTCACAGTTATGATTAATTCATTGCTTTTTCTCTCCCTCTCGCGAAGCATAGAATACCTGAGGTCTGTAGCCGGCTGTCGCACTGTCCCTGTTGAGGTGGGCTCCAGGTACACGGACGAGGAATGGTCACAGACGCTGCTTACGGTCAACGAGTTCATCGATCGATACATTCTGAATAAAGTGAGTGCACCCTCCTCCAGTCCTGCTGCGTCGTCAACGACGAACGACCTCCGTGTGGTTTCTAACGCGGAGTTTTGATTTTACTTTGCGGATCAAACTCGCCCAGGAGGGAGGGAGCGGTTCGGGTTATCTCGCTCAACACCAGCTCTTTGATCAGGTACGGCATCGTCTCTTCTGACTGCGTCATTATCCGAATAATAGTCTTGTTCATTTTGTCAGTTCACTAGTTGATTATTCAGGTCATATTTTTTGCCGCTGTGAAGAATTGAATTCTCCTTATTCCCAGCTGTCATCCTCCCAACGCATTGTTTTGAACAGTATTGACTTTTAGTCCTAATTTTACCGTACAAGTCAATAAATTGTCTGGATTGAACTTTACAAAAAGGGCACCTTGTCAAGCTAAAAGTTCTGTATTTTGGGCTGTTTGATAGAACACAATGAGGCCAGACGCTGATTTCTCACACAATATCCTCGTCCTTCCTCGGCGAATCATATGTTAATTACACGTATCTAGAAAACTGACGAAGACAAATTCGATGTTTTCCTTCAGATAATTAACACATCTTTGTTATGATTGGTGATCTTGTCTTACTTTTTTAGAAGAATAATGACCAAAAGCGATATTATGTGCAGATAATTTTGGAGTTCACTGTCCTCTGAACTGAATCATTTGTAGTCTTGGTTTCTTTGATCCATTACTACGAGTCTGGCTTCATGTTACTTCACCATCTTAAGTGTTCTCTCCATTCTTTACATTCAGAGCATCAATATAGCAGCAAACAGCTGTTATCTATGTGAAGATATGGAGGAGTGATGTCTACCTGTGCAGAGAATGAAGTCGCTCTCCCTCTGTGTGTGTTGTTCGCCCTGCTTCTCCTTGCTTTGTTGACATAATTGTGCCTTTTAGTGCATGTTCGTGCACGTGAGCGTGCCCCTCTGGTTAGCTCATGGCTGCAGCTCTGCACTGCTCTCACCCAGCGGTTATCATCCTGACCGCCATATATGTTCAACGTGTGTGTGTAACATGAAGGAGCTTCAACTTAAATTTCAGTGTGCAACCCTTTTTTGTAAAATGACAAATAAAGGAACCCAAAGACAATCCATCCAGTACAAGTTGAGATATTTCAGTCTGGCTGACAAACTGAAACACCATGAGCAAATGCAAAGTAAAAAAAAAAACTATATATATATATATATATTATTATTATGTTATTTTTTATATATATTTATATATTTTGTTATATATTTAAAAAAAACTATATATATATATATATATATATATATATATGTGTAATTTTTACTATACTTATAACTATACTATAACTATAATTATACTTTAACTATATTTATATATTTAAAAAGAAAAAACGATATATATATATATATATATATATTTGTTTTTATTATTTATTTCATGTTACTTGCTAAAAAGCGTTGGCAAATGTTGCCGAGCGAGTCTTAAATGCCCTCTTGATGTGATTTTTGTTTGTTTGATGTTGCCTCAGATACCGGAGCTGAAGGAAGACATCCGCCCTCCGGACTACTGCTGCCTCGGAGAAGGAGACGAAGACGACATCACTGTTAACGCGTGGTTTGGGCCCAGAGGTACGGTGTCTCCTCTCCACCAAGACCCTCAGCAGAACTTCCTGGCTCAGGTGACGATATCAAGGCTGTTTTATGAATGCAGTTAGTGTCAAAGATCTGTCGGGGGGCCGCCGCTTGTTTACCACGTGGGATTTCCCTCCCCGTTTTTACACAACAGGTGGTGGGAAGCAAATACATTCGCCTATATTCCCCAAAGGACACCGACAAGCTGTACCCTCATCAATCACAGCTCCTTCACAATACCAGTCAGGTGGGGTTGACGGTCCACAGAGATGGTGCATGTTGAGCCTGTAAATATATGCAGCATTTCCAATTCCTGACTCCTTGCATGTAGGTGGAGGTGGAGAATCCAGACGCGGAGCGTTTCCCGGAGTTTGCCCGGGCTCCGTATCTGGAATGCGTGTTGCAGCCCGGAGACGTGCTGTTCATCCCCGTCCAACACTGGCATTATGTCCGATCCTTAGAGCTCAGCTTCTCTGTCAGCTTCTGGTGGTCATGACTGCAGATCCATGATAAAAAAAAATAATATATATTTTTGTACAATTTGAGTTGAGCTTGTTTTTCTGCGTCTGTGGAGGGAAATCAATTTGGAGTTTTTAACTAATGCGCGGCTAATTCTCATAAATCTAAGGACAACCGCTGATCACACAAACCTTTGATCCATGAGCAATGAACACTCACTGCTGAGTGATTAGTTTAATTGTGCTGATGATGATTGCAACAACATCCATTGTGTGGAAAGCTAACAGCGGGGAGAACAAAAAAAAAACAAATGAGCAGTTAAAACTGTTTGTGCTCATCTCATCCTGCATATAATTACCGAGAGTTGTTAGTCATCTCACTTGATGGGATATGTTTCTCTTTTCAAATTGGTATATTTAATTGTGCTGTGAACCTTCGTCATACAACTATCCTCAGATGTGTGATTTCCATAATTCATGGAAATGAGGCAAGTCTTCCAAATTGAATGAGCCAGTGAGCTACAGGTATGGAGACGTGGTGGTAAACACGGCGCTCTGGTTAAACTGACAGTCGGAGACAATCAAGCAGGTTCCAGACAAAAGTGAATAAATGAAATGAATTAATCCCCTGGGCACAGACAGACTTTGAAATTAAAGAAGTCTCTCTGGTTAAGTACCCTGACAGTACAACTCTTGTCGCGCTTCAGAAACACAACCCCCCGACTATAAAGACAGCAGCACTTCGTTTCACATTTCCGATTTCTAACAAGCCCCGGTCGTGTTCCCCGCAGGTCCATTTCGATCAAACCTTCTAATTAGAACCATGAAGGATGACAAAATTAAGGCGATCAGCTTTGATGTACACATTTGATCTGCTTTTCAAGCCAAATCCACAGTCAACTGAAGTAGTGTGCTGGGAAATCAAAGCTGAATGAAACTGAGGAGATGGCGACGAGTTGTGTAGGATTGGTTTTTTTTTTTTTTGTCAACACAATAGCTCAAGAAACTGAAATTAATTATAATAAATTTTCTCTCATTTAGAAAAATGAGTGAGAAAGAAAAACAAAACGTGAATTTGCTGCAAATTTACATCAAATGGGCTTAAATCGCCAAAGTGTTTGTCAATATGATCTCATATTTGCATTTTAATAATACATAGCTAATAATGTACTTATCTTGACATCTTCCACGGTAGTGCTACAAATACAAAGTGTCAAGTTTTGATGTATTACTTGTGTTCAGCTGATGCATTACCCAGTGTTCAGGTAATAGACTTATCCGAACCTCGGTACTTTCCTTACGAGGTTATCTAAACTAATAACATGAACCCGGCCGGAGTTTAATTCTGTGAGTAAGCGCTGTATACTTCACTTAGCCCATCAGCTCTTTGTTGTTGTCAAGTAGGCAGCACAATTGACTTAAGATCACACAAAAGTGCTTACTCTCATTATAATGTAATCAATACTCAATTACCAGTAAAGTAATGTGGGACCTCCGGGCCTATAACCCTTTCTCTTACAGCCCGACGCTCTCCTGCTCCTCTTTTGATTAATGGCCTCGTGGATTTTCAAATAAATCTGGCAAATCAGGATTAAAGCCAGTAGATTTATCTTGTTTTGTGTTACAATAAACTGGACGTACATTGGCTACGTTATGGTGAGTAAAAAAAACAACAACAATCCAGCTCTGAAACACAGGCTGGTGTTTCCCTTCTGAGGGGAACATTTAATCTGTTCTCCGACTCGGCTCAGTCAGGAAGCATAAAATTCAAGCGTGGGCCCTCAATTTGTCCGATTTACAGGTCAAAGGCAACTTAATAAGCGTGACCTCAGTAATATCCCTCTTTATTCATATTTATTTATAAACCGAATCTTTTATTTCAGTGGTTTCCAGAGGCCTCGACTGTGTTTTGCATCTACACCATCTTTACTGTTTATTACAAAATGCTACATAACACAGTAAATCAGCATGTTCGAATAAATCACTGGAAAAGAATAAGACCATTCAAAGATTCACAAAACTGGGAGGAAAACATTGACAAAATGCAAAATTTACACACACACACAAGGTTAAGAACAATGATTGTCAGGCATTAATTACTTAATATTTCTCTGAAACATGACATCAACAATATTGCATTATTTTCTCATCTATTTTCATCAAACTGTCAATCATTCTGGCAAACTATGAACAGCATTAAAAAATATCATTTTTTAGACACATAAAATATTTTCATATAACAATGCCTTTTAATAACAAACCTGAGCTGGATGCAATGCAAATAAGTACGAGATAAGGCAAAAGGTTATTTTTAAATCCTACAGTAAGACATAAAGATTAATGATTAATGATGATACTGTGTAGTGGCGGGTTATTGGTACAGACGGTGCAAGGTGCAATCTAAGCTGAACCATGTGACGCTGAGGGCAACTGCAAACGTTTCAACTGTTGCAGCAACTCAAACGTTTTATCCAAATGTAGACGACCCACGACGTGTTAGTACAAAGCTCCTCCCACAAAAAAAAACAAAAAAACAATCGACGCCGATAAGGGAAATGTCCTGGTTCTAATATTCCTGCGAATCTCCGGAGAAGCTCTGCATCCGCTCCACGGTGAAGAAGCTGAGCGTCCCGGCGAAGCCCAGGACGACCATCGCGAGGAGCTGCCACTTCAGCAGCAGGTAGCCGCTGTAGAGGAACGCCACCGCTGCAAACACAGACTGACAGAGGAGAGCAGGCCGCACACGTTAAAGTCCAGCACACGTCACCCATGGGTGCTGGAGAGGAAGTGAACTTTCTTCTCCCCCTTGTTCTTCTTTTTTGCAATTCATTGAGAGGAAAAGACCAATCAGCAAATGGCATCCTCTGTTTAGAGCCCATTATTTTTATAAAAAGAAATCTAAATTACTGTTATGTTCATGTGCAACTGAAATCCCAATTTAGTCCTTTTTGCAGTCAGAAATGAGGTCAATCGGTTAATTGTTGTTAATTGTTGTTGTTTTTCTCATTAACAGGAGAAACGTATTGGCTGTATCCAAATGAGATCTCCGGAGACCGGTAGTCTGTCAAATTATTGCAAAACTAAGAAGCGCCATCGTGAAAACCAACAAATATAAAATAGAGTTTCTCTCTTTTGGTATTGGAAGAAAACAGGACCAGTGATTTACAGAGCATCTGTGCATGCTGTAAAAAGACCCCCAAAAAAAAAATGCAATTTAATTTCAGTTGAATATAAAACGCCACAATGTCCGGGGTTTATTTCTTGTTACAGGCCAATCTTTGCAGCGAAGGTAACGGGGGGGGATCAAGAGACGTGTGAGGGTCTCGTTCTTTTCCTTTTTATGGGGCTTCAGGTGAATTTATTTCATACTTGACAAGACAACATTTGAACCCGGCTTTGCACAGCTCTGCTAACAACGCCGCAGAATTGTCAACTCGGGATTACCTGGATGAATTTGAAGATGGCAAAAGCGGGCGTGCTGTGTTCAGCATAAACGCAGCCTAATATGCTGTAGAGTTGTGTGTTGAAGCAACTGTCCCCGAGCCCGAGCAGGAAGCTGCACAGCAGGGCGATGGACACGCTGAAAGAGAAAATATAGCTCTTATTAAAAACAAAGCCGGTTTGGAGCCGGCCTTCCCCGTGTTCACTCTTCTTTATGCTTAATCACCCACCTCGGAGCTAGAAACGGTGTACTTTGGGTGGTGGTGTTAAAGACGACGGGGGCATCATCTGGGATGTTGAGGAAGATCAAATAGACGGCAACGAAATGGACGACCATTCCCAGAAACACCACGGAGGTCCGTCTGAAGCGATTGTTCTTGCACAACAACCCGAACAAGCCTCCGCCTGACGGAGGAGAGAACGTATTTATGGATGCAGAGACCGCCGGTGACTTTCAATCACCCAAACGAGCTCCGGGAGAGTAACGGTAACTTACCCACAATTTCTCCCATGCCTACCACAATCCCAGAGATCCCGATCAGGCCTTTCGCCGAATCTCCGAACTGTGTGGTGGCTCCGATACACGTCCCGTACACTCCGCTGTAGAAAGACAGCTCCAGGCCTGCGGAACGAGAGGGGTCATGCTGCGGCCTCCATGCGTATTACCTTAACGCATTCCCCATGCGACTTACCGCTGTATGCCATGCAGGGACTCAGGAGCAGGATAGTTTTGGTCTTCAGAAGCTGCAGGATCGTTCCTGAACACAAGGACACACAATACTCTGTTTTTAATTGCTAATAAACATATTTGCTAATGATCACAAGTGGATCGAGCTCAGATAAAAATGCAGACGTTGAGGCCCCATTACCCTCTGACAATTTAATGCAGATAAAAGATGTGAATATATTCTGTTTCATTAAGTCAAAAAAAACACATTTAAATGCAGGTGGAAAAAACCCCCTGGGGAGAAACTTTAACCGGGAGGTTAGGGAAATACAGATTTCAAAAGAAGAACTCCCGCGAGGTCTGTTTATATATGCCTGGGTGCCCTCTCTTGACATGAATCACTGTGCATCTTTGATGAACCTGATACCTTTGAGGCAGGTGTGCACAAGTCTACATGCAGACAAGATACACGCGAGACAAAGAGCTATCTGATCCTCCAAACAACTGCAGGCTGCACTGAAGGCGGGTGCAAGCGCAGCATAAAACAGATCTAATCTGAAAGAGGCCGTTTCTCGGTGCTCTCTGGTAATGCCGGGTGATTTTTATCCACATGAAAGACATTTCCACTAGAAGACAAACCAAACTGCCTGCGACTGCCTGCTGGTTTCAGACTGAGAGCAGCGAGGTGCGGAGCACTGGAGGTGACCGGCAGTACGTCAAATAACGGAGAGCGAAAAAGGAAAAATAAAGAAACAGGTCTCTGGTGCTCTTTTCTGGAATACTTTGTGAAAAATCTCAGATGATACAAATTTAGGTAAAGAAGTAAACGGCGTATATAGCGTGAGCGTACAGGACCTCCTCTATATTTTCTAAACAGACTTTTGGTCTAGTGACACCTGCAGGTTGAAGTGTTCCCTGCTCAGAGGCCTTCAGGCCCCAACGATGAATCCTACAGACGTCAGCTGTCTCCTTTCAGCTCCTCGATGATCTTTGTGTGTTGCATCATGGGAGAATAGCGTGCGTCTACAGCACAAATGGATCGGGTTTCGTCTGCGTACTGTCTGGTTGGACTTTACGTCAACGTGTCCCTTTCTCAACACGATGCATACTATGAACCGGTTTAGAATGAGTATAGTTATATTGTTATGACGTATAGTTCATTGATTATCCATCTTTACCTATGTATTTGTAAATAATACAAACTTACTGAATTCTGACTTGGCGTCCTGCACGGCAGTGTGAGCTCTGTTCTTATACCTAAACAAGAGAAGATAAAGCAGTTTTAACTTTGACAAAGCTGAAATTAATAAATACAAGTTTCACTGCAACACACAAACTACGACATAACTTCATTCAAAGGGACAAACGGGTAACGTGATTAAAAAAAATTCAGGACACTTGATTCCTGAAAATCTCAAGCCACTGCAGAGAGTGCGAGGGCTCCCTGAGGGATTCCTTGTTAAGCTGTCAATCACTCAAACTCAGCCAATAAGCAGGATCACATATCTGCATCTAAGAGATACCCAAACGGGTTCTGAACACAAACCGCTGCCACAGACGGACACATTTGCTCCACAACGAGAACACCGACAAGACGTCTGTACGATCTAACAATTTCAGTCTCATCATTTTTCTACTCATCATGTTTTGAGTTGGACTTCCTTCAGAGTCGAGCCGTACAAGTTGATGTACCGCGTCTGGAGGGTCTGGGGTTCTAACCGCCGTCCCTCTCAAAGAGAGCGTCTCCGTCCCAGCTGCCACAGATCTGCCTGATTGCACCCTACTTGCGTGAAGTGTGGTGATTAGGCTCGACCGTGTCAAGACTTCAATGATCAGCCGAAAAATGGTCTGTCATTTTTATTTTTTGTGAAGGACAAGAATGATCTAAAAAAAAGTCCCTCAGAACTGCACTGGTAAGTCATCTTGACAAACCGTGCAAAATTCAAGGTGGGTTATTTGAAAAAAAATCTATATTTTTAAGTGGCGCGGTTATAGTTTAACATAGTCAACTGCATGAAAATAACTTTTTCTTTGTGTTGCACAGAACACAGGCTGCTATTATACTTTTTACTCATCACTTGAGGTTCGTACCCTCCTTGTCCTTTTTCAAAAGTGGTTCAGGCGTGTTTTATGTATTCCGAGTGATTTTGACAACAGGGACAAAGGTGTAATTATCTCGAGGATGTTCGTTTACGTCACGCGAGCTGAGAGCAGCGACTGCCCTTCCTCTTCAGAGAGCAGCTCCTCTTCGTGATGGCTCGTTCTCAACAGGAGGAAGCTGAGCGTGCCGAGGACCGAGGCGACCAGCAGGGACAGGAAAATGTTTTTCCTGCTGCCGTCTGAGAGAGGAAGATTAAAATAAACCGCTTAATTAAAATACACGAGATATATTAACAACATTAAGCTCGGAGCATATTCAGAATAACCAGTCAGTCATTTAATCCTCTTGGTGTTTTGCTTTCATCATCGTGCAAGATTTTGCGGTTATATTTACGGCGGTGCTTACTGGAGCTTCACCCTACCTGATATCTCTGTCCTTCCGTTCCAGTCAAAATAAATGTAAAGATTGCCAAATAACATGCTGTAAAAAAAAAAAGTAAAGCAGGTGAACCAAGTGAGTTGACAGACACAGAAAAAAAAGCTTACATTTTACATTGTTCTATGCCATCATTAGACCTATTTTTAAACTCTTTGGGTAATTCGACAAAAGAGTTGTCTATCAATAAAAAAAAAAAAAGCAATGGCCATACACTGCTATTTAAAATGTCTTCTGAGAAATCATGTTTGAAAGATGGAAAAGGAGTACAAGAAGGACTGGACTTTTTCTGGGGGGGTTCAAGCGCTGCATTTCTAAACACAAGAATCTGCATTTCTGCCTTTGAGGAGGGTTCTTTCCCCTCTTTTTAAGATCTGTATCTGCCTTTCATGGTGAACAGGGCAGTCCTATAAGATGCTGTGATCTATTTCTGTCTTTAATTACATATTACCTAAACTAAAAAATGTAGATGAGCAATTAGTCTGTCCCGAATGCCTCAGCGAGCGAGAACAGGGCTTCTTCATGAAAGGCAACAGGAAGTGCACGTTGTATGTGTGTGTGTGTCCGCCGGCTGTGAAGACCTGATTCGTAAGTTTACTGTGGCGGGGATCACAACTGCAGAGGCAGATTAGCGTTGCTCTGTTGTCAGCTTTGGAGCAGATGACAGCCAATGTAATTATTATACTAATTCAATTTGCATATTTTAACAAACACAAATGAGTTGTCCGAGCCAGCGTGCAAGAGCAGTGGGCCGAGTACGAGCGATGAAAAGGCCAAAACGCTCACCTGCAGGACCCTGATTCAAGAGGTTCGGCTGTTTTTTACATTGTGCAGAGGGAAATAATGACCCGCTGACAGATATGACAATTTGTAACGTGATTTGTTAAATATATTCTGAAATAAAGCATACGGTAATATCCTGTCAGGCTAAAAATACATGCCTGACAGTATTCCGGCTGCTATGTCTTTGATCAACTGGAATAGTTGCATCAAACAAAAAGAGGGAAAAAAAACATGACAAACATTGTGATCAATTGTGTGTTATGCACTGAATGTAATAATGGGGGGAAAGTATATAATGCAGGCTACATTATTTGCGACCTTGGGTTGCTTTGAGAAGCAAATAAGCAGGAGGATGTTCAGTTTCTCAGGAAAAAAAAAAACGAATGACTCAAGGCCGTAGTTGGACCATTTTCAGAGAATCGCATAAAGTATTAAAATGTTTAAAATTAGAATATTGAAAAGGTAAAGACTGCGGTGTAACTGTGTCGGGAGCTGCTTACCTGCACTGCAGGAGAGCCCAGAACATCCCTGTGTTCCTGTTGATGGTGGAAGCGTCCGAGTTTTCCACCAGGAAGTGTCCTTGAGCTGTCCACAGCACTGTGGGGAAGGGAGGGAGACATTTAACCACTCTGTTCATTTCCCACACCAAGTGAAATATTATCTGTCTGTGTTGGTAAGTAATGCATCTAACCACACAGTAGCGCCCGGGGACGTGATCAAAATCCATCACAGTGCAGTGATTTGAGGCTGAATTATTAACGGACCCAAATCATTTTCCCGCAGTTTTTCCAGTAAATGCTTAACAAAAAGCTGCTTTCTCAGCATTTTCATTAACATCTGCATGCAAAAGCTCAAAGTGCTGCACACTATTTATTTGCCAAAATAAACTCCTAACCCATTTAAGGTCTAATTTGGGATGTCCTGTTTATATGCAGCAACACGTCCCAGTCATGATAATCCCTGTATGCATGATTAAACACTATTTTCAACAGAGAAACGGAGCTTGAATATGCTGCTAAATAAAACAGGAACCAAGCTGAAGTATTTATGTGTGCTTTTTTTTTTTATAACCAGGCTGTGATTCAGTATGTAGGCTAGAACTTATATGAATAGTTGATTAACCAATATTTGATAAATGACAAATTGTTTCTGTCGTTCTTCAAGCAACAATGCCAAATCCTTTGCCACTTTCAACTTCTCAAACGTGAGGATTCGATGCCTTTCTTTGTCACATCTGCTGGTCTTCGGCTTTAGGAGACAAAAGAAGACACTCGAAGATGTCTCCTACAGCTCCGGGGGATTATAAGGAACATTTTCCCCTGTTTTCTGGCATTTTTATAGACTCAACTATAATCTGCATGATGATGCAAACGTTTCAAAAAAGTTACAATCGTAGCTTCATTGCTGTTTGAAACCATAACACAAAAAGACTAATTCCACGTGTGGTGAGAGGGACTTACTGGCTGCTGCGATGCCGATGAGGACAGAGGTCAAGTAGAAGGACCACGTCGAAGGGATGATGAACACAGCGACGTAGCCACTAGAGAGAGAGAGAGAGAGAGAGCGCGTGGAACAGCAATGAGCAACATCTCTGTCAACCTCCTGCATGTGATTACCATGGCGATGCTTACCTGTAGAGTAGGCCACTCAGAAACATGGTCATCTTTGGTCCAATTACTGCAACGACTGTCGGTGCCAGTAAATTGGCGAATGAAAAGACCCCATAGATGATTCCAAGACTGTGATGGGGGGTGTGGGGTGTGTGTGTGTGTGTGTGTGTGGAGGGAGGGGGGGTGGGGGGGGGGATCAACAGACAGGTTTTAAAAGACAAAAGGACTGAATATATTTTCTCCATCCTGAGTTGAGGGTGTGAAGCTGCGTGTCCTACCTGTGGTACCCACTCCCGCTGAAGGTATCGTTCCGCAGGCTTTTCACGACAGTTTGCTGGAAATGAAGGAGAGCGCGGGGTCAGACTGGCCCGAGACGGGTCATGTGTCCTTAATTCATTCATCCGGTTTGACACATTCTCTGACCATTGAAGAAAATTAGAAACACGAGGTGCGCCAGACTTTGGCTCCGTTTCCTCCTGCGCGTTAGACATCTCGCCGTCGGATTTATTTATTTATTTAGAATCAAAGTTTTAATAACAAAATGCGTGTAGGGAAAAAAAAAAAAAAAAAAAAAAGCATTAGTTTTATGGTTTATTGTGATCTGCACACAGATACTAATTATTCGGGATACATAATACAAATAGGCCTCGACACTCAAAGAGGAGTATTTCTAATTGAGCGTCACAGTTACAGATGTGTATAAAAGCGCGATGGAGATGTTTCATCTGTGTCATGAGACTTTAAACCGGTTCCTATCAGCTGGCCGTCTTCTTCTTCCTGAGGCGACAGCAAACAAACCCTGGGCTGAGGAACAACGCGGCAGAGAAGTGGAACTTACTTCTACGTTCCCGCAGGTGGTGAAGGCGGTGAAAATGAACAGAAATCCAAGTCCCAAAATCACCACGTTGACGGTCCTTGTGTCTGCCATGGTGAGTTGTTACTGGTCCCAGCAAGAACACACCCTCGACCCACTGGTACCGCGGTGCTGGCGACTCATCGGCACCACAGCGGAGACGCGGAGCAATCCATCTGAACAAAGTCGCGCGACTAAAGTTGACTTTGCTGTTTAGTAACAGTGTGCAGAGTATTATGGGACACGGGGAGCAACAATGCAGCCCTGTTAGGAGGCCACTTCCCCTCGATCATAAGCAGCCTCTTATGATAGAGGCATGACAACTTGTGACTTTAATTTCAGCCAATTTTTTTTCCTTTTTTTTGCGGTCTTCCTTGTCCTTCTATGACTTCTATGTCCGTGTTTTCCTTTCCCCCCCTCTCCCTCTCTTTCTCTCTCTCTCTCTCTCTCTCTCTCTCTCTCTCTCTCTCTCTCCCCCCCCCTCCCCCCTTCTTCTTCTTCTTCTTCTTCTTCTTGTATAATTTGCGGTCATTTCCACTGATATAGCGTTGCTGCCTTCCAGAGGTATCCTGGAGGAATATCCTGTTGTTTGAGCTTACTTTTACTCAAGTATACTTTTGAGGTACTTGTACTTTACCTTTTCTGCTACTTCATACTTCTACTCCACTACAATAAAAAACTTTTTTTTTTTTAATTACACTACTTCTTATTATGATACCTTAGTTGCAGATTCAGATTGATAATGCAAAATATCATCAACAAATATTGATGTATTAGACATTCATCTAGTATAAGACTGTATTGATCCCTTGGTAAAATTCCCAAACTACTGTGCAGTATACAGTTCCTACATATTAAGTAATTAAGTCCATAACTGGGTTATACATATCTATCAGCGAGCCTCACGTATCCCAGCCCACGTCCTCCACCATAGATAACTCTGGTGCATATAAATCTGTGCACGCCCATAAAACATCTTGTGTTTTGCACTGATTCCCACAAAGAAGTATTTCAAAGGCCCCAAACTCCAGCAGAGTAATCGAGCACAGAAACTTGTGTTTGAAAGCTCATATCCTTCAGGTGTTTACTTTTACCAATGATTCCTCCCACGGCGCTTTTTGCTGAATCAGCAACAACCATGACACCTTTTCTGAAATCCATGTGTTCGTCAAAATAGAAAGAAAGTTCATCTAAAGCGAGCTATTGCCAACTTTATGTGCTACATGTAGAAGAAAAAATCCTCAAGTGAATTATTTCAGTCTTCTTCTTTTTTTTATAACCTGTAACATCATTGTATGAGTGTATGAGAGCATTTGTTGCAGTTTGTCTTTAGTGATACAAAAAACAGTTACCTGCATACAAAATAATACTCATAATTTCTCTTAAATCATTCCACAATGTAAAGCTTTCATTTCTTAAACCAAATCATCAATATAAATTGCAAATAATGTGGGGAACAAAGCCTCACCTTGTTTCCCCCCTGATGAAGATGAGAACCAGTTGGTGTAATACTCATTTAATCTTACACAAGCTGTGGGATCATTGTCGAGAGCCTGTATAGCCCTATAGAATCCTCCTAATACCCCATATTTAATAAGGCTGTAGACTAAAATCTCTATATCAGTCATGTAAAAAGATTTATTAAGGTAAATAAAACATTCATGTTGATTTATTTGTATATGTTGTAATTGTAGACAATAAAAGACATGCTCAAGACATGACCTTGATTTTTTTTTGCTCCTCAACGAGGAGGCCTTCCCTCTGAAGATGCAGCATGATCCTCTCATTAAGTATAATACAGACTGAAGACTGAGCTCATGAGGCTGATCCCTCTGTATTTATTGGCATCCTTGTGTCCACACTGTGGGTTTTAGTATTGAGCTTATAACAGACCAAAAAGTTGGAATTCTAGCAGATTCAAAACATTGAATTATTCACACAAAATATAAAATAATGGGTGATTTTTAATATTGTTTTCACCCGTTTTGCTCTAGTGATAGCGATTTGAACTAATTAGCCAATTCCTTATTAACTTACACAATATCCCTCCTTTAGTATTTGGCTCTCTTTTACATTTTTTGTGAAACATACTTCCTTATAATACCTTTCATCAAAATCGGAAGTTTTACTCTCCGGGAAAAAATACTTTTAAAGTATCTCTCCCATCTCTAAATTACCTCAGAAAACCCAATCACAGGATTACCATCAAGCCCCAGCACCTCAATCGGTATTTTCCAAACTCGCCTCGGACCCAATTTATTTTTCTTGGGGCCCAAATCTCTGGGGATTTGATGTTTGAATTGTCCTCAAGTTTGACACCTGTCCTCTTTCAAAACACCTTTTGTAGAATCTGTATCTTCTGTCAAACATATGCTGGCTGACAACTTCTAAGAATGTCTTCTTTTCTAAATGATTGAACAATTCATAAACATGTTTTCATCTTTTGTGCATATACTGTAATAATTCTTTTGAATTCACATTCCAATATGGTTTGTTGTTTAAAAAAACAAAACGTGTCCTTTTTGAATAATGGTTGTCTTCTATTTCTTCTATAATCCTTTTAATCAAACAAACTACAATACTATATAATCTAGATAGTCATGTTCTTGTAAGTCATTATTAAAGTCCTGCTGACTTAATTAATTATGTAATTGAGTAGTTGTAGTGAGGGGCTACGAAATAACTCCCATATATTCAATTTTTAAGTTTAGTTTCTTTTTTTTTTATTATAAATGTTAACTGTTACAAGTGATCTGCAACGTAATTACTTGATTTGGAGCTAATTGTTCACTGTAAAAAAAATCTGTGTAATATACGGTAAATTACTTATTATTATAAGACATTACGGTATGATTTTTTTTTCAACCGTAAAATTCACAGTTGAGAACTGTTTTTTGTTTACAGTAAATTACTGGTGAAAAAACTGGTGATGAAAAAAACAGATATTTGAAGTCTTCCACGTCCGCATGACCCTGATGAGCTCTGGGGCGAGCGCCCGGCTCACTGCTGATGGAGTCAACTGGACGCAGGTGAACTCGACCTGCCCTGAATCAGAGCACGTATCACAAGGAGGAGAAACCGTCGCTCCGGTTCCTCGTCCACCAACCAGACCTGTGTTCCTTTGCGCTCTTTAAATCCACCACTTGACAAAGTTTAAGGGGAAGTTCAGTTGAAAAGTTGCTGGATTGTACTGGCTTTCTGTCCCTAATTCAGGTGTCCCTAGTGCAGCCCTCGTCAATAAGGTTACACCCATAGAAACAAATACTTCAAAGAAGTCACCGGTCTGAAAGCATTCAATAGTCGACCACAGCTTTACCACTCTCCACTCCATATTGGTGTATAATTATCATTCAAGGGGCATATCCTTCCATGCATGACTTAAATTATTTTAAAGTTCAATCACTGAGTCCCAATGCTTGTTTACAAAATCATCCAAAATGGCTCTGGAGGGAACCTCTTGCACTTGAAAAAAAAAGAATCTCCACAAAAAAGAATTGCCTCACCTCGTGAACATAAAAAACTAAGCCTCCTTTCTCCATACTGATGTCTAGGGTATATAGTAATAAAAAAAAAAAAAAAGTCCCACCTTCATCAGCTGCAACATTAAAATAATGTATATATTACATGTGGAGTCAGTGATTCTGTCCCACGCACACTATATATTATAATGACCGCCTTGCAATAGGCTAATAAAATATATATTATTTTGAAATGGGCCATTCTGTTTTAAGAGGACCTTTATTTATACTTCAAGTATATTTGATGCATTTTCACTCTTCTCAGTATTTCTCCACAGTGGTGTTGCTAGAAGATTTTCATTGTTTACTGTGTGTGTAATGTTAGGAAACGTTATTTCTATTTCACTCTTACACAAAATTCTTCAAAATTAATAAAACCACATCTAAGTCAATGATGTAATTTTTAGTGTGTTTTAATTGGATTAATTTCAGCTCAGAACTCATTCTAAAATTGTAATTAATCACATGCCTGCATTTCCCACATGATGAAGACGATCATAAAACAATGATGATTATGATCACGAATTAAGAGCAATTAGGAAAAGCCAAATTAAGAGTGAAATTAGTTGATTTTAAAGCAGAGAGTTCTAAATCCATCTTGGAAGTTGTTAGTGTGTAAGAGATGAGAAGCTCGTGTCATAAGAGTAATTAATGAAGCTGAAATTGTTCAACCTGCATATTAGATCCTAATTTTTGGTCTATGTCTCCCATTTTTCTCTCACAATTTCATGATTTTAACAATTAAGTATATACAAAAAGAGGTAGCAATTTTGCTATCTGATTATTGCGCATAGACTTCATGAATTTAAAAGTTGTTGAAGGGATTTCTACTATGTCCATCACCACAGGACCAAAAAAGGTTGTTGTGTCAAGGCTTGAGAGGGACAGGGGTTAAAAGTTATTTCGTCATAGTTGGAGATGTTTCATAGATTCCAATAGTTGGCGATAATGCATAATTTGAAACCCCAAACGTCATACAATGCGAAGGAAGAAGAAAAATAGTATCCAATGGCCATTGAGTGAAGTGCCACCTCTCGTTGTCTGCGTTTGCTGCCACAAAAACAAAGACGCTCAGCAAAGCGAGAGGGCTCACTACCTGTCACTTCCGTGTTTGTAAAAGAATCCCGTAGGCCTTTGTTTCTATATCATGCAGTGACATTATTTGTTTTGCGACCAGCTTAATTGATTGAACTACTCTAGCTCGAGACATTATTTGCCATCAAACCGCTTTTGTCAAAATACAACTTTATTTGCAGTTATTTTCGAAGGCGCATGCGCATTTTCATTCTCTCGTCCTGTCCACCGGCTAACTCAAACCACACAATGTTTAAACGTTAAAACCGTAAATATAGATAAACCTGTTACGCCATTTAAATAATGCATTGCTCTTTCCTCGGTTTGACGCGCTGTCACGCGTGAAATCTGCGTTTCAACACAACTTTCGCTGCGGTCGAGTTTTTTCCTTTTGAATAACAGACATCCTCCCGCTCTCTGTACTCTTTGCTTCAACGTACAACAGATTGTACACAATCATCATGGCGACCCAGGCTGGTGGGTATCGAGAAAATACAGCAGCATTTCCTTCATATCTTTACATTGAGTGTGAACATTGTTTATGGAATAACGTGTGTTAGTAATGGGCATGTTGAGACACGACACTGTTAATGTCGTGTAACGTAAACGTGCGTCTCTCCGGGACGTTATTCTTTAAATGTTCTCCAGGGCTGCAGCTAGCTAACGTTAACGCTCGCTAACAGCAGTCACATTTATCTGGATTCGTGGAGGAGCAAAGTTAATGTCGGGGGAGGTTTGACTCGTGTTGGGGGTTGAACTGGTTAACTGTCGGGGTTCAGGACGCTCACTAAATATGTTTGTGTTTGGGGACGGTAACGACGGAGTAGCAACAAACAGTTTGTTACGCTCACGTTACCAGTTTAGTGACCAGTAAGGCCACTAAGGAGCGAGGAGGCTGGTAACGTCTAGTAACGTCTCCGGCCAGGAGCGGGTCCGTCTGTGGGCAGGAGGAGGGCTCGCTTTCATCTCTTCTTTCACACGACAAGTTGGAAATGATGCTAAGATGAGAAGAAAACTGCGATGGAAAGAGCTAGAAAAACTACGAGAGAGAGAGGGGGGGGGGTAAAAAGCGAAACTAGACTTAAATAAGCACGTACGCACTTTTAATTGCGTACATTCACACACTAGAGCTACTTATTCTGTGGAACAATTTGGAAATAGTTATGAAACACATATGCTGATTTTTTTTTACTTCGAAAGAGAACCATGATAACTATAAATAAACTAGTTATTAATAGCTTACCCACTGTTTATTAAGACTACAATGGGACACGTCATGTGTAAAGTAAGCTAAATATGATATAATGAAAATAAATGTTGATGTGGACAGTATGACTTGAGTGCAATGTGATTGAAAACAATAGGATAGCTTGGTTTCCACCCAGATCTTTTATTATTATTTTTGATTATTCATCCAGGTTCAGACACATTTCGTCTCATGGTCGATTTAGTATTTTTGTTTGTTAGCCGCATTCATTAAATATATGTCATTTCCTGTGTGAAATAGCACAGCAACTCCTAAAAGAGTTTGTTCATTATGTCAGTGCAAGAGGGTATTCTTTCCGACAAGGTGGTCCATCTCCAGTATAAAACACTGCAGGAAGCACTATGAGTACCAATAGACAATAAATAACAAATAGTAATAGTTTAATTTCATTTTTCCTTTCAATTCAGTCTCAAAAACTAAAGTGAAACTTGGCTTCATTTGGCTGTATTTTCTTGTTACTAAAAAAGAACAGCAGCTAGGATTCGGTGTTTTGTAGACTGCATGTACTGTACACTGTATGAATGTAATTGTTGACTATCTCTGTGAGATAGTCAACAATACTATTACTGATGTGTGTTTCTGAATATATTTCATCTATGTGTGAAAATGCCTGATCTACTATTCAGAGAACTGACAACTTTGCACTGAACTTCACTGAATAGATCCCAAATCAATGTTGTCCTACTCTTCCAGGAAGTGAAGAAGTCATAATGGAAACTGAGGCCAAGCCAAAAGAAGCAGAACAACTCGGCGAGGACGCTGAAAAAGGTGACACAGAAACTACGTCTCACACAGATGCAGCAGACGTAGGAGACGCCACAACTCAGGACTCTAGTATTAGCAATGGGGACGACGCAGACGGCGAGCAGGAGATGGTGGACTTGAAGATTATCTGGAACAAGAATAAATATGATCTGAAAATTCCTGTTGATAACACCGGAGCCCAACTAAAAGAGAGGATCCACTCCCTCACTGGTAAGAACACAGCAGCTCCCCTTCAACCAAACGTTATCGTGGCTGTTTGGAGGGATTCATCCAGTTTAAAAGGCATGACATGCTCTCTGATGTCTTCCTAGGTCTTCCACCTGCAATGCAGAAAGTGATGTACAAAGGATTGCTTCCAGAGGACAAGACGCTACGTGAAATAAAGATAACAAACGGTGCAAAAATTATGGTGGTAGGATCTACAATAAATGATGTATTAGCTGTGAATACACCCAAAGAGGTCGTCCAGCAGGAAGTCAAAGCTGAAGAAGACAAGAAAGAGCCTTTATGCAGGCAAAAGGTAAGATGAATGGCATTTCTGCTGAATGGAGTCAAATATTTCTGGAGTTTTGTGTTACTAAACCGACACTGTTATTTCAGCAACACAGGAAAGTTTTGGACAAAGGTAAACCAGATGACATAATGGCATCTGTTAAAGGAACAAAGGTGAGAGGAGATGGAAGGAGGGCGGTCCCTGTTTTTGTTTGTCTTGTATCGACAGCCACAGCAGTTCAGGTTGACTCTGGTTTCAGTACCAGACACAACGACTAACCGTCTCTCCCTGCTCACAGGAACGATTACCAACAGTGCCTTTATCCGGAATGTTCAACAAGTCCGGAGGAAAAGTTAGACTCACATTCAAACTGGAGCAGGACCAGTTGTGGATCGGAACAAAGGGTGAGATTACAACTGGCCTCATTTTTGCTAAATTCACTTTAACACAAAGATGCTGATGACTTAAATGCCTTCATGTTTTGTGTGTGTTCATCTCCACAGAGAGAACGGAGAAAGTCCCAATGGGCTCCATTAAAAACGTATTGTCTGAACCCATCGAAGAACACGAGGACTATCACATGATGGTAAGAGTTCTCGCTGCTTCCTACATGTCAGGTGTTGTGGGCGGGTCTTATGAGCCTGGGCCCGCCCACCTGTACAGCTGGCCCATTCTAAATGACTTGGCGTGTTTTATTCTTCCTCATTAACTTTTAAATACACAACAGACACAAGACACAAAAAACAACCAGTTTTTCTTTCTAAAACATTTAAAGACAGCATATTTGTTCCGCTTCTATCATGTGTGGAGTCTCCGCAGTGCGCCGCTGCCTCTCTCGTTAAAAGTAAGTCCAGCTGACCCAGGAGCAGTCGGTCTCCCTCTCCCTGCAACCAACTTGATGATCGAGCCAGATCATTCAAACAAGATGGCCTTCCCTTAAATAGAATGAGGGTCGGTGCCCATATCGCCTCTTTTTCTGGCAGAAAAGTGCACGCATGGCGCCCAAGAGTGCTTCATCCCAGGGTTTAGTTTTATGTTTCCACGACAACAGTATCTGAAAAACATATCATCACTCTAACCACTGTTGTATGATAGACTAGCATCGCCCCTTTTGCTTTTTCTTTTTCTTTTTTGCACCACGAGTGCCGAGCGGTGATGGGTGGATGCCTGCTTCATACTCTGTATGGATGGCTGACAGCCGTGACGTTAGAGCGAGGAGGACGATGTGTTGGAGACGAGGCGATAAAAGCACGACGCTCACCAGGAGCATTCAGCGTCCGCCCGCCCGATCTGCTGCGGTCTCTTTTACATAAGTGTTTGTCTGACATATAAAGCTCAGGATAGACGGACGCGGCCACAGCAAGCTTCTCCTCCATTTTCTAAAGTGACCCTTTTCTGAAAAGTTCAGAGATTTTCAACTCGAAGCACTTCACAACAGAAAAGGCAGAGTGCTCAGAGAGAAAGAGGCGTTGGGTGCAGCACTGTTTCCCCCGGCTCAGTTCCCCAGACGCTCTCTCATTGGGAACAAGGGGGAAAAGACGGCGGCGCTCAGAAAAATAAGGACACAGGCTTCTAAAAATGGGAGCGTTTTAAATGAACGGATGTATTGTTCTACACAATCCACAGGAAAAACCAAACCTGATAGCGGCAGTAGGATACTATATTTAATTTGAGCGAGATACACGTGTGTACCGCTTGTAAGAAACACAAACTGTCGTGGGTAAATGATGAGCTATCTTAGCATTGAGATTGTTTTAGGAAAAAGATTTTAAAAGTGTCACAATCAACCAGACGCGCTACTCGTCTTCCAGCACGACATCGGTCATTCCTTTTGGAGCGAGATTTCAAGCTTGAAACCGCCAAACGAAGGAAAAGAGTATTAACTTCTGTAATTAAAAGAGCCAAACCAAATCATTTTTTTGGCCCGTCCAAAACTGAACTCCCGGCGCCGTGCCTGCTCACCGGGTGTCTGTTTGATGAAAAGCTGTAACGTCAAACGCTCCGAGGCGGACGCGAGTCTCGGTAGTGTGTGTGTGTGTGTGTGTGTGTGTGTGTGTGTGTGTGTCTGTGTGTCAGAGTGACGGAGGTCGTCGGTTGCTGGTTCGGGGCGCTGCAGCGGAGCGGGAAATGTCAGCGCTTTCTCTAGATTAACCTTTCGGTCTGAAGGCACTTGTGTTCTTCTCTGTCAGAAAAAGGCGGAAATCCCAGAACAAGTAACTTAATTGAATCGGGTGGGCTGATGGAGATCAAGATCTCAACGAAACAGAATGTCAGCGCGGTATTAATGTAGAGAATATATACATTTTAGGAGGATGCGGTAAATTCTGTCAGCTGAATAGCTGATGTGTTTTAGACCGTGATGTTTTGATTAATGGGAAGTAAAGAAGAAAAGTGATGTGATGAATTTAAAGGTAGTACAAATTGACAACATAATGCAGTGAATTTCCTGGCAGTCGGCCACAAGTGGATTAAAGCAATAATGCTGATTATAAACGTCTAGGCCACTGCATGAGTGACCTTTTTAGGTAATTCCCAGATTTGCTTGCTTCCTTGTTTCGGTTTCCTGTGTATCGGACCGAGTGTAGCCAAGGAAACGTGGCCGTTTATTCCTGTACGTGATATGGATCTCAGAATGGACACGAGAATGATAATCAAAGTGCAGAATAGGGGAATTGCAATGACACTGCTTTGTGTTTGTGTAATGTTTCGGCACAAGAATGAAATGTGATGTCAGCCGCTCGGTGAAAGCAGGTTCCTGCATCACTGAGGAGTCGATGATGTATGAGGAGGAGATGGACGAGGAGATGAGGGATTTAAAATGCCAGTGAGCAGAAAGCTTTCCCCCTAAAATACCAAGCCGTCGTTGATATTAGTGATCCACCCGGTTTACTTAAACGTTTGAGGTTAAAAAGGAGGTATTGCGTAATCATTCATTATTTTTTCTGTTGGAGGGATTAAGTGGGCTGTAATGTACTGTAAAGGAATCTGCCTTTAATTGAGAGGCAGTTTGACATAAAACTCAGGTCTTTGAATGTTGATTTATTTAAAAGCATTATGCTTCAATTATATGCATTCCAGATTACCCTATTTTAGATATTTAAATCTCATTTCAAATGTACAGATGTCATTTTGATTTGCATCTAAATCCGTTTTTTTGTGTTAAAAGTGTTTGTTAATATGTGAACATTTTGTAAAGCCACTTGACGTGCTTGCCGTTCTCCTTCCCACCTCTGTAGGCTTTTCAGTTGGGTCCCACAGAAGCGTCTCAATATTGGGTCTACTGGGTGCCTGTCCAGTTTGTCGATGCAATCAAAGACACAGTCCTTGGAAAATGGCAGTATTTCTAATGTGCCTCTTTTTTTTGAACTGGGAATGAGAGGAGGAGCCAATGAAAAATGAAACTGGAGTCAACAGTAAGGCTTAAGGAACTTCTTGGAATACATTCAAAGGAAACGGACGGATGCCTGTGGACTAATCATATTGTTTTTAGGTTAAAAGTGCACTATGCGGCAGCGTAACAATTCTCAGCCCTGTTGATCATTCAAGGTTTTCAGCAAATCCAAGGGAAAATGATGAAACAATTGTACAGAAATTGCTAACACTTTTCTTCAGTTATTCTTAAAGAAATAAAACTTATTTAATGAAATGAAATACATTTGTTTTTTATTCACTTTGTTAGGAACCAAAACGTTGCACATTTGACACGGCAGGTCTTCCCACCACTGACTCTCCTCTAGTTTGATGAGGGTCTATGGGTCTTAGATTCAGGTCGGGATTTGGCCTTTTTAAAGGGTTGTTTTGCTGAAGAATGCATCTCCCAAGTAGCCGTTCCTTTGCAGACTGCAGCATATTTTCCCGTAGAGCTTTTCTGTATTTCTCTGCCGTTCCGTCCTGCTGGGTGATTCCTGGTGTTTGGTTTATATTAAACGCAGCTTGTAGTGTGATGACCAAAATGCTTGGTCTCAGACCATAAATCTGTGTTTCCACGTACCAAACATCAAGTGTTTTATTCAGCAGAACACCTCTGAACTGAGGAAATTCTAATGGCTTTATAAAAAAAACATTATTTATTCCCTGGTCTTTACTGGGGTGAGTCAAATTAATGTGACAACGGACACAGATCACACATATTTTCACAACTTGCAGGATTAATTGGTATATTATCTCTGGAGAGCATGAAATAAATAAACAGCCTTGTATTTTAAACCATTAAAGCTTTACTAAAAGCAGCGCTGTGCTTTCTAATGAGTAGCACAGCGTTAACTTTAAAGCACCGTTTACAACAATATCCATCAAAGTGAAAGGATGTTTGTTTCCTACTAGAATTTCAACATTAGTCAAACTTATAGTTTGCAGGTCACGGCACTATTGAGGCTGAATTTGCTGAGACTGATGGCGGATAACACAACACAGTTGAATGTGTTCCTATTTCTCAAAACACAAAAATACTACTCTTACCCAGAAATAGCTTCCAAAATGGGTTTGAACCTGCACGTGACATATAGCACAATTTGTAAAATGACCAGAAAGGACAGAACTGTTCTAAATATATTTATAAGTCTGAAAGTAAAAGGGTTAAATAATACTGCGATTCTCAACGCACTCAAAAAAGGATGTATACACTGGGCATAAGACGCCTTTACTCTGAAGGATTCCAGACCGGAAGTCAAAGTTGTTTCTTCCGGTAAACACGCCCACAACTTCCGGTATAACACGAAGTGGCGGGACAGCGGGCGATGCAAAACTTTTCAAGCCACCGTCAAAACGGGAGCGGCGGTCCGTGATGAGCGACGCGGGGAAGAAGCGCCCACCGCCGGTCAAAGTGTTGTCCGGACAGCTGCGGGCGGCCGAGAGCCGCGGGACGGCCGACAGCGGGGACGGCTGCGTTATCCGGCTGGCCGGAGGCCGCTCTCTGCCGGCCTCTCTGGTGTGGATGCAGGGGACCGTGCTGGAGGTCCGGCCGGAGGAAAGCGCCGTGACGCTGCTGGATGAGACGGGGACCTTCGCGGTGCAGGGCGTCAACAACATCCCCCGGGGGAAACCGTGTCTGTCCCAAGGTGAAGCTGGTTTCTGACTCGATAATAAGTCATATCGATGGCCTAAGTGCAAAACCTCCTATCTGCAAAATGATCCAGGAAAGTGGGGAATAACCTCTCATTTGCACTTTGTATATTTTTCTTTATTTTGTATTATGTATTGGGTATCTTTAACAAATAGCATTCTGCAAGAAAACTTGTTTTTTTTTTAGTATTCTCAAAAGTGCATTTTTCAGATTGCTGTATTGCTGTTTTAAGATTTTATGTTTCAGAGGTGGTATTTATTTATTTCACTTTTCTACAAAAAATACTGTAAAACAGGCTTTGACATATAAATAGATTTAAAGTGCTACAGGTGCCCAGGCCACTGTATGTGTTCTGGTATTAAGTACAGTATAGTAGATGGCATTAGATTATTGATTAATCAATGAATCATTTCTATACAGGGTCAGAAAATAATAACAAAATGTGAGTAAAAGTCATCAAAGGTCGTGTTTTGTCTGACTTAAGTTACAATTTACAATAGAAGAAAATAGAAGAAAAAACAGCAAATCCTCACATAAGAATCTGGAACATGAGAATATTTTTGCTTTTTTTCATGATGACTTTAACTGTTAATTGATTATCAAAGTAGTTTATTTTTCTGTTGATCTAATGATTGATTAATCGACTAATTGTATGTTTTCGCTTTTTTAAACAGCCATTTAGAAGAAAAAATCATCTGTATTTGGACCAGTTGAACATAGAGGGTGTTAAGACTGTAAACAAATCTATTTACCAAACCTTTATTCTGTTTGAGGAAATAAACATAAAAAACTGCTTCTTTTTTTTTTTTTTTTAAATCCTCCATTCAGATCACATTGGACCTCGATCTGGATTTCTCTGGTCTTGTCCTCAGTAGTGAAAAACTGTGAAAATTCCCTTTTTTTATTTTCATCTTGTAACTTTAAATTTTAAATGATATCGCCACTGTCAAATATTTCAAGTTCCCCAGCAGCAGCAAACAAAAGCCTGGGCATTTCTTACAGCAAATCATTCCAATTTCAGAAGCAAAGGCAGAGTTGTAGCTACTAACATTAACTTTAATATCACTGAGCCTGTCTGCACAACACCAGGACGTCTTTAACACTTATGGAGAGGTGTGTAACGCTGCAACTTCACACGCTTTAGAATATGAAGCATTCCTGTAGTTTAACACATAAAGGTGTTTTTTTTGTTTTACTGATGACAAACCTCTGCCAGTCCTGAATGGGCTGAGCTCAGACTACAGAGCAGTGAATATCTCGAACTTTGTTTCCTTGAATCCATTTGAAGGCAAATATGTCATGGTGATGGGCGTCGTCATGGCCGTCTCCCCGGAGCCGGTGATCCGTGCCGTGAAGATGGCGGACCTCTCGGAGCTCGCCGGGCTCCACAGAAGGATGTGGAAGCTGGAGGTGGAGGACCTGCAGCAGGTGCTGGCCTGAAGGCGGAGCGACATGCTCCCGTCACGCGTGTCCAGCTGGGCGAGCAGCATTCAAGGGATTCTTGACAAATGGGGGGGAAAAAAAAAGACGACCTCAAAGGAGGAGGAGTGGATTCTACGTGAGGTCGGGCTTCTGGCTGCGAGGTGTGACGCAAGAGGGACAAAGACCTCGACTGAACAGACTTCGTGTCAGAATGAAGCTTAACTTTCCCTCTCGGCTCCTACGCCGAGCATGTCGGAGTAAGATGTTTGTACAAATACTAAATAAAGATGACTCCTACTTTTCTCTTGTACAAACAGAATTCAGATGATTATAGATACTGCACTAGGATTACACAAAGATTAAAACCCCATTTTGTTTTTCAAGGACAAAATATTTAATTCCATCTTGATTTACACAAAATAAGTAAATCACAATGCAAAAATATCCATTTAAAATCTGCCTGTGACAGACTGATGAATGTACAAGTTTGAGGCATTGAAGTATTTTGAGTACTTCCTCAGGTACCTGTTAACCCCGTTAGCTTCCAGCCGCCGGCTCAGCAGTCATTGAGAGCCATATGGAGGCAATCTGTCAATCATAAATATGCTCCGACTTTCTAATTTAGCACCTTCTAAGGTTCTAAATTCTTGAAATATATCTTCAGTGTTTAATTACGTAGAATATGGGAACACTTCACATGACTAGATATGATGTGATTAACAAAACACACAGCAGTTAAAACCGTTTAAAAAAAGAAGCTTTATTTCGAGTGGTGTCCATTACACTGGTATATTAATAAATGGAAAGTGAAAATGACCTATGGTGATGGATTAAAATAAGAGAATGTCAACTGAACTCAGGCTTTAAGTATCCCATACTCAACACATGGAACTGAAAAGGTCATTAACATATAAAAACTGTTTGGGGGAAAAGAAGGTACTTTGAAGGTCAACCGTATCTGAGCGTCTCTGATGGAGGTTTGCACGTGCCGCTTCCAGATGTTCTACTGAACGGCGCATAGCAAAGCGTCTTCCACTCTGTTTGTTAACGATAACACTACTGCAGCTCAGAGTAAAGCGGCCACCAATCAGAGGGCCGGTCCTGAGCGCCCTCTTTAAAATCATGCTGCGATCAGGCTGTTTCCTCGAGGCCCCTCGGGGGGTCACCTGACACGACTGTTTGAATACTGCATTAGTTGCAAGTGAGCATGAATATCGTCATCGCATCATTAAATAATGTCTTTAAGCAGAAAACTGTATTTCCCAAAGTCATTGTCATTTGGTGCTATAAGATGGTCTTTTCTGGCTTTGGCAAGTTTCATCAAAAGGAATTCCCGGCGCTCCATCCACTCTTTTAGTTCCTGCTCCCCGTGTGCCATCTTACACAACTCGTCCTCCGTGCACGTGTTTTTGAGGAACCTGCGAGAACAAAAAAGGTCAAAGGGTCAACCGTCAACATCCGACCGGTGACGTACGAGCGTTCGGTCGCCGGTACTCTTACCTCTCGCAAACTTTGAAAGTGCCCGTGGGAAAGCGATACTGCCAGCAGTTCTGATCGTCCTCGGAGTTGAAAACTCGGTCTTTGTGTTTTTCCGACGTGATGTGCTGCTGCCACTGCTTCTCACTGTTGCAGTTTTTCCCGCACAGCCAACAGTGATTGCCAGCCTGTGAAAACACACGGAGCAAATTTCATTTACACAAATGACTGACTACCGCCTGTTTAATCATTTAAAGCTGTTGCTGTTAATCACTTGGTAAACAACTACATTAAAACAATATTCAATTAAACCATTAGACACAAACATTCTGACAGCTACTGAGGGCGTTTTCATCACAGACTCTGGAACAGTTTATGGACGAGGAAAGAAACTTAACTCAACTAAGCTGTTGACTTCCAGTAAACCGTACCCTCAGAGACGCTGTATAATGTAGAGCGGCCCCCTCAGACAATTATTGGACTAACTGGTCATTTGGGTTTTAGATTTCTGTCAATTTTGTTTTTGCTGAATAACTTATTCCCAAGAAATGTATGACCACAAGATTTAAAAGTCTTTTTAACCTTTTTAGATCACATAGCCAGTAATATTGTGCACTTATCAAACAATATATCCCCCCCCAAAAAAAAGCTCAATCTTTTCTTCCTGAAAAACAAAATATGACGTTTGCTTACGAAAGCTGCTACCAACCAACAATATGACATCCATCAATCCATCTACAACTTTTAGCGACAAGGGAGGCGTGCGTGGCGTCGCAGTCCCCGGGAGCGCTACATTCTAAGCCCGCCCACTTTTAGTGGTCCAATAAAATGTGAAGGATTTGATTTAAATCCCTCTTGTAAATGTACATCGCTCAAATATTCCATTTGAGTGGGAATACTTCACAGTACAGAAGCTAAAGACTAACTCCTGCTTCACTGGGACTTTAAAGTGATTCTTTGTGGAGAAACTCAATTTAAAATCAACAGATCTGTGAAACTAATTGATTAGGAGTGTTAACGTCCTCGCCTGAGGACAGCCCTGCTGTGATCTAAATGCCCCGACCAGTTGAAACTCACCACTTCCTCAGCGTAGTCGGTTGGCATGTGGATCTGTTTGCCGTTCTCCCTGACCGAGTTATTGGAGGTCTCGTCCCCCCAGCCCGGCTTCTGAGACTGGAGCCACTGCTCATAAAGCTGATCCATGTCTGGAACTAAACGAGGGCAGAGGAAATGAGTAATTACGACTGGTGCGTGCGTCACATATTAATTAAAAAGAGCGAGAGAGAGAGAGAGAGAGAGAGAGAGAGAGAGAGAGAGAGCCCATCTCCCAGACAGAACTCACTGTTGTTTTCCTTCATGTAGGTCCAAAGGTCTCTTTCTTCTAGACTGTGAGCAAACGTGCAATTCCCAATGTACTGACACTTCTTGCCGGCCGTCACATGCATGCAAATCTAAGAATGGGAAAACAACATTCGGTGACCATCGCAGAGAGATCTGTAGTTTCATCAGAAATACAAAGAACCACCGCGGAGCAGAGAACTGTGAGGAACACGTACCTCAAACTGAGACGGGATGGGCTTTTTGGTTGGGAGTGGTCTTACTGTTGTCCACTTTTTCCTTTCGTGGGAACTTACGAGCACCACCCGCCGGTCTTTAGCCCACCTGAGACGGACGGAAACAGAGTCACTGATCGATTCTCCTCCGGTCCAATAATTCACGTTGAAGACGTCTCAGTACTCACGTGTGTCTCGCCTTCGCTGAGCAATACTTCTTGTTTTTGTCGGCTTCGCTGAGTTGGCCATTTCTCCAGCACTGGCCACAAACAAACATCATCTTCAGGTTTGGAGGCCCAAATCTCCGTTGTGCGCTGGAAAGCTGCTGAAGGGATATAAAAAAGGACTGCGGTTAACACAAAGCAACGGCAATGCAACTAAAATGTTTACACCAACTCAACCAACTCAGACTGACGAGCAGCAATGCGCGTGAGAAAACCCCGACCAGGGTCCTGAAGCTGGGCGTACCTGAGCTCCCTGCAACGAAGCTGTTGAATTCCAAAACTTCTTTGCCTCCTGGACAATACTTTCATGAGTGATACCTACATGAAGCGAAAGTTAAAAAAAGTTAAAAAAAATCGGGGGAAATAATTGAATTATATAAAATTTCGCAGTGACAAGTTTAGCAAAAGGTGTTGTGTTAGAAGAACTGTGCTGGCAGCACGACAGCGCCCAGCGCTTAGGAGAGTCTCACCGAGCTCGTGCTGCATCATCCAGACCTTCAGCTCGATGAGGCTGTGGGCGTAGAAGCAGTCGTCCTCTCTCACGCAGCCGTAGCGGACTTCATGCCGACAAAGATCCAGCTGGCACTGAGGACTCAAGGGTCGGATTTTGGAATAACGGACCGTATTCTCCTTCAAAATGTGGACCAGGCACCTACGAGACAAAGCGGGACAACAATGTACACACGTTCATAATCCTGCTCTTATTCCATCACACGATTCCAGATAATTCCAGTTTCAGAGCTGTGAAATGGGAGACGACATACTTATGATCCTCAAAGTCGTGCTTCGTCACCGGATGAGAGCAAAGCGAAAGGTCGTCTTTGTTGGTTTTGCTGATTATTCTGGGTTTGTGGTCAAAACACACCTGGAAATATAAAAAAAAATAATAAAAAATTACAAGTCTGTAAAAACAGCGATGACAGAACACAGATAACCTGGAGTCCTGACACCACTCTAAACAGTCCCTAACAACTGATCCAAGGACGGCAGTTACTAATGAGCATCAGACTAACACATGGGAAGCACAGCATCACAGTTATCACATTCATATTTTTACATTTTGCCCCGGATAAAGCAAAACAGAGCCTATAAGTTAAGGACACATCAGAGGTGGTAAATATCCATTCACTATGAGACAAACTTATTTTTCTCCCAGCAGCACGGTACCACTGCAGTAACCATGACTACATACAACACCCTGAGCTCATACTGGTTTTCGAACATGAAATTAAAACACTCACGCCACAGAGAAACATGAATATCCCATGATGCTCCTGTAAGATCTTGGGGACAGTCAACCGGATGTTGGAGTTGGGCCCGTAGGGATCGAAGAGGAGCTCTCTGGAGATGAACCCTTTCCGTTCCAGCGTCCAAACATCAATCTCTTCCTGGCAGTATGCGAATGTGCAGTGGCCCGGGTACAGGCACTCTTTCCCAATAGCCACCTCTGAAACAACACGGGTTACACGGCAGTGTGAGACACGACTTGTGTGGCAACAACAGCAACGTGTTTTTATAAAAAAAAAAAAAAAAAAAAAAAAGTGCCAGAAACTAAAGCTGCTACAAATGCTCATTGAATAATGTCAATATTTATGTCTCATAAATAGGAGGAGGAAGTGAAATACGTGAAATGGTGAAAGCCTTACCATGCCGAGGGAACTGATATTAATTTCTATTAACAATTGGTATTACTAAAAAAAAAAAAGAAGTTCTCGTATGAATATTTTCTATTACCACCAACGAACATTTGGCTCTCTCTCAACATCATTGCCATCTTCAGATTTACATTCATGATATTTATTTTTCTCTGGGAAGCGAACAGATTGGATGTGTGAAGGCAAATGGAACAATATGGAGAAATGTACGGGTTAATAAACCGTTACCTTTACAAATGTAATAAGGTCCAACATATTGGGTTTTTGTTGGTCTCGGCCGAATGAGCTTCCACGTTTTGTCTAGCGAGTGTTTCATTCTGCCGAGTAAAGCGTCCTTTTTGCATTTATGCTCTTCTGTGTGAAGCGTGTAATCCAACACTCCGGGCCCTGTGGATACCAAAACAAATTAACACATTACACCAAACGGTACCGCCCTCCCTTAAAAAGACAAGGACCACACACACACAACCGGACTGTAAAAAAAAAAAAAAAATATATATATATTCCTCACCAGTTTTGACGTAGCAGCTTGAACACGCTTGTTTGAATTCATGAGTTTCAGCTAAGGGGTTCTTTGCTAAATCCACAGCCGCAGGAAGACCCTTCACTTCAGGCATTCCCACAGCCATTCCCATTGGGCTTTCAATATTGTTCAGCTGGTCAGAAAGAAACAGAAACGTGAATCAAGACCCAATACAAAGCCTGAAACAACGCCTTGGCTGACGATGACTAATAATTCATGAACACAAATTACCTGTGGAATGAATCGACTCTGAGCATAATCTGAAGTTTTCACAGACGGGAGGAAAAACAAATTGAAGGTTATTTATCTTTCAGCTGATATTTGTACACAGCGACTGACGGAGCAGGCCGGGTAGCAAAAGGAGCGTACCTGTTTTATAGTCGCTAATGTTGAGACTATCCAGGGAGTCCAGCGGCGGGGGCAGGGCATCGAAGGTGTCCATACCAAAGTACGTACTTGACCCCGACTTGTGGTACAGGGGGGGCAGCGTTACGGTGCACTGCTGGGCGCTGCTGTGGAGAAACGGGTTGATGTGAGATGGCATCAGGAATGGACTCGACATGGAGCTGCCGGAGGCAATACTGGTTGGCAAAGGAAGAGGCCCCTTCATTGTGGGTATGACCTGCAGGGGAGGAGACAGACAAAAAAGTCACACTCGTGCTCAGACACGGACACGCCGTTTCATTCCTCGCCCCCCCGCGGCCATATCTGCTCACTGACCATGGCTGACTCGGGGCCGGCTTGGTCCAGAAGGTCGTCGAGGTCGTCCCCAATGATGTCGGCGTCAAAATCTTGACTGGTGTCGAGCATCGTGCAAGGCTTACTGGTTCTGCACCCGTTGACGAACAAGGGCACGGGGAGAGGGGAGGACGTGGGCACGGACACGGGCAGGGAGACGGACTCGAAGCCCGGCGGCTCCGACGAGGTTACAGACGACATAATGTTGTTGGGAGGAAGTTCATCCGCTATTGCTTCATTTAGAGGCGGGAGCACCGCCGCTGGAGCTGGGATTGGAGCCGGGGCCAAAACACTGCTTTCCTGGGTGAGCCGAGGCACTTCTGAAACACAACGAGGGGGAAACGGGGGGGGGGGGGGGGACTTTAGTCCTTTCTCCAATTTAATTAACAAATCAAAAGCTGTATTAATACAATACTTACCAATTTCTATATCTTCAACTGAAGACGAGCCATGGGAAAACTAAAGAAAGAAAGAAAAAAAGAAGGAAATCATTGAACGCCATGTTTCTCGGGAGAGTATCCATAAATATTGAGATGGTTGTGTTGCGTACCTTCTCACATGATGCATCTTGATAACTCGATGCTCGCAAAACATTCAAGGCAGGCTGTTGAAATGGAATCAAGAGTCATTAAATTATGGCTCGATGCATGTGCAGAAATTGCCTACGTTTCTGAAAAGCCATGAATTCAAAATAAATGAGACAGATTCAAATGTATGGCATTAACTGCAACATGTAGAAAAAGGAAATAGTGGGACTTTAAATGCTTGTCATTTGTTTGCCTTAAGCGTCATGACAGTTTGAGATTCAGTTCAGAGACACACACATACCTTACTCCTTACATAAGCTTTACGGATTTTCAATCCCAAAATTTTGGCAAGGTCCTGAGTCAGGTCTGTGACACTGGTATCCTGGGGAGACGACGCAAAAGGACAGTGTTTATTCAAACGCTCTCGCTGCAACCACTGCCAAAACTGTCATTTTCAGTAACCAATTATTCTCTGACACGCTGGAGTCAAGGGTTTTTTTTCCCCTCATCTGCAAGGATTTTACTTTGCACCTATGTATTTTTGCTTTTATGCATCAAGACTGAGCCATCTTGTGTATTTCAACCTTTTGAAGGTGCAACACATCTAAAGTCCTGTTTTTCATCATACTGGAGATGAGGAGAGGTGATGCGATCATCGCCGGTGCAGAAAAAAATATATAGTTTCTTAAACTAAATGGGGCTGCTAATTACACCGAAGTTGGGCCGACATCAGTGTAACCTGAAATGTCTTCATTCAAACTAAAGGTAACAGAAACACAGCATTGAAAGCGAGTGCCAGCCAGGCAACAGGCCAGAAGCACCATGAATCCCCTCGGCGGTTCAATTTGCGTATTTCTTTTTTTTGTAAATAAAAAGTAAGTGGATCTCCAGCACATTCGGATAAATCAACATAACACACGCATGCGTTGCACCTTACCTGAGGCACTGCTAGAGAGCATTTGGCAACAGCCTCGTAGGCCTCTTGATGTCTCCCCATCTCCTTCAAAGATTTAGCTTTTCTGTACAGCGCTTTGTAGTTGCCCTCGTTCAGATGGAGAGCCTTTTCACAGTCTTCTAGCGCCTGGTCGAACAGGCCCTGAGGGAGAGGACACGTCTCAGAGTTAGAACAGCTTTACTGAACCATTGTGCTGGAACACGGAACAAAGTAGCCACCGTTTGTTCAGGGATTGACTTCACGTGTTCAGTGAGTCGAGGCAGGTGTGGGTGTGGTTTCCCTGAAGACGGCTGAGTGCTTTTCACTGCCGTGGAACAGCATGTAACGCAGAAGGACACCGAGGGGAGAGGAGACCCCAATGTTTCCCTGAAAGCAGCATTTCTCTCTCCCCCCGAACGGACGTTTTCTAAGTGGATCCTGAGTTCCTCCACTGGTGTTCAGATTTCAGATGAACTGCGTTCAAAAGTCAATTATGTGGCTGCTGTGTTTTATTGGTATTCTTGAGAGCCAGCAGAGGAACCCCTTATGGGTATGCTGCAACATGACACACAGGTAATCTGAGCCGTTCTGTTTGGATAAAAAAAAAAAAAAGGATCAACAGTAAAGGTTGCCAGGTTGCCATTGGCAACCGTTTTGAGAAACTCGCAACCAATTTGTGGCAACCGCTTTTTAACACGTAAAATAAAATAGGAAGAGCTGACAGATGCGTTGTGATGGACGAGCTGATCGTGGCGTCACTTACGGGACACGGTTACTGATCGCACTGGGGATTCAAATTCTCTAACATATTAGATAAAAAAAAAACAGCTTTTATTCTTTTATGTCACATTTTCATTATTAAAGTGACGGAACTGCACAGCATCTTAATTAATCAAAATAAAACATTTAGAAATGGCAACCATATTTTCAGTTTCGGCAACCAAAAGCGGATGCCTGGTTTACATCCTGCCACATTTTTGAAATTCTTTTTTAGTGTTGAGGCCTGTAAGGTACGGCCACACGATGTACCCATTCAATGAACTTGCCCTGAAAAAAGATCCTTTGATGTAGGCGAGGTAGATTCAAAATGAAAGTGAAATCTCGTTACAAAAGAATCACACTAAGGAGGTCGGCCCCATTTAGTCGAGTCAACCATTAAACCTGCGCGTCCTCAGGTTAACGGACATCATTATTCTGGAGGAGCTGGAGATTAAAACTAAAAACATGCTCCATGTTCTTCTCTCCACAACCTCTCAAGTATTTCCTGTATCTTCATGGGAAGAACTGGCACATTGTGAAGTAATTCTGGTTTAAAGCTCCTCTTTTTTGTCCTATGATGACACCAAGTGCTTGAAATGAAGTAAAAACCAATAGTGCGTACACAATCCAAACATTGTGTGGATCTTGGTCCATGACGTAATGGGAGATTCCAGCACTCGTGGTTGATGTATTTAATAAGGTTACACCCGAGTTCGACGGGTCAAAATGTCTATAATTGTCTCAATATTCTTAACAGTAGCAAGTAGCCAATCACATGGGAGCTTTTTAGACACATACTATGTGATGTGGCACGACAGCCGAATCAGCAAAAACTATGTCAGTTGACACCTGAACTATATATGTACACAAAGTATATGAAACAACCAACAAAATGGGGATTTAGCTTAATGGACCAGAAACAGAGGACCCTTCTAGAAAGTCTGAGAATCAGAGGACAACAAAATGGAACAAAACAAAGCTCTTCCTCTGAAACTGCAGTGACATTTAAAAACCTATTTGTTGTGACATTTTGTGAATTGGGTTTTGGTATAGGTTGATTTGAGCCAGTAATCTGGGCTGTGGGAAACCCCGGGACCTCAAACGTGACATTTGAGGGGGATTTTATGAGATACAAATCTGCTTGTTGTATTTCGGACTTGTATTTGTACTATTTAACTGCATATATAAAATGTCAGGGAGAGACAAAGGGGAGAGGGACGTGATTGGGACGGAGTGTGGCGGTCGCCTGCTTACCGGAACAATGTTCAGGTAGGCGGCCGCTCGGTTCGCGTACAGCTTTTCCAGTAAACTTGTCGGAACACAGATTTCTTCCGAGTCGGCGTACTCTGCTATACTCAAGGCTTCGGTGTACATCTCGATGGATTTCGTCCATTCCCCTTCTCTAAACACGTCGTTTCCTTCTCCGAAGAGATTCCACACGAGATCCTTAATGAACACCTGAAAACACGAAGAGAACCAAATCAATGCAAAATAAACACGATGCAGCTGGTTTGTCTTTCCATGCAGACACTTTATTTTGGAAAAAATAAAACGCGACTCGCTCAGTTTAGCTCGATACAAAACAAGAAGGAAAACCCCAAGATTTACTTAGCTTACCTCATACTGCTCTTGACTTCCTGGAAAGGGAAGCGTTGACCTAGAAGCAAGATACAGTTCACGTTACAAACCTTTAAAGTGGCGGCAGAACAAAAAGAAACATTAGAATGAGAAGTAAGAGTTCAATAGCATTCAGAGCACAATAAGTCTCATTCAGTACAGAAGGTCTGTAACTAACATTAATTATTCAACTGGTTGTTCTGCACATCCTGTTCTTTAATTATAAAAAATAATTTTGTGATTTATTTTTTATATTTTATTTATTAATTGACAATAATAAGTTCATTATATTTTGTGTTTCATTAGTTAATATCAATAGTAATACATTAATATAGAATATTCTGATTTGCATTGTTATTAAAAAAAAAACAGAACTGAACTTAAGACACAGTGACATCAAGACAGGAAGGGGTGTAGGTGTGTGTGTGTGTGTGTGTGTGTGTGTGTGTGTGTGTGTGTGTGTGTGTGTGTGTCAGTGGTTTGACAGGTTGCTGTGTGTGCAGGTGCTGACATCATTAAAAATCCAATTATACCAAAACATTCTAAAAACTGGATGAATAAGGCTGTCATTTTAAAAACCAGACAAAAGACATTAATAGGGATCGTCATGATTTTTTTAAATGGTATAAAATAATACACAAAGTAAAGTTACGGCCTAGATTATGATCAGCAACGGTTATTAATCATTTGGTGCCTTGTGAAATTGGGTGGAGGATTTGTTTCACTTGAAAAGTCAAACAATTGTGTCAATTGAATGTCGTGATGGAAAATGTTGCAATAATGTTGTTTTGTTGTACTGGTTTCTGGCTCGGCTGCTTACCGCCATTTAAAGCCGTCGTGCCTTGTTTTGCAAACTCAGTTTCGTTTAGATCCTCGGGCATTAGGTTTCATTAATGAGTCAACTTCACACATCATGACATCAGCGACGGTTCAAGTTGACAGGACAGCAGTGATGCGCAGAGCAGCATTCTAAGTATTACTTTTGTTTTACAAATGAAAGGCCCCGTCAGAGCAGATGAAAGGCAGCGCTGCGCCGTTTGGCACAGCTCTAAAGACAGTATGTGGACACTCTGCCAGTCTGCCAGATGCATGAACACAGAGCGCAGATCAGATCAGTGGAATATCCCACATTACATATGTAGTATATTTTGCTCTGTACACAAACAAAAGTAACGCGAAGCCAGTCGGTAATCAGCCGTCTCGCTGACAGCCAGCTGATCGGAACAACAAAGCGTGATGCGGGGCTGACAAATCATTCTCGCACCACGCAGTCGAGGGAAGTACCCACGCTGGCAAGTCTTCCTCTAGTTATCCACAAGAAAGACTCGTGGGCATGGCAGCGTTAGGAGGAGTCCACCACCGGATCGGAGAAGTCACGACACTTCACGCACGTCTGCTTACTTGTTAGTCAACCCACTTCAACAAGCAGTGATCTTTATGACGACACTTACTGGATGAACTGCAGGCCTTTCTGAATCTCCTGCCAGCGACTTCTTCTGTCCTGACACGCTTCGGACATGTTTGTATTAATACACACTCCTCTGTCAGCACCTGGAATTATGACATATACAGTGTTTAATTATAGCTGGTTAAAGTCATTGGTTTAAAAAAAAGAAAAGAAAAAAGAAAAAGCAACAATGACAACATAAAATCACTCTGTACTCATCAGGAGTCACCATCAGCAGGTTGTCCAACTGGTTCACAGGCATTATTTACTGAAAGTCTTCTTGCCTGCAATGTGCATGACTTCCGCATTCAGTAATGACGACACACGTGTAGTTCCGGAAAAAGAACTATACACTTTTTTATCAGCTTGCGGGCAGATAAGGTGAACTTAAGAGATCCGTATCATAAACAGTAGAATGGAAAGCACACACCTGAAGCTGCGGACAGTGAACGGGGCACTCTGTGGCCCCTGTGAACCGTTTGAACATAGCATCCGAACGCGGTAGGTCCATTATCGGACAGCATTTCCATTGCACTGATTCATCCTTCACGTCCGTTTTCAAGCAAATGAAAAAGTGTTTCACAAGAAAACGAATAATAAACGCGAAACCTGCCGTGTCCCAACGAGTTTGTATTGGAGCATATATGACGTCAGAGTTACTGTCAGCCATTTATCGCCCTTATTAATATGATTAAACGTCAACCCTCATGTTTAATAACCCGTTATTGTTTTACATGTCTTCAAAACTACTTTCTAAACAAATGAAGATGGTGATAATATGAGCTCTTTTTTTCTTTATATACAGTCTTTAGCTTTAAGTCCTGTTTTGTTCAACAAAGCGAAAACCAACTTTGTTCTCAGGACATTTTTTTTTTTATTATTATAAAAGCATCCGCCGATTTAACAGCCATGTCTGTGTGATGACGGCGGGCTGACCGAGAAAAGAAAACATCCTTCAGATCAAGTTTCCAGGAGCGATGAAGCTCCTTGGACGGGGGAGACGTGTCCGACAATGGGCGCATCGCGTTTAGCGCACGTGTGTCCCCCCCGCGGCCGGGGAAGTGGACTTCTCGTTAGCGCTCGTCGGGCTCGCTAGCGACGCTTAGCAATATGTTGCTCACATAGTTTTTTACCCGCCACAACAAAACACCTCAACCCATAAAAGGTGACCGTGTCCCCCCACCCCGGTGCCGGGACCCCACCGGCCTACCCGAGCTGCGTGACGCTAACCCGACCAAGTTTCTAGGAAGTCCTGCGGACCTAACAAAGCATCGGCATCTCAAGTTAAACTAGTTCCCCCAACGCAAACAATAGCGAGCGGTAGATGTTTAGCTCCCGCCCGAGACCCGGTAAATACCTCATGAATTATCCAACAAATGCTCCACGAACACACTTACATGAATGGATCTTTATTCCAAACGACCCGTACGTCGGTTATCCAAAAGGAGGGGGAATGGTTTTTCGTTTTAGCCAAAATAAGTTAGCTAGATGTGCTGTATCGCTGAAGGCCGCCCGTGGCTTCTTCTTCTTCTTTCAGTCAATGCGGGGCGAAGACCGGCTCCGGGGCAGTGCTGCCCTCTGCAGGCAGCGGACGGACACGACAACGTTCCGCACAGAAAATGGCAATACGAGCTCGTCAAGCGTGGATCAATGAACCAATGAGTCTCTATTGGTAATCATCAACAATACAGAATATTTTTAAATATATCTTTATGTTGTTTATTTTGTAACATAGCTGTAGTTCGCTTTAATTTACCTTATTCAATTCAATTTAATTCAATTCAATTAATTTTGTACAGCCCAAAATCACAAATTACAAATTTGCCTCAGAGGGCTTTACAATCTGTACACATACGACATCCTCTGTCCCGGGACCTCTCATCGGTTCAGGAAAAACTCCCCCCCCCCAAAAAAAACTTTAACATGGATGTATGTGCTAATGAGGCCATGTGATTGCCGTCCCTTTGGATGTGTGGATCAAATGTTTGACTTTTGAGCCAGATTAGGTGGATTAGGTTTGTTGTCTGCCAGTGAGTGAGTATACATGTATAATGACTTTCTTCAGGCAAATAACAGAGAACTGCCACATCAATTGGCAATGGAGCTGAAAGTGATGCCTTCACTGAATATAAACATTTTACTTTACTAAGATGCATATAGCTGCAGCAGAGGCCATCATATGACAATAAATTACCATTATTCTTTTTTAATGGATGTATCCCGCCATAGGAATGAATTGATTGTCCATGACTTCCCTCTTTTCTATGTGGATTTGCCAATATATTAATATGGCAACCTTGAAAATTCACTCTGGGGGCTCCATCTTAATTCAAAAAATGATAAATCCTTCAAGCCCTTTGCTAATATATACACTGCTAAGAAACCCTGTTTCCATCTCTTCAACCAAATCTACAAAGCCAGTCACAGTTCAGACTGTTAAGCCGGAAGCAATGAAAACTCCTCTCACCCTCAACTGTCCTTCCTGCAAATCTTTTTTTTGAAAGTTACTGTTGCTTCATCTTAGCATTAATCAACACATTAAGCCTCTCAGATCCCGTGTTCTGGTAAATGTGGAGCTTTGCTTCACATAGTAGAGGCTCAGGACAACACAAGGAGTAATGTGATTCCTGTTCCAGCTTCAAGTCAATTCAATTAAATGTTCTTGTTCTCAGTTTTAATTAGTTACATTATTGTGTTAGTCCAGCTGTATTAGATTACAGCACATCCATAAAAATGGGATCCACCTGGTTTCACATAAACTAATATGCTATTTCAAGGTTGCTCTCCAACACTAATTTGAACATGGAAACGAAATGATTCGGTTCGAAAGGACGTGTCAATCTGTACGCTAATTAAGGAATTTGTTTCAGGAAAAAGTTAATTCCTTGTTTAAATGTTAATAGAATTTGCACATTTATGAAGCATGAAAACAGGGAGAAAACACACTGATGAAGTGAAGTAATAAAATATGTAGATATAAGAAGTGTGTATTACAATAGTGTTATAATATTAAACCGGTATCAGAAACCAGATAAGCAATGATGTCAAACCCACTATTATTTCTGAAATTACATTGGTTTTCTCTTCTTTCTTCCTCCATAATTTATTTCATTATGTTTCACTTTGTCATGTACAAATTATGAGTTTGCACCTGGTTCAAGGAGAGTTATGAAAACAAGTATAATAGGGCAGCAGATGTTTATCCACAGATCGTGAGGACTCTTAACTCAACACTATAATCCTCTGGATGGTTCTCAGGCTGAAACTCAGCTTGGCCAGTGTTTTTCATTTAATCTGAAAACATCTCATCATCTCTCATTCAGGTTTAGGATTTCCACCTCAACCTTCTGGCAGGCTAATGTCAAGAAAACAAGTCTGTGAAACACCGAACATCGCTCAATGCACATTTGTAGCTCAGTCAGGCTTCCCAGTCAGGTGTTCAGCCCGATACCATCTCAACATTCACTGGATGTTTCGTGGCGATGGATAAATTGAGCTGAAAATAATCCGATCTACAGGGATGGAGGGATGTGTCTCCTCTCATGAAGAGCAGCTACAATAGCTGCCAGGAGGAGGCGCTTATCTCACATTGTGCAGGAGCATCGCTGATGAAGTGAATCACAAAACACTGTGACTTATATGTCCCCTGTTATCAAAACCCAAGGCGTGTGCTTTTATGATCTAGCTGCCCTGATACTACTGCTCGCTGCTCCAACATTATGAATGACAGTGGAGTCCAGTGTGACAGAGCTGTAAACACACTTTCAGAAAACATAATAAAAAAGATGAAACCCAAAGATATGACGCGATTCATGCCATTTTCAGATCAGGTCTGCAATTTGTCAAATAAACAATCTCAGGTGTTAAACGGTGCGGCTCAGTAAATCATACTGACAATAATGATGGCTACATTTGTTTTATGGAAAGAAGGTATTTTCTATTCACCTGCTGACATGTTTATTTACAAGATGGATGGAGTCTTTATGAATATGGGGGGGTGGGGGGGGGGAACTATATCATTAAAGTGTAATTGCCATACTCTGGAAGGTGCATTTGCTGTGAGGAAGTGGAAGCACACATTGTGTTGCTTAGAGAAACTAAAAACGGTCTGTGTCAGCAACAATTAGCCCTGAAGCTCATCAAAATCTGTGCCTCAACTCACACAGTTCTTTTATATTTGTTTGATTAATTTCCCATATCTTCTCTGTACCCAATTTATACAGATGACACAAAATAAATAACAGTGTCTTAAATGATGGAAACATTTGTTTTAATTGCTGTCTATATATATATATATATATATATATATATATATATATATATACATACATATATATATATATATATATATATATATATATATATATATATATATATATATATATATATATATGTATGTACATATATATACATATATATATATAGGGGGCGTACAGTTTGACAAACACTGGATTAGCCTCCGGCCAATGGTGATGCTCAGGAGATTATTGAAACAGCATCTAAAAAAAGCTCTCCACTCAATGCTCCGCTCACTGGAGTGTAAGTGAACACTTGGTTCGGAGGTCAGCTGCCTGTTGCGTACCATGGCTGCGTTTTGCCGGATACTTCTCCTGTTATCTGGTAAGGACATCTTTTTACTAAGTAGTGGAGAGATTCTTGAAAAGTTATTTTCAGTAATTTTAATGACACAAAGGGAGTGCAGCCAGGTACCAGGAAGGGCAATTATACTTGTGTTTGCAGAGTGATTCAGTGATAAGTGTTTTTATAAGGATGCGAGTGCAAACAAGCTCAACTGGCTTTGCTGCACAGCAATTTTCTACTTTTCACTTTTCTGCTTCATTTCATGTCCGAACCCGGCTTTCTGGTGGAGGTGTGAGATGTGAGTAAGTGTAAAGTCAATTCTCAGAGTCCTATGTAATGATGGGCCGAGGCTCTGTGCAGAAACACAGGCAAGTGTTTGTTCTTCACAAATATTACTAAGAACACCTCGTTAAATCTAATGCATAATGGTCCAAAAAATCCTACCTGCATAGTTTTTGTTGAGGTACCCTCATTGATATAAATGGAGTGGGCAAAATACTAGAAACACATCGACAGTTAAACAAACTACACCCTCCAAAATGATCATAACGTTGAATCAAACCATCTCAATAAAAACTTTATGAAGGTAGGATTTCTGTTGTGTCAGATGTTGTGGAAATTTATAATATTACTTTATTAGATGTAATTAGTATGTTGAAACTAAGGACAGAGACAGCTCGTCCTTCTGTTTAAACCACTCGGATTGTGTTAGACAGGGTACAATAACTGGGTTATCTGTATTATGACTTCATGTACAGTATCGCGATCGACGGGTCGATCTCGGAGACGTTCCCTGTCGCTCTCCAAAATAAAATAAAAATAAATTCAGAAACACATTGGGCCTTTTAAGTGTTTTCTGAAATGTTTTCTTACGGACTTCGGAAGACCAATGTCAGAAAAGATCTCCGCCTGATTCACGAACGCCTGAAAATGGGTTCTTACACTCCCGAGTGAGGATTCTTAAATTTGAACGCGCGTTCTCGTGCACCTGGATTTGCATACAGAAACGCCCCGCCAGCTCCTTATTAGGACATGCAACTGAAGAGACGTGTGCACAATCGACAGACTCCACAAGCAACGCGAAAGCAACTTCAGACCGGTTAGAATCGTGTCAAAGCGGAAAGCGAGCACCGGTCGAGTAAACTGAGACTAACTTCACCGGTTGCAGAATGTAGATGTGTCCATTCTATTCCACTGTGGCTGTACCCACGCGATTGAGTTTAGTGCTTATTTATTTATTCACTTACATTTGCAGTGTTCGTGTAGTGCTTTTGTTTCTTTTATGATATCACGATGCCTCGTGGAATCATGACTATACATGTGAAACGTAATTGTTAATGATACAAATATTATCGCATTTTATTATTATTATTATTATTATAATTATTTAAATCTGAGGATGTCTGTAGAGTTGATGTGAACGTAATCACCAACGATTTCTCACAAATTCAGCCCTTCCCTCTAAATGCCCCTTCTAACGCGTAGCGGCCCCGTGGGCCCATCTAGTGGTTTTTTGAGGAATTGCATTTAAGAAAACTCTGGGCGATTTACGACCGCTATTTAGCGTTCTGAAATTCTGTTCCAAGTTCAGAACAAATCCCAGATGAGAACACGTTCATGAATGCCAAATTTGTCCCGAAAACCACGTAAATGGAGTTCAGAAGAAATGTCTTCCTAACTTCTTCTCAACTGCGTTCGAGAATGAGGCCCATTGCGCCTGATTGACGTTCGCAAACGTCGTCACCATGGTGATTACCCTGGCGTTGTTGGCAGTTAAGCGAGCATGGCGGAGGCTCCACGAAAGAAAGCGAAAACCTACCATTTCCATCCAGAATGGGAGGAGGAATTTATTTTTACCTTGGTAAAAGACGAGTGTGTGTGTGTGTGTGTGTGTGTCGTGCCACCAGTCACAGGTACTGTCTAAGCGAGGGCATTAGGAGCGGCACCACAACACTAACCACCAGAAATTCAAAGATGGCGATCCACCAAAGAGCGCAATCCGCGCCAAGAAAGTTCAAGAGCCGGAAGTGGAGTTGAAGGCTCAGCAGTCGCTTTTCACAAAACCCACTTCTCAAAAGTAAGGCTGCAACTGAAGCGTCATTTGGTGTTAGCCTTTTGGCTAAACACAAGAAGCCTTTTACAGGTGGGGATTCATTTAAGGAAGCAATGGCCGTCACCGCAGAGACCGTTTGCAGCCACTTCAAAAACAAAGAGGACACAAAAGCCGCATTCCGTGCTGTACCGCTTGGTCCCGCAACAGAGACACGAAGGGTCGAGTTGCTGTCAGAGGACGTTGGTCAACAGGTGTTGAAGGACTTGTCACTCTGTGAATATTCTTCACTTCAGTTTGATGAGTCGCTGGATGTGATGGACACAGCTCAGCTTGTTGTGTTTGTCAGAATGGCTTTCCAGGACTTTACAACCAAAGGAGGACTTCCTCACTCTTCTCCTTTTTTTTTTTTAAAGCAGAGAACGAGAGTTGAGGATATTTACAATGTTTTTTAAAAGCTATGTCCGTGAAAATAACATCCCCATTCATAAACTGGTGGGAATCACTACTGATGGGGCACCGGCAATGTGCGGTGTGCTCACTGGTTTTACAGCACTGTGCCGTAATGATCCAGATCTCCCCGACTTCATGAAGTATCACTGTGGGACTCATCAGCGAGCCTTGGCTGGGAACGTTGTGGACTTTTCTCATGTAATGACACTGGTGGTCAAAGTGGTAAACTCGATTCGAAAAGACCGGCACCTGCCCCACACGATAAGCGCAGTGAATGCGTTCAAGGCCAAACTCTGTGTCTGGACCACACAGCTTAAGAAAGGGAGGCTGACACACTTTACCAAGCTGGAGAAAATGTCACATTCCATCAAAGACAATTATGATTTTCACCCTGAGCAGTACTGTGTGCACCTGGACAAACTGGCAACAGAGTTTAGTCGACGTTTTGGTGAGTTAGACGTCATGGAGGATATTGCTGCATTTGTTTCGAACCCATTCCTGCCTATTGATACAGAGGAGGTTGCATATTGATACAGAGGAGGTTGCAGCCAAATTCCAGAAAGCATTTGCTTTGCCAGGTGGAGTGGACATGGAGATGGTTGATATGCAAAATGACATAGAGCTGAAAGCAGGTCAAGGGCCAGTGACTTTTGGGGACTTGTCAGCAGAGAGAAGTTTCCTCTCCTCAGCGCATGTGCACTAAAAGTGAGTGCCTACTTTGGATCAACTTACCTCTGAAATGGCGTTTTCACAGATGAAAATCACCAAATCAAAGTACAGGAGCCGGCCTACTGACAGACACCTCACAGGCTGCCTCAGACTGGCTGTCTGCTCATGAGCCGAACTACAAGGCACTCACAGACAGTGTTCAGCCACAGCCATCACGCTGACTTGAGTCACATGACTTCTGATGGCATTGTGATTGGACACAGAGCTGAACTTACATTAGTTGCATTGACTGAGAACTTTGTCAGAGTTGTGTTGTAACTTCAGTTGATAAATACAACAGTTAATATTGGTAGTTCATCCAGCCTGCTCATTGCAAAATGTGTTTTTTCTTGTTCATATTGTGTGCGGTTAACAAATAATTTCCTTTTTTTATGTTGCACTTAAATTAAGTCATTTAGTGTGTTCTTGGTCACATCAATTTGAAAGCTGGACCAAAGTGTTTGATTGCATTCAATTACAATTAGGTCAAATAAAAAGCCTCAAGTTGTAAATACAGTCTGGACAGTCTGTTTCTCTCAAAGCCTCAATAGGTAGATCTCGCCTGTCACCAAGGCAGAGGTCAGGGATCTTGGGCCTCTCCACCCACAGAGTATAGACCCACCGGTATAGACGACATTCCCAGACAGGCACCAAGGCCTCGGTTTCTGCCAGGGGGGGTTGGGGGGAGATACGGACGATTGTGTACAAGACTATGATAAACTTTTTTTTTACGAGGTCAGTGCTCTGAACCACCTGTGGGGAAAGAGCTCTGCCCATTCAATTGAATTATTTTGAGTGTCTGTTCAATAAATGCTTAAAGACATTTAAGTGTTTCATATCGCATTTGTTTTCTCTAAAGGAGATCGGAAAGGTTTAATTTCCCTTACATCAGACTGCATTGGTTGGTACTGTTGTGTGTGTGTGTGTGTGTGTGTGTACCTCATAAACTGGTCTGAGAATTGTTGACAACACCAGACATGAGTTTGTTCCTCCTCTCTCGTTCTTTATTCCCCTTCTCAGTGGCTGCGGCCTCTTCCGAGACCAGCGGGTCCCAGCGGACTAAGAGAGGGCTGCTGGAGTTGGCGGGGGTCATCAAATGCACCACGGGGAGATCGGCCTTGTCTTACATGATGTACGGATGCTACTGTGGACTGGGGGGTCAAGGCTGGCCCCGAGACCGGGCAGACTGGTGAGGCACCCATCACCCTCCTCGCAAGGATATCTGGACCTCTGATGACAGTGTGCGCCAAAAAGTACACACTCAGCTGACACTGTATATGGCCCACCTATACATTACGTGACACGGACGATGTAATTCCGCACGCCATGGTGGTGTTTAGCCCTCCACTCCACATGCACGCACATCCGTCACCCTCCTCCATCCCGCTTGTGTACACACATGGTTTCCGTTTCTGAACGAGTCGACTGAACCACAAATGCTGTGCGACGGGATGGAAGGAGGAGGGAACGAGGTCCAAATTCAGCGCACTCACATGCTCCAATGGGTATCTCAAAATAGTTCCAAAAATTCCACACCCAAATCCTAATTGCCGTCTCCTTATTTTTTTCCTCTTTCGCCTGCAACACACCAAACCCCCTCAAACCAGTTAACTTCTAACTATCTGTTGTGGAAACCTCTGCCCTGCTTTTAAGATGGCCGTGGTGGGATTTAAACCACAGTGCTGTGACTACCCACCTATTGCTTTCCTGACCTTCAAAATAAAACACTTATCCTGCTGTCGATCTCTCTGTGTGTAGGTGTTGCCACCGGCATGATTGCTGTTATGGAGATGCAGAACGTCTCGGCTGTCAAACCAAAACAGACCAGTATCAGTGGACGTGTGAGGACAAGAAGGCTGAGTGCGGTAATGCATTTTTTATGCTTATGTATGCATGGGTTGATTACTAAATAGGCCTACCGGTGTCCAACGTGTCAGGGGCCTCCCTGGCCTTCACTTAGGAAATGTCACTCAAAGAGACGCGTAGCAACCAGGAAGAGACTCAAAATGCTCACTAAAAATGAGGCATAAAAAGAGAACACAAATGACCACAAAGAGAACACAAGGAGATGCAAAACAGCTGTAAAGAAACACAAAGAGACCACAAAGAGACTCACAGCGACTATGAAGAGAGTGAAACAACCACAAAGCGACACAAAGCTACTAATAACACTCAAAATGACCAAAAGGGGACACAAAACAATTACAAAGAGAGATAAAACCACGCAGAGATGGGCAATTACTTGAAGATACAGAACACCAACAAAAAGAGTCTGAACAATTATAAAGTCTGCGTGTCTTGCGTCTCTCTAGGAGAGGGGGCGGGGCCCACTGTCTCATAATCTGCCAGTGTATAGAGGCATACGAGGATGTTATTTTGAAAGAAAGACAGCTTCTGCTTTCTTATTTTTAGTGGTTGCACACTTAAATATGATGCTGTGCGTACCATGTAGCACAGTATTATGGGTAAATCTGAAAGTGAGACATAAATCAGGCTGTGTGAGCTACAAATATCCATGAACACAGTAAACAGGCAGTTAATTGGAGGGGAAAGACATGATGTTTGCAAACACATATTTCATAATATTTTAAGCCCCTGTAAACCGCAGTCATTTCTGTACATGAATAGCAACAGACTTAATGAGGTTTACGTATTTAAGTACCAAAAATAGTGGGTTGTTTATGATATTTCAATAAATCAATGTAAAATGAATTCATAATAACCACAATTACGTCTCTCATTTTCAGAGAAACGGCAGTAAATTAACCATTAGGAGGCCAAATGAATAAAGCCGGGCTTGTTTGCAAGACGTTAGAAGTATTCACAGCAAATGACCCAAACCACCGTCCCCTTGTCCCTGACAGAAGACTTCTGTGTTTCTCGTTGCAGATGATTTGAAGGACAAATGCGAAAAGCTGCTGTGCAAGTGTGACAGAGACGCTGCCAAATGTTTGAGAAAAGCACCTTTCATCCGGAAATTTGCCCTTTGGCCAGATTTCCTTTGTGGTCACGAACACCCGATGTGTAATATTTACTGACACAATAAATGCATGTCCTGTGTGCCTTTTGTAAATATAACATGTCACAATGACAATGGCATACGTATTTGACTTGTATTGTGTTCTTTTTTTTTTCTTTTTTTTTACTGTCATCAGGATCTTTTAATTGTGAAAGAATATAATGAGTTGTGTGAGGAGTAAAACATTGTGTTTTTGCAGACACCTTTGTATTGATTATGTTGTTCTAATAAAAGACTAAATGAACACCTCTACATTTTGACACACACACACACACACACACACACACACACACACACACACACACACACACACACACACACTGGAAGGTGATGGGGATTACAGCTGCAGTGGAATCACACAATGAAAAGGCAACTTGAGCGTTCCTCAGTCGAAACTCCGTCCAAAGGTCAAAGTTTAATCAGCGGGCGAAAGATCAGATAGCCGGCCCTCACAACAATGCTTTATTTGTATAAAAGGCTGTGCAGCAGGCAGGGCATCGCCTGCCTTATAACTCTAAAGTAGACTTTGGGTTTGTTTGACTTCGTCCTTGTGGGCTAATAGGAAAACTGAGGTTTTCTGGCTTTTTCTATTTTAAAGCCTGCTGTGACACTTTCTTTCCATTTCCCCCAAAACCCATGTGTGAAATATTTCAGCTGCTTGGTCGCGTTGCATTGAGGAACTTCAGCCAGCTGAAAACGTGTGTGAAAGGTCTCACGGGTTCATTTCCTTTAAAGGTTTGGAACGTATCACAACACAGTTACAGATTGTTTCAGTAATACGTGAGAGTCACTAAATAGCTATTAAGTGATCTCATGTACCCTGAATAGCAGCTTATGAACACATGAGAGCTCATTGGCTGTTTGTTCTTTTCATCACAGTATAAAAAATAAGCATTTCACATCTACAACTGTTGCATTGTCGGATGTCTCTACAGAAAGAAATGCGTTTGTGTATATAATAGATATCACTCAATTATATCACCATATGTATATCTATCTATGAATCTACCTGTACATAGATAGATCATATGTATATAGACGAAGAGTGGCATGTATGAAATATATATCACTCCTGAGGAAAGGAATCAAGGATGTACAACACCTCTTTTTGAATATGTCAATTCTAGGTTTTGGGCTGCAGATGGCGCCATATTCACAAATACTGAACTTGAAGCACGCGGACACTATGCGAAACCAGCATTAATGAGCAAACAGCCAAACAAGTAAAGAGTTGTCACTTGATAACGACCACTGATATTAGATTAGATTAGTTTAGATTTCCGTAAAATAGATTTCCCGAACTGAAGTTCCTTGTGACCTGTTACTGACTCTGGGCTGAATGTTTTTGGTGCAGTAAACGGCTCTATTTCGATCCACCGCTGTTGGTTTTTGGGTTTGGCTCGGGGACTTCCCTCAGATCTAATCAGGGCCGTAACTTCCCCTCGGACACCCGTTAAACAGCATCCCCAGCACGGGACACCGCGTCTCTGTGGACTCGGTGCACCGCTCGTGAGGGTGGACTGAAACGGGGCATGATGCCGTGGTGGAGCAGTGTCCAAAGTCCTGGACTGGAAATAAGTATCCGGGTCATGGCCCACACACACTTGCCCGATTGTGTCCAACCTTCAGCGGGTACCAGCTCTGAAGTTATGGGAGTCATACTCCTCCATCAGAGGGAGGCTCAGACTCCCACCCCCCTGCACGAGTAATCTCATAAAAGACAAATGTATGGCAATGCAATCACATGTTATGTATGTCCTTTGAAGTATTAACATAAGCATAAAGAGAAAAAACAAACATGCCTTGTATTTGTGGTGCTAAATTTGAAATTGACTTTAAAAAATCTCTTCCTCAGAATGAGTCAGCACAGCAGCTGTTGGAGTTGAAGATCAGATCAGAAACTGAATAATTGCTTCCCGGTTCGCAGTATCTTCTTCTATTCAGCATCCCTGGTGGTTAAACACAGGGGCTGCGCTTCCTCAAGCAAACGTATTGTGATCTGTGATGTCACAAAAGAAGCATTGCAGGTTTGCAGAGGGGGGGAACAGAAAACAGTTTGATTTGCATCATACGGTGTTTTTTTTCCCGACTCTCTTTGAACGCAGCGCGGTTCCCGGTCCCTCTCTCCTCCCCGCTGCCTGTGAACCTTGATGAGGAGTTTCTCCTCGGAGTGGTTTTCTGGCAGCCCGCTCCTCCTTCCGGTCCCTGCCGTCTGGGAGTGGCCTTTGTTGAAGATGTCTCACTTGTGCAACGTCCCACTTTCTGTGTCGTGTTTCCGGCATCTTGTCCACACCTGGATTCGAACCCCGGTCCGTATTTGCTGGCTGCAGCCGATCCTACCAATCCCGGTTAACAACTGGCCTCACATTAACATTTCTGGATCAGTGAGCCACTCCTGAGGAGATCCTGTGATTGAAGGAACCGCCCCTCCCACATATGCATGATTGTCATAATGAATGAGCTCAGTCTTTAATCCCTGCTGGGGGAGCTGCCTGAGCCTCTTCCACGCTAATTGAGTTCTTTAATCAACTGCTTGGCTCCCCAGCCGAGAGCCAGATGGCCCTCAATGAAGTCTCGGTTTAAACAGCTCAACACATAAACAATAACAACCATGTGCAGAACAAAGTATGACTTCCTACCAGCAGAAGATCTGGACGCCTGTTGGGACTGCTGTGTTTAGTTCAGGGCCACCTTTTTCATATAAAGGGCCATTTTGAAATGTTCTCAGTGTAACATATCAACAGCAAGGTAAACATTACATTTATTATGACACCACATTGACATTTCAATCTCCAACAGATCTGTAATTTTATTCCATTCATATGTAGGCAACTTGCTTGGCAACATTTTCAAACTGCATAGCAGTGCCAGCAACTGCATAGCAACTGCCAATGGTTGTGAAAGAGGTAATTTGGCATGAGGATAATAGGAGCACCAACATTTCCAAAAAACTCTCTCGCCCACTTATTGCTAGTGTGGCATTGGTTAAGCTATCCTAAAAGGTGAACTAGCCCTGGTCTAAATCCTGCACGGTCCCCAAGTCAGTTACATATTATTTGTTCAACTGATGTACTGACTATGTTTTTTTTTATCATTATAAAATCATTATTATGAGTAAGAACTTGAATGCTGTTGAATACATGTTTTTTTTGATGGGCTACAATCCCTCACATGTACTATGTTCAGAATATACTGCCCACACAAAGCAGGACATCACTGTGTGAGCAGCCAACAGCAGACCTGGACCTGCTGCCAGTATGTAGAGTCCTCCTCCTCCTCCAGTCTCCTTTGTCTGGGTTTTCTTGGAAGACTCTTTTTCTTCTACAGGTGGCCCGAGGAGACATTACACAAGAATCAGCAAAGAAAGTCTATATCATAAAAAATAGAAAAACTAGCATGAATGCCCTGAAGAGAGAACTGTCAATGCACATAATGTGATTTTATTCCATGAATATCTCAAGGGGAAGTGAGAGTGATGTGTTCAAGGACACAAGTACATAAGTGTGAGAACAGTAACAAATATGTTGCACAAAATCTGTACACAACGCAGCGGCTCATTTGCATGATCTATAGGCCTGTACTTAATACTGATATACAATGTTGTTTCATAGAGAATGGTGCGGGCATCATCTATATTATGATTCCACCACGGAGCTCATATTTATTTTATGTGTTGTTAAAAAAGAAAGAAAGAAAGGAAGCAGCCAGAAAATGATGAGAAATATGAGTAATATCGTCAAACAGAGTCAAATATTCTGAGAATGAAGCCTAAGTTGACAAAGTTTAAACTTTTGCTTGTAGTGACACCATCTGGCCAATTAGCTCCAGCTTCCCAGGTACATGTTGTTTTGCTGAGGACGGCACATTTCCTGCAATGTGTTGTTTCCCTAATTGGAAGGGCAGCTCGTACCCTGCTCTTTTTCAACCAGCTCGGGGAAAGATCGACTCAATGAGGACACGCGACTCCCACCTGAGCCACACACACACACACACACACACACACACACACACACACACACACACACACACACACACACACACACACACACACACACACACACACACGGGGGGGGGGGGGGGAAAGGCCGCAGAAGTTTGATCATTAAAACAGAAGGAACGCAGACACTTATTCTGTTGCTATATCGGGAGTTTTAATAGAAGCTGTGAGAAGCAGGACTATTTAGAAGGGTCCTGATAATTGCTTCCCTGATATTGTTGGAGGAAATGTTATGAGACACATTCATTTCCACGACTGTGTCACATGCGTACGTATATACATCTACTGTGGGGAAGGTTCTGCTGAGAGGACGTTGTCCTCTAGTTCAAACTCTCCCGAGATCTGTTTGAACGACTTTAACTAAATATTAATATCAGCAAAGGTTGGTTGATTTTTAAACAATATTTAAGCTTGTCGCCATCAAGTCATCTGTAAAGCTCAATAGCGGCTAATCCTCCTGGGGAAGAAAAGAAATCTCACTATTCATAAGAAATCACGCACGTAACCATGGAAATGAGCAGCTGGCACTGCAGCATGGGCTCACTATTATGAGAAAAAATATGTTAGTTTACGCGGTTAGAGCTGCTCATAGTGCCTTTTGCACCATCAGGATAAATTAAGTTCAGAACCAGCAATTTTGACATCTGGATTTTATTTACAAAGGTAGTGATTTGCGTGCCAAATGCAGCATTTCCTGTAACAGTGATTGGAGGTTGGACATGATCCACCAGTGAAGGGCTGCGGATGTTGCTGACTCAGGTTAATCTAAAGCCCCCGCGGTAGCAGCAGCGGCAGCAGCAGCTTCCAGTTGTTTCCTCAGCGTCTGTTTACAAAGACAGATGGAACGTGATGATATACGCTGCAGCCTGGACCAGATATGAATCATTGATGCTGCAACATAGAGCGTTACCCGGGAAACTGCACTAGACTGATTAGTGTCAGCTGAGTAGGCATGATTATAGTGAAGTTAATAATGTGATTTGAAAAAAAAACATTGTCAAATTGCATTAGAAAAGTGCACACATGAAACTGTTGATTGATGACTTGGCAAAAATGAGAGCAGATGGGCTTACCTTTAATCATCTGTTCTTTGTTTGAAATATAATCCAAAAATCTGCTCACTCTGCCCGTAGGATACTGTATGCATACTGCTTTTCAGTTTGCCTTTTGGTCCTTTAACTTCTCATGACATCACAGAAATAAGTGCAATGGCTTAAATGGAAAAATATTTTTTAAGTTTTTTATTATTATTATTAATAATAATAAATGATTAAGCATGAATTACTGAATGTATCAATCACCATGACCTTATAGGACAGTTAATACACATTAAAAAAACTAAAAAGCACACTTGAATTAATTTTTTTACAACAAGCCCACTGAAATGTACTCAGTAGTATTTCTTTTTGTGCTAAATCTAAGCACAAATTAATTAATCAGAAATCAGAATATATTTTTTGTTTGCACAAACAAGGAATTTGTGTTTGTGATTCGGTGCATAACAGTACACAGTACGAAAGTCAAGCGACATAATATGAAATAAAAAAAAATGACAGTAGAAATCACGTATAATGTGACGTAGTGAGCTCTATTACAGATTTGTTGGTGACAGATGACGGTGAGTGTGAAGCAGATTAGCTATATTTCAACTTTTAACACGCCCCAGAGCGGTACAACCGTATCTCTGAAACTACAATTGAACGGTCTGGCGTAGTGTGTACAAAAGGCACGGACGGGGTTCGAACCCGCGATCTTCGGTTTACGAGACCGACGCCTTACCACTTGGCCACCGCGCCTGCGCTGACTCCCTCGCCTCTATCTATTTTGTATACACCGCAACAACGTTGCGTGAGCATAACATTACATGTGAGCGATACGGTGGATACAACCGTTTCCTCTTACATACTTAAGACCCGCCTTCCTCCCCCGAACATACACATGAACCATTATGTGCTGCTGAAATATGATTACTGCGGTGCTCTAGATGTATTACTGTAATTCAACCACAAGAGGGGGCTGTTATCTTCCATGTGAGAATAGCATGTTCTATCTTTTGCAGATTTCAGCAAGCAGAGGTCTCTGCTCTCCTACTTCCAGTGTTCACACCAAAGACGCACAAAGAAGGTGAGAGCTCACTCTTCACACTCTTCACACGCTTCATGCTTTCGTTTAACTTTAATTAACAGAAGTGACCATTAACTTATTGAGAAACCAGTGTAGGCAACGCTTCCTACAAGCTGTAATGATTACACCCACAACAAAACAAAAGGGTAGGATTGGATGGACAGAATTCTTATTATCTTATTCTTAAAATATCAGGTAGTGTCCTGAGGTTGGTAATGAAGGAAAAGCCATTGGGGCATATGCTCAGCGAATTCCACTGCAGTCATCTGCACATGATGGAAAACAGAAAATGTGCAATGTTGAGAATTTGGTCAAGAGTTCATCTCCATGGGAGCTTGAATTCACAACAATCGACCCAATACATTTCATCATGTCGTGTCTACAAGGCTGATGGAAGAAGACAATGTCAGAGGATTTCATATAACCAGTTTTTGGGATAACTCCGTAATGTATGATCACAATCGCAAAACAATAAATGCATGTCAAGGTTTTATCAAGGGGATAATTTGGTCTCACAGTGGTGCTAGAGAAAAGGTCAGGAGGTCACCATTATCACCAGGAATCCTCTGTGGGACCATCCATACCCAAACTAAATGTAATGGCAATCTGTGCAGTATTCTGTCAAGGTATTTTGTTCTGAATCAGCATTGAACAGACTGAGAATGAGCTTGCATAGCTAATAACTATGAGAACCAGTAGGTTGCTTGTAATTCGTCTCTAAGCAATACAATATGCATGAAGCCAGACTGCAGCTTTTCACTGTCTCTCTTTTCAAAACATCAAAGATGAATACTCGCCTGAGGGGCGCTTTTTTTTTTGGATCAGATATCCTAGAGGCTGTTTGAAAAATGAATAAGACTCATTTCCATTGGGAATGAGTTAGCAGTGAAAATCACAGATGTGGAGTGTTCACCTTGACCTGTTTACAGCAAGTCGTCAGCACACAGACAGAAAGACGGGGGCTTCTCTTGAATAAACAGCACAGGTGGATTTAATTAAGAGCACCTTAAAATGTGACAGTTTCTCTCAAAGCTCAGCCATGCTTATTGTTCCATCTGTTCGAAACTTTTTACCTAAAATAATATTTTTTAGACAGCATTTATGTTTATTGCGCCCACAAGTCATGATGATATGCTGATACATGCTACATCCCCCCTCCAAAGGTTTGGAGGGGAGGGGGGTGGGGGAGGGGGGGTGAATGCTGACTGTTGAGCTGTAATCATACTGGGGAATGAATATTTATTTTTCTCTGTTATTTAGGATTTAGGCTCTTTGTGCCTTTGAGATGAAGTTTTATTGAGCAAAATGTAACCGTCTCAAAAGCAAGTTATATCGATGATAAAACAGGATGAGCAGCCTGGCGTGGATCTGAGTGATAGCAAACAATGCTTATTGTTTATTCCAAAATGTCACATGGAGGTATTTATTTTAGAATCTCTGCTTTTTTTTTATTTTAATCATAAACCTCTTCCACATAACAAACTGAGAGATACAATATGTTCCAGTCAGAGATTACATGGATCTGGGGCATTTTGTGTTAATGTGGGGAACACCAAGCAGCCCACTCCCTGAGAGAATACCAAGCATTACTGTAGCAATCTATTAAATTATTTATCAGGCTATTGCTTTGAAAAATCATCTTATTTCTCTGTGCTTGTGCAGGAATACCCCTGTGCCCAGAATGTGTGAGAATATATATTTGTTCAACAGACACGTTTTCTTTTTTTTTTTGCTTGCTCTTTTCTCATGTAAACAAGAGTGAGACTCAAGTAAATGTTCAATGTTTGAATTCTGATAACTGACCAGCAAAATGAAATGGCATACTGCACTTACAGTACAGTACAATACAAGCCTCCTCTGGCTGCTTTATATTCCTCTATGCATGTTAGCGCTGTCACCTTGAGTTGATATGATTACTGGGTGTTAAACATGCTAAAACACGATGGAACAAGTCACAAATATTCAAATAGCAGCTAATGAGGAAACGACCACATAATAGCTCATAACATGATTAGCCCCCTGAACAGCTCTGTAACATTACCTCGGCAGGTATAGTCCTATTGAAATCCGCTAAATCATATTAATTACTGCCTAATAGAATTGCATACTTTCAGTTAAAATTGCAGCAATTCATTGTTTCAGTTGTTGTCCGAGTTTTAATTTTACCAGTCGGCTATTTCCGCTGGTTACCTGGCAACTGACTATGGCCAAGAAAATGTGGCACATTCGTTTTTTTTTACGGATTGAATAAACGAGATAGAAAATGTTAGTTGGTTTTAGGGGTGCTGGTAAACAGATGTTGTGAAGCTAAATCTGGAAAGAGGCGAACTTTAAATGTTACCAACTGTTATCGGTCTTTTCACTAGTGGCGTCAGATTTACCGGCACGTTACAAACATGAATGTTGTGACGTCACGAAGTTAGCTTTCAATCTTCTCTCGGCAAAGAAGCGAGTATGCGCACCTGCATTTCAGAAAATGTGTAACCAAGACCTTTAATATATATTTGTGTGTATACAACCAACATATTAGTACAGTGGTTAACGTATTATGATACAGATAAGCCTGACTTGTAGCTAATACAGAACTAGTTAGCTAGCTAGCATTAGCTACAAGCATGAGCTTGAGTAACAGTAGCTAACCATTACAGTAATTAACTAGCTACATTACCTACCTGTTCTTCCTTTAAACAGCCTGAACATACACCAGATGGCCACACAGACTATATAGTAGCAAATTAAAAAATTAAACTATTTGAAAGTTAGAAGACTGTTGTTTCTAAAGGAAACTAAGTACAACTTAAAAGAACCAAGTGCTAAGAAAGATAATGCTTATGTTAGCACGACTTCCCTTTGACATGTTTGTTAAACATGTTGGTGTTGGAGGAAGCTTAACCATTATTTTTGGACCAGCCTGAGGCAAAGATTAACACACCATCTTAAACTTGATGGGAATTATTTAAATAGACTGGGATTCTGTCTGGAGCTTTGCTACTGTAGCTAATTTACTGTATATTCCTAAACCCACCATTTTAACTGAAGGATTTATCAACTGAAAGAACTTTCTTTTAAATATAATTTTAAAGAAATGGTTAGAAATATTAGTTATCATACTGTGCAGTATACAAACTTCTCCTTATTCATATGAATAACATATCAGGCATCCTTAGTTGTTGTTTTTTTAAAGTTATTATAAGTTTTGTTGAGCTCATCGCTTTGGCATCATGATATCTTATGATCCCACTCCCGCTAGTCTTTTAAAACTTGTTTTGAATTTCTCAAAGTATACTTTTTTAATATTAATTCACCTGCATTCTTGTGTGCCGACAAGTTAAAATGTATTTAAATGCATCACAATCCAGAGAAATGTAAGTGGCTGCCAAACACCGAGAGTCTTTGCTGGTGCCGTGTGAGGAGAAAATTGGTTCATTGTGAGGAGGGTCTGCTGGGTCTGACCCGGGCTCCAACCAGACATGCAAGTGTGAAATCCAGTTGAAAGGTAAGCAGCTGATAAAGCTACGTAACAAAAGCAATATCATCTCTCCCCCCTCTCGCCAACATTTCTTTTCATCCATCTTTCTCCCCCTTTTCTTTGCATTCATCTCCTCATTCACTGGGCTATTTTGAAAACTTCATACAGCAGATAGATGTTTGTTTTCATAAAATATCACTAAGTGAAGCAGTTTATTGAAAATCCTTTAGGTCTAAAATGTGTAATGTCTAAGCCCTGCTTAATTTATGTTTCTCTTTTTTTCTGTTGCTTAATGTATACGGAGCAATTAGGTGCACATCACTCATGCCTGTTGGGTCTGTTACCATAGCTACAATACGATTGTGCAGACAATCATCTGGTCCTTGTTTCCTCCAATAGGGTCGCACGGCTGGAGCTGCAATATAAAGTAAAGATGCTCATCTTTCAGCAACACACAAGTAAGAATCAGAAACAGGTTCATGAGTATGAGAAAGTCTTGCAGAGTGGCAGGCAGGGGACTGCGCCCAGTCATGGCGGACCACAGAAACAAGAGCCGACGAGCCACACAGCAGGAGAGGAAGGTGAGAGCATCTACCATTTTGAAATTCAACTCCTCTTATTGTTCAATGAAAGAGTTTGGCGGAACAAAACAGTGACAGTAAACAAGATACGCTTTTGTATTCAGGCTTTGAACGCAAAAAGGGACCAGGAGGAACAAAAAGGAAGTGTCACTTTAAATGAAATGCATTATATGGATGAATGCAGACAGGCGGTCTGCTTATACTTATAAAGGTAGTCCGAAGCTGCTTAGGTCACAGTTAGTTTCAATTGGTGAGATCAAAGATGTCCAGCTCTGCTTTGTTTGGAAGAAGGTGTTGTTTTTACATTGCATAAGATGTAAAAAAAAAAAAAAAAAAAAAAGGCGAATCAGTGTTTAGCTTTAAAGGATCAGCATCTGCCGTAAATGAAAATACAAAATTTAAACTAGTTATACAGATGTGGCCTCAATCAAAGAGAGCCCTAAATCCCATCAATCAGAACATCTGAGGAAAAGATGCGTTCAGGGACAATCATGGAGGAGCTTTGAGACCAGGCTTGTTGAAATCAAAGGCCTGAGAGCTGAAATAATTTTTTTGCAGGCTATCTGTATCCTTCTGAGAAAAAAAAATAAATGTGGTCAGTTAATCTGCGGCTTGGAAAAGGACAACAGCCAATGCAGCATGTTCAAGCTGCCCCCCTACTGGGCGGCCCATGAGCCTGTCGATATGGTGGTTTGATGTTGGATGGAAAATAAGAACCCCCCACAACAAACAGAGAGGGCTGGAACAGAGAGACTGGAACAGAGAAAGAGAGGGTAGAAAGGGAAGAACCATCGACAGATGGACTCTGTTGTGATTAAAGATGGCGGCAGTCTTTACTGCAGACTACGAAGGACGATCCTCGATCCATAGAGAAGCGGTGGGAGTAGTCTGCGATCCAACACAACAAAACCAACCACACAGTAAGGTAAACCAGCAGGTATGATGTCTGCTTTTGAATCTCTGAGGATGAAAACCACGGCTACCAGTAACTTTCCATTGTGTTGTTTATCGCTCCATTATGTCTGTTATCGTTTTTCATGTCAGTGCCACACTGGTTTTGTTGTGTCCTCCCTCTCATCAAAACCGAAGCACATCATTTGATTTGACCAGTGAATGTGCATCCCATGACCAGACTACTGAAGACCCCGATAGACCGAACGCTTAAATTAATTTGAATTTTTATTCAAGCCAGCAGATGTCTGGCAATGCTCTTTCGCCATTTGGTACATGGTTACGGATGTATGTCTTTGTATTATATCACCATAGGATATATGGGCCTTTTTAATAAGATTTCTCCCTTCTTGTGGGAATATGGCGCTCTGTGAGCTATAATATCCAGCAAAATAAACTCAAGTCTGAAAATTGCTCAATCCTCTGTGCCTAATCCACTCCAAGGCTTGTTAGTCATGATATATTCAGCCAGGACAAAGGACATCAGCAGGACTCCAGAATACATTTTCTGACAGTCTTTTGATATTACTCTTTCATTTCAGAACTTAAAACAGCCGGCGAATAACTTTAATATGCCTGACATATTTTGATTAAAACCCTCTTTATCTGTATAAACTTGGTCAATCATATCAATGGTTTCGAGTGTCTCAATGTAGTCCATACGCCCCGTGTATGTTTTTCTATTTTTAGTTTCTGGGCTTTAAAAGATGTCTCGTCTTGCTTGTTGTTTCTTTTGTTCTTCTTTACTTTTATTGAATTCTTTGAAGACAGCCAATTTGAAAAAAACTCAAAATCTCTATTGTGTGCACTCAGAATGGGAGCATTCATTTACACATCTTAATGGGCTTTTGTTCATCAGACAGTCTTCAGCAGAGATAAGCCTATTTCAGCCAAGGCCTACTAGGGAGTCTAAATCCACACTGACAGGTGGAACAAAAGACAACTGAAAGGACGGAATTGGGAAACATGAAGTTGTCCTCTGGCAACACTTAACTGCAGCAGGATGTTTGAGGATTCAGTGTAATTCCTAATAAGAAACTGAAATCATTTGAACATCTTTCTTTAGGAGCCGTGATTATAATAATAACTCTTTTGACAAGCTTGAGAACTAGCATTTTTCTGAAATCTAACGTTAATATCACTGATCAATGAACACATAACTCTCATTTAAAGTGTCTAACAACTACATTTCTTCAACAATTCAGACACAAAATACTGGTTTGACATCTGCTGAGCTGATTTAACAAGTAGCCAGGTCTGGTTCATACAGTCACAGACCTGAAACGTCTTCTTTTGTTCCTGTTGTCTGCTGAGCAGCTCCACATGGGCCAGTTGCTGAAGGGCTTCTTGTTTGTAGTTTCTGAAAAAGGGAATAGTATTTTTCCTTCACCCTCCACACCCAGCCCTTTCTAGCTGTTTTCTGGTCACACAACCGCTTTCTCTTACATCTCTCAGACCTTTTATTCCTGCAGTTTTCTGTACAAATGTTTGTGAATGTAGTTTTCAAATAGGATGCCTGTAGAAGTAGAAATGCATTATCATTCTTCATGGGGAAGAAAATCTTTGGTTTGGTTACCTTATGTTTTTCCTTTGTTATCGTGGTGCTGATAAAGCTTTACAGAATGGATTAACGTACCGTCAAAGCTGTTTTTGTCACTCAAGTCTGTGTACTCACAGCTGTTTCTGTGCTGGAAAAAAGTTATTTATGATAAACCTGGCAGATCAGAGATGTGAAATGTTTGCATTGTACAAGACCTACAAAGTCCTTGGTTTGTATCGAGACCATTTCCTCCATGGTTAATGATGAAAAAAAGCTAAAATGCCCTAAAAGAGATATTTAAAAAAAAGAAATAGTGAAATAGGCAAGTTTTGAAACAAAACAAGCAAGTGGGTGCAGATCACGAGTTGTAGTTCAAGGTGTTGGATCCATAGACGTCAGCAAAGGCCCAATAGGCCACAGAATAAAGGCCTTAGGAGAGACAAACGGTGTCATTTGATGTATATACATGTCTGCTTCACCTGAGTCTATGTGATCTCTGACCTGTTCAGGGTTGACTGACGTGTAGTCACATCAGGCCTTTTGAGCTGCATCTGTTCATCGGCTGCGTTTTAAAGTTTGAGATGTTGTTTTCATGGTCCTCTTCCTCTTTTGATTCACGACTGTGTTGTTGCTGCTCTCCGTTACTGGTATCATGATAGACTTTTAAATTCATTTTAAAACTTAATTCTTTACACAGGAAATGTCTATAACATTGCAGAAATAAAATACTGTAGCGCCTCAATATTCTTTTTGTCTGCTGTGTATAAAGCAGACGTAACCACCTCTTCTTCTTCTTCTTCTTCTTCTTCTTCTTCTTCTTCTTCTTCTTCTTCTTCTTGTTCTTCTTCTTCAGGATCAAATGGATGGCAAAGACAAACTATCATGGCGACTTTCTGCTTCGGCCAGAACTTCTCGTGTCAAGGTGACGAGAGGGACGCGACTATCACTGCAGACCCATGTGTTGAATAACCGTGCAATGGAATCCTCAGTAAATGGATGTACTGCTGGAGGATGTGTGAGGAAGACAATCAAACTCAAGGTAGGACATGCAAATCAGCATGTTTCTCTTTCTTCTTCGCGTGACGTGTTTTCGAGGGCCATCACATCTTCATCGTGAGGTCCTGAAACATTGTCGAGAATCTCGAGTGGAAGAAATCTAAATCTGTTGTGAGAATGTTGAAATGCTCTTGAACATAAACAACAATAATAGAAACGCATGGAGATGGTCGGAGAAAACAATCGATGCTTGTGTTTGAGTATCGGGATGCTTAAATTGTTGCCGCCCCAAAATCAATTTTTGCCTCGAGGAAGCTGAAGTGCGTTGGGTCTTTTTCATGTTTCATCTCGCCGGCATAAGTATTGTACACTGCACACTTTAAACAGGTTTGAGCAGGCCATTCATGTGATGCGATGAGACAGGGTGTGAAATACATATTCCTGCTCTTTCTCCTGCTCCCAAATGGTTTGATGTAATTACATAATCACATGCATTTATGTTTTTACGGTGTCCCATCATCCTTTCATCTCGGAGTCAGTAAAATGGCGTGACTGCTCAATGATTGCCTGGCGGGCGAGCATGGAAATTTACAGCAGCCTTTTATTGCTGCGTTTGGTCCTTTTTAGTCTTTGTACACAAGTCAAGTAATGACACGATCAAGTGTATCTGCTGCGAAAACGTTCTGTTGTTGCATTGACTGTCTGTTTCAAAGCATCGGCACCGGTTGTGACAACGCACGTATATATATATATAAAGCCACACTATTGCAGCTGCGTGACGATGTTCTCGGCCAGAATACAGATTTCAATTTTGTCTAATGGTGCAAAGAGGCATGTTGACGGCTGTTTGCAACACCACCGCGTTCACACAGAAGACGTATGTCGCTGCTTACTTTGGTTTTCACCAGAGAATGTTTTGGTTTTATTCATAAACACACCAAAACATGGATAAATATGTCTCCACGGCTGCAATGTTAGGAGCTAGGAAATGTGCACTGTTAGGAGCTAGGAAACATACCACTCAAACAGAGGAATGTCTCCAGCCATTGCAAACTCTTGTCACACTGAATGCGTCCCGAGTGTTTGTGTTTGAGCGGTCGTGTCACCGGTAAATATGACGTTTGAATTGGACCAAGTAAAAGGTCGCTGCAGTATGTGTGTATTGGAAACCAGCCATCCAACCCACTGCTTGCTTATCGCTTGAAGAAATGTTGTTTATTTACGACGTCATCGTGCATGTTGTGGTAGAGACGGGTGGTCATATTTGTGGCCAGCTGTCCATTATGTGTTGCTGTACAATATCATGAACTCAAGTGTCATGGAGTTTTCTGAAGTTTACCGCTTGTGTTTACTGCTTTGTCCGCTGGTCTCGTGTAATTCATGACTGAATGCACGAGGTACAATTTGTGCCATGGTAAGCTGATTGAACTGATCAAAGCCCCCACGTAACCAGTGAAGTCATCTGGTGCAGTCTTCAAGAACAAACAGACCCTTTCCACTTTGAAACTGCACTGCATTTGAAATGCTCAAATCTTATATGACCAGTGGGACCTTTAAATCAACAGATTTTACAATGGATGTCTGAAGAGAACTGGATACAGTGTTGGAGGCGAGGCCCCATTAAAAAAAGTTAAGCAAATAAAGCTCAACTTCTGAGTAAAATATTTTTTAAATAATATTACCCGCAATTCCCCCCCCCCTCCGACAATCTTCTGCATCCAAGGGCCCAAAACCCCCCCCCGTCTCCTCGCCCTCGGCCCAGCTTCATTCTTGGGCTCAGTCACATGAACAGAGGAAGGAAAATAACTCTGGATTGGCCAATTAGTGCGTTTAGGACCTAATGATTTAATAAGAGATAATCAAGTGTTGGCACGAAGTTGATTTACCTTAAAAAATTATCCCTGGGTTTACAGACGTCCCTTTCCCAGTGAAAGTCTGTGGGAAGAAGTATTTTCGGGATCAATGGCATCATGTAACGGACCGGGTATAATTCCACCGTTCCATTCCTGGGGGGCTTAATTCAGTTCACCCATCTCAAGGAGCACCCAGCCTGGGAACCGTTTTCTGTGGCTCTACAGGGAGCTTTCTGAAGTCTGATGATGATCATGTCTTTACTGAATGAAAGGTGCCTAGTTGCATTATGGGAAATGTAGGATGCAGCATTTTTGGAGCTTGACCCCTACTAGGGATTCAAAATCAGGACAACTCTGCCTCTGCTGCATCAATGTTGTCCTGCAAGTCCACCAAGTTTATGGAAATGCATTAGCTAAAGTTGGAGTAGCCTACGCCTTCATTGTTATGTGGGCTGTGGCTCTGACATGAATAATAATCAAATTTATATTACTATAAACATCTTCATAATTTATACACAGCATATAGGCAAAAGGATGCCTATACTTATTTACTTTACTTTTACTTTACTTACTTGTTATCCATAGTGAATGCTAACAATGATACTGATATTAATTATGTTGAAAGTATTGATATCTTCCCCAAATAAAGGTTTGACTTAGGTAACTATTAAAATAAAAATATATTTTTTTCTATTTTTGATTATATAGATATATAGAAGATATAATAAATTCATGGTTGAGGCATATTTAGGTGGATTGTGAGCTACAAAACAAGAACGGGAATGCCGCGAGCTAATTTTCAAAATATTTATTCTAATTCTTGAGAGACAGGAGAGACACACAAAAAAAACAAAAAGAAAGGAATCCGTGTCCCACATGTAGACCCAAACAGTGGTAATGTGTGTAGTGAACGGGCGAGGCGCTGTGCATCTTGTGCTGCGCGAGCCTCCGCTCCGCACAGACAGCGAGAGACGGTCATGGAGAGGTGGAGAGCGGACGGGTGTCTTTGTTATTTTTAAAGTCCTGCAATTCGCAACTATGACACCACCGGCGGTGACCCGCGCCGCTGCGCATGCCCGATGCACTCGAAAGCAGCCAGAAGATTTCCACCGGTTAAGTATATGTCACTTTTTTTTTTTTTTTTTTTTTTTTTTTCTCTCTCCTCCTCCTCCTCCTCCTCCTCCTGCCTCAGCTCACACAGATCGGGATTGCGGTAGAGTCGGGGAGATATGTGCCATCGCTTCGCTGCTTGTAAATCTATTCGGGAACTGGTGCGGGATTCCCTGCGCGTCCTCTGACGGTCGGGGAAATGTTTGCGGTCGCCCTGTTTGTTCGTTTAGTTTAGCAGCTGTTAGCGGAGACAGTGCAGATATTAATAGGTGAATAGTGTGACAAAGTTGTGCACTTGTCGGTCGGCTGCTGAAAGGCCTGGCTGTATGTGTGTGTGTGTGTGTGTGTGTGCGTGCGCGTGAGTGTGTGTACGGAGTTTGTTTCTGGCTCCCCTCCCCCACTCGCCGCTGCTGTTCTGCTCGTTCTGGAGAGGCCAAGACATGAATGTGATGAGAGGCTCACTTCAAACGGAACAAACGGATACAGTTTCAGGGGAGAACCGGGGCACGTTTCCCGGACTCTGTGCCTCTCCGACCGGCGGAATTCACGCAGAAAACCCGTTTCTGCATAATTATTCCTGTGCAGCCACGCGCACACGCGCACACGCGAACACACACACCTGTGACCGCGGACCCGTTACGTGTCTCATTGAACGCGCCAACCGAGCACGTCTCGCGCCGATGCATCACCCCGGACAGGTAGCTAAATGACCGCTATTCTAGCACTATATTAATTTAGTTGCATCGATAAAAACCGAGCGTGGAATGTGTTTTGTGACGTTTTTTTTTTATTATTATCATTATTTATTAGTCTGTCCGTTCTCCGTCCTGCACACCTGGCCTTAAGCACAGAGCACGTGGTGCTCACACTTCAGGGTTGCGCCGCGGAGATGAGGGTGAAGGCACCGTTGCCAATTTTTTTTTAGTCTCCACTGTCTTTGTTCAATCAGGAGGATGAGTTGACTCTGTATTGGAAAAGACAACAGAGTGGGTGTGCCCTAAAGGGAACGTGATGGCAACCATTAAAAAAATATTTCTTTTGAAATCACAGTTTGAGTAAACCTAGCTGTCAGCCTTTTATGCTGTAATAAATCTCTTTTATATATTTATTTAAAAATAAATAAATCGTTATTACGAGTTAACAAGTGCACAGTGCTTTAAAGGAGGGTTTTGATTGGTCCGAGGCATCTCTGGTCACTCTGGTTTTGTCCTGCCCTCCTCATCTGTCAAGAAGTATCAGCTGCTGCACGGATGTGTGAATTTAAACAGAGAAAATTGTCTCTTTTCTTTCTACGCTGTGGCTGAATAAGGGAATCGGCCCTAAAATGGTTTCTGACACTGTATCTGGGAAGCTAATTCATGAGCCGTGTGCGGTCCGTAGAGGTGGAGATGTATACGCACTAATACTGCTGTGTCTTTGCTCAGCAAGAAAGCTAAAGGGACGATGCACGAGGACAAGGACGTGTCCTTGAACGAGACATGAAATCCCTTAAAATCAGTAGGTCCGCTCCCCTGCAGCTGACCCTGCACTGTGATGGCAAGGGAAGGAAATAAGGAGAGAACGCGATACAAGGATCGATAGAGTATCATGTGCCGCACTGCTGTTATTGTGGTGATGCACTTGTACTAATTTGGATGTAATTGGAGAAGCTGTGTAAAGTAATGATATATGCTTATGCACATAAATCAGGATATTACTGCAAACTGCGTTAATGCCACACTATATTTATACTGCTGCCTAGTACAGTAGATGGCTGCCTTCGGGACCAGACGGCACTGAACTGAAGCCACCTCTCTTGGCATGGATTACTACAACACTCGCACATAACTCTGAATGTGACTCAGTACGGCACAATAATAGACCGCCGAGCCACTTTATGGAAAAACAAACCACATTATAGGCCGAGTGACTTCAGCTTTCGGTTTCTACTCGGGTTTGCAGATGTTACGCAGAACATGTGGTCACAGATCAAGTGCGTGGAATTCTGTCTGTGTTTTCTTGTTTTTTGGGTTGATCTCATCACTAATTTCCCCAGCTGTTCTATTGTATTGGTTCCCTATAGCCAATTAAATGTCACTGTACTGTAGTTGCCAAGAAAGTAGTCATTAATTCATCATATTGGCGTGGAACTGGTAAACATTAGCAGCCTACTGTACAGAATGTGCTGCATTTAAAGACGAACTAGCAGCGACTCTGGTTTTGGAGCGTTACAGTAGCTCGTCTCACATTTACAACTCCTCTGCATTTCCGCAGAATTTCCATTAATTTTAATGTTCAGCTGGAAACTGGCCACATGATTAAAATGCAAACTGTGCAAAATAAAATAAAAAAATCCTGTGAGGTATTAGTCCTCTTCCAACCAGGCATATGGCGATTATGACATATAATAACCGATACACACACACACACACACACACACACACACACACACACACACACACACACACAATTTTGCCATTAATCAGAATGGGTTTTGGAATATCTTCCCTGTCAAGGCTAGCACTGCTCTACCTGTCAGTGATGTGATGAAGCAGCGTCTCATTATATATTTTTCCTCCTTGCAGGACGTTTTCTGCAGTGGCATAAGTAGAGGTCTGGATCTGATAGGTGTGCAGTGTGGGCTCTACGGACTCGTGGTTTATGGATGCTGGGACTATGAGCATAAGCGACAAAAGGGACTACATAGCAGACCTGGGAGGCAGCTTCACTGAGGATGCTCCTAGACCTCCAGTCCCGGGGGAAGAGGGCGAGCTGGTGTGCAGTGATGGACGCCAGTACAGCAACGCGGGCTTCTCCTCGAAGAGCGAGAGCCTCAAATGCGAGGCGTCCGTGGCCACGCCCAGGCGACCTGACTTGGACCTGGGTTATGAGCCGGAGGGAAGCGCCTCACCGACGCCCCCCTACGTGAAGTGGGCCGAATCTCTTCACTCCCTCCTGGACGACCAAGAGGGCATCCATCTGTTTCGGATGTTCCTCAAGCAGGAGGAGTGCGGCGACGTGCTGGACTTCTGGTTTGCATGCAGCGGCTTCCGCAAACTCGAAGCGATCGAGGGCAACGAGGAGAAGAAGGTCAAGCTGGCAAAAGCCATCTATAAGAAATACATCCTGGACAACAACGGGATTGTTTCCCGACAGATCAAACCAGCCACCAAGTCCTTCATCAAAGACTGCGTCATGAAGCTCCACATTGACCCTGCCATGTTCGACCAGGCTCAGACTGAGATACAGACCATGATGGAGGAAAACACCTACCCCTTATTTCTGAAGTCTGACATATATTTGGAATATACTCGGACAGGGGGCGAGAGCCCGAAGCTGTACAGCGATCAGAGCTCTGTTTCTGGGAATGGAAAGGGGCTGGCGAGTTATTTACCGACTTTAATTGAAGATGAGGAATGGCGGTGTGACCAGGAGCCGGAGGAGCAGCCCGAGTGCGACCCCACGCCGAGCAACCGGCTTACACAGAAGCTGCTGATGGAGACGGCGCCGCAGCGCGTCGCCAACAGCGCCAGGTTCCAGGACACTCACGAGTACAGGTAATTCCTCCCGGTAATCTAGAAAGCCTCGCTTCAGCTCCAACTGCACAGCTTTTTCCTCTGCAAACTGCTGAATTAGAAATAAACCTGAAACCCCACAATACCATGAGCGCCGCTTGAAGTGCGAGATGAAAAAGGGAGTCTGAGTAGCGCGGGAGACGGCCGAGATGAGAGGAAGATGGTGTGTTTACAGAGGCTGCCTGTTGTGAGGAGGTTGAAGGAGGGTTCTTGGGTCTCTCTTGTGCCGGTACTAGTAGAATCGTGTTTTCTCATTGGACAGGGTCGTGCAGGGAAAAAGTTCAACATGATTATGTTTTAGGAGAAGCTTTCTGAAATGCTCCACTCAGGAAACTCATCGTTGCCCCCCTCTTCCTGTTCCTTTTGAATTTTAAGTCTACATTTAGTTATTTTTCCATTATGAAGATTATTATGCTTGACTATTTGATCTAGATAATCCAAACTTGTTTTATAGTGTTGACTAGTCACAGCCATGGATATTTATTTATGTTTCTCAGATTCTTGATTCATAAAAATGATGAACATTGTAGTTTAACATTGAGTACGCTTTCTCTTTGACTTTATCCATTTACATTAATATGCACAAGTCCCATTGCGCTATACTTGAAATGAAAGGCTGTGTGCTCCTTTAAGGTGGACATGTATTGTATTTAATTCGATACCCTTTTGTGTCAGAATCAATCCAAAAGTGAAGCTTATTTGTCTTCAATTAAAGTAGAGGGCTCAACTCTGTTCAGTTCAGCAAATAACTCAATCTATCAATACAAGTAGGTAGTTAGAAATGTTTCTGTGACTCTTTAGCTGCAGTGCAGTGTGACTGTGTGTTTTTTTTTTTTTTTTTGTGTGTGTGTGCGTGCAACTGCAGCGTTAAAATAATGCCTCTCAGCTTTGAAATGCTTTTTATTCTTAATGTAAGAGGTCAAAGTAGATTTGCCCAGATGTTATGATCTAAGCAATGCCAAAGCTGCAGCGTGATGCTGATAAACATTATAATTAGTCAGTGTGATGCCTAATTAAAGGGCTGTACTCAGATTGATATTCAATGTTGAGTTGTTTTTTGATCCAGTGGCATAAATGCTGCTAAACAAAAGGACCTGCGTTTATGCCGCTCCTTTTTACTTCAGCTGTAATTAGTTTGGCCTGAACGTGCCCTTCTCTTCACTCTCAGGTAGTTCTCAGTTCATCGTGCACAAACAACAGATGTGAATGTCTCTGCTGATTATTGCATGGGACATTTGGACATGTCACACTCGCATTAAAGATGGTTGAATTACATTCAGCTGCTTCCGTTTCAGGGTCCTGGTGTTGTGCACGCTGTCTCACTGTCTCACACTCTCACTGTCTCACACTCTCACTGTCTCACACTCTCACTGTCTCACACTCTCACTGTCTCACTGTCTCACCGTCTCACACTCTCACTGTCTCACCGTCTCACACTCTCACTGTCTCACTGTCTCACCGTCTCACTGTCTCACTGTCTCACTGTCTCACCGTCTCACCGTCTCACACTCTCACCGTCTCACACTCTCACCGTCTCACACTCTCACTGTCTCTCACTCTCACTGTCTCTCACTCTCACTGTCTCACTGTCTCACTGTCTCACACTCTCACCGTCTCTGTCTCACAGTCTCACCCTCTCACCGTCTCACTGTCTCACCCTCTCACCGTCTCACTGTCTCACTCTCACCGTCTCAACGTCTCACTCTCACCGTCTCACCGTCTCACTGTCTCTCTCTCACTGTCTCACTGTCTCACTGTGTCACCGTCTCACTCTCACTGTCTCACCCTCTCACCGTCTCACTGTCTCACTCTCACTGTCTCACCGTCTCACCGTCTCACTCTCACCGTCTCACCGTCTCACTGTCTCACCGTCTCACTGTCTCACCGTCTCACCGTCTCACACTCTCACCGTCTCTCACTCTCACTGTCTCACACTCTCACCGTCTCTGTCTCACAGTCTCACCCTCTCACCGTCTCACTGTCTCACTGTCTCTCTCTCACTGTCTCACTGTGTCACCGTCTCACTCTCACTGTCTCACCCTCTCACTGTCTCACTCTCACTGTCTCACCGTCTCACTCTCACCGTCTCACTGTCTCTCTCTCACTGTCTCACCGTCTCACTCTCACTGTCTCACCGTCTCACCGTCTCACTGTCTCACTCTCACTGTCTCACCGTCTCACTGTCTCACTCTCACTGTCTCACCATCTCACCGTCTCTGTCTCACTGTCTCTCTCTCACTGTCTCACCGTCTCACCGTCTCACTCTCACTCTCACTGTCTCACCGTCTCACTCTCTCGATACCTGAATGTGTCGCGCTGACGGCTGTCTGAGTGAAGCAGGTTGGTGCTGAAACCGTGTTCATGGCATATCTGTCCTGGAAAAACAGACAAACAAGACACTTGACTTTAGTTGAATCTGACTTTTGTAAACAAAGGTCGCAGGTAAAGCTTGCAGCTCCAAATATATTGCAGTAAGAAGGAAAGTTTGAGGCAATATGGTGTCTGCTCCTCAGTTGAGTTTTATATATAAATATAGCAGTCTCAAGACGACAGTTTTAGACACATCATGTGGAATGCAACTACTCGGATAACGTTAAAACAAGCTCCCCACAGTTCATAACGGCTCTTTTGACAGCAGCCATGCGGGAAATCAGACGGCCAACCTAAATCTCCGACATGTCATAAATCCATGCACTCGTAGGAAATTAATCAGGAGTTGTGACCCCCTTCAAACTGCACGTCAAATGACAACTGATCCGGCAGAAACTCGATTCTAAGATGAGTTGGGGCGACCGAGTCGGGGCTAAATTTGAGCTTAATCCGCGCAGTGTACCCAGTTTCTCTCACACACAACACACACACACAGATAATCACTGGATCTCATCGCTCTCAGACTTGTGGTCCTACTGGCATAAGAAATTGTAATCATGTTAAACAAACGAATAGTTGCTCAGCATCAGTTGCATGTGGGTCAAGCGTCTTTGCAAATGAAAGTGTAACAAAGAAAGATCAAATGAAAACGTAAGTAATTGAAGGCTCCCACAACTTAACTAATGTCACTGCTGATTTAAACCTAAAGCTCGTTGCATAATACGGTTACATCTTCAACTGAGGATTAAGGCCACTTGCAGTGAAAATAAAAGAGTGTGGTATTTTGGGTGTCGGCGTTGGAAGGTGGGGAAAGAACAATATGTGCCTTCGTTGTTGCAAATTTGAAGGCAAAAAGAGGGATTCAAGGTCCTAAAGTTTGTAGTTTGCGTTGGTGTTGGTCCTCAACGGATTCATTGAAAATGACGTCACTGTCGGACGCTTGGTCGTATTTGACCTCTACTGCTGTAGCAGCAGTGTTATGGGGAGGGACAGGAACTCCCATCCGCTGACGGCCAGACAGAGATAAGACCGTCTCTGTGACTAAAACACTGACACAGTGGAGAGCAGACACATCCTGATTGAAGCTGAGCTAAGTGCTTTAGACGGGGCAGCGTTCTGTGGTCGAGCCTTGTGCCGGCTCTTCAGTGTTTGCATGGAGCTTTTTCTGGTTGATCTCTGAAAGATGAACCAGATGCTTGTTGGTGTTTGATTCCCTTTTTTTTCTTTGAGAAACATAACCAAAGGCAATTTTTGTTGAGATCAATGTTTTTCTTGAAATCTCCACAAAAATATACAAGCAAACTACTGTTTTAATGAGGGAGCAAAACACGCTTTTGAGCATTTTTGTTTTTTTCCTCCACATCATTATTTCAACAATCAAGCATTTGGCTGGAATTACAGAAATACACGCTTCATTTTTAAAAAGCCTTTTAGCAGCACCCGTTGGGTTTTCAAGAGACTAAATTTTACATCAGTTGAGTCTGACGATCTCTTCAGAGACGAGCAACAAAAGGCATTAAATAGTCTTTCAGATCAACTTTTAGCAATCAGATGACTTGAAAGAGAATGACCTATACATTCATTAATGTTTGGGGAGAGTTTTGAAACGGCAACAGCACAGTTTTGTTCTTGTTCAAGTACGCCGTGCACTTCAAAGGCAAGACTTTATTGTCTTTTGTACTATGAAAATGAAAGTTGTTGTTTTTCTTTCATTTGTGATCTTTTGAGGCTGGAATGAAATTGAGACAAACATGGAATAACAACATGGATGAAGAATTGTGTTATTGCTCATAATAATTTGAGTTTTAGAGTCTGACCTTTTTTTTTGTGTGTGTGTGTGAGAGAAATAATACAGGTTGTTTTTTCATGAGCTCTGTTGGCGTGTATCTGACAGTTGACATGAGGGAGACGGGCCAGTTGGAGGGACAGAGAAGGGATTGGCATGTGGACGTTTTCATTTCACATGGAGGGCAACCGAGGACACCGGGGCCGGTATCTTTTAAAACATGCACGTACGAAGCTTAACTAAACACAGCTACTTCTCAAACAGTTGAAATTCTTTTGTATTGCAAGTTAATTCAATGAAAATATGTTCAGGCTCTCTTGCTGATTGAAAACCTGTTATTTTATTTTGGTTTTATTGTATATCAGCTGGAATAAAGAAATCTATGCACACTATTGTATAATGTCCACAAATGTGAATATTTAAGAATTTGTAAACGACATGATACAGAATCGGTTCAGAAAAAAAAATCCAGCAATAAATCATTTTTCAAGTAATCGTCCAGTGATTGAAACTTATTTATGGTTATGAGAAATAAATGTTTTCTAACTGGAAAGGGCAACAGTTTGGTTTAAAGAATAACCTCATCTGTCTTTCTTCTGATGACGCATTGAATTCATGCTCGCTTCTTTCCCTTTTTTATTCTTCTTCTTCCAGTCAGAAATGTTTCCCTATTTAACCTCAACTTGAAGCTGGTTTTCTGTGCGCTGCGCTCTTCATTTGCCCCGGCTCCTCACCAACCTGCCACTGTAATTATTCATTGTTGCTGAATGTAGATGCTAATAAAAACCAGTTGGTCACAAAGGTTTCATTTTGAACTCTGGGTGCTTCTGCATTCCAAACAGGGAGAAAGCTGCAGGGAATTCCAATTTGAATAAAAAGAGATGATGCCTAACATCTTTAATTCATGTGTTCAAAGCCCTGCAAGAAGTGTGTTCAGCGAAGTCAAAGACTGAGAGTGGAGAAGGTGGACGAATGAAGCGTTCCCATTTATCCGTCGGCGCTCTTGAAGGGTGTGCCTCCGAGTAAAAACCTGCAGTTATACTCCAGCGTTCAATATTAAGTTCAAGTATTGGATTTGGTGTGTTCACAAAGGCTGTTGTAATACTATTAAATATGGTGGTGTAGCAAACTTCCTCTGGCCGTAGGTCGGTTTGGATTACGGAAGCGAGAGGAGTTGAAGGAAGCGGCAGAGCCTGAGAGGCTGACAAATTGCAGTCTAGTTTTCCTCGACAGCCTCGTTGTGTTTTCACTCGCGCTCGTGAGACCGCGGCGTAGTTTGTTTACAACCTAACGTTGGCTTTTCACCTCTGGCCATTTCACTTACGCTTCAAAAATCACAACAAACAATATTGTATGTTTCTTAATTCAGGATTATACCAAAGAGCTGTGTGCCGGCTTTTTTTTTCCTTCTTTTTTTTTATTTTATAAATGCATTTTAACGAGCATGTCAATCACTTTATGATCTATTGCTTTTTCTCAGTATTTCCTGCATTTATTATATATTTTTTTCCAGGCCCGCTCCATGTCGGGAGCCCATCAACCCGTACTACGTCAACACTGGTTACGCTCTGGCTCCGGCCACCAGCGCCAACGATAGTGAGCAGCAGAGCATGTCCAGCGACGCAGACACCACGTCCCTCACAGACAGCAGTGTGTATGTATTTCCTCCTCTCGCACACACACGTTTCATGCTTTGAGTTGTTACACCAGGCCATAAAGACGATGCAAGGCGGCATTATTGGCTTGGAAGACAAAACTCAATGCTATACAAAGGATCCTCAGTTATTAAAAAGTAAAGCATGCCATGTATGTTTAGCGTTGCTCAGAAAACCGAAATACGGGTTTAATTGGTTTCAAAATTGCTGGTTTTTATCGGTGCTCAGCTTTCGGGATCGGCTCATTAGTCAAACCAGTAAAAGCTGTTGGAATTGATCTCTAAAGCTAATGAGTAATACTAAAGACTCACTCTTTAAGGACATTAAACCGTGTCTGATAGAATTTACTGGAATGTAAAATATCTGACCTCCTTTTAAAAATGGGACACACACACAAACCATTTTTAAATGCTCCTCAGAGGTTCTTTATGGTCTCCTGTCACTGTAACTTTGTTTTGGCACCAAGCACGAGACCGAAGGCAACGTCCTGTCCCATCTGGGATCACTAGCAAACAGGACTTTATCAGTCGAGTGTAGAGACCAGGCATGTGCTGGTGGAAGTTTTAGAATTTTGGAAATGTTTTCTAGGTGCAAAGATGGCACGGGGGAATTATGCCAAAGAAACTTCAAAGCTTGCACAACTGGAAAAAAATGTGTTTGAAGCTGAATGGATTAGAGGCAGTTATCAGCTAATTGGTCCAGAGCTTCCAGCACAGCAGAGTGTGAAACCCAGCATGACCAATACCACATGGAAAAACCGACTGATGGATGTGTTAACATGTAACTGTAATCTGCCAGACCACTTGTGGTGCAGCAGGAGGGACACAATAAGCCGGGGAGAATGCCTGTCCTGCTGCACTGATTAATCAAGAATTACAAGGTGGTCGTTTTAGGCGCGTGAAAAAGAGAAAATTGCAGTGGAACGCTTTTCAACTTCAAAGCTGTCTGTGTTGTTTATTCATGAGGATGTTTTATGAAAATGTCTTTGTTGTTAATTCCAGAGATGGGGTTCCACCCTACAGATACCGTAAACAGCATCGCCGGGAGATGCACGAAAGTGCCAAAGCAAATGGGCGAGTGCCACTACCTCATATTCCAGTGAGTTATTCATGGGTTCTCTCCCTTTCTGCCTCTACACCTCTCTTTAACTGTCTGTCTCTGCCTTATTTCTCTCCGCTGCACCGTTGGAGAAGTGCATATTTAAGCTCTGCTGTGTCGCAGGGCCTGTGATGGAGTGTAAGAATAGCTGATGGTGAAAGAGAAGGCTGTCTAAATGTAGCATGATGCCCTCCTAAGCTGTGAGCACTGAAGCCGAGCAGACATGAATCCTCCCCTGTGACAGCCGGATGCCTCCCTCTGCAGCTTACGCTGTCTCTTGGTAGGAAAACCCCGGCCCTAATTAGGCCTCGGAGTAAAGAGTCAAATTAAAACTCCCCACGTAGCATCCTATTAGGATGCATGAATTGACTGTATAGTAGAGCACAAATCCCTCAAGCACAACTCTCACGTTTCCCTGCCCCAACAAATTAATCATGACTCTTCGGCAATAATAAAATTGGCAGGGCTTGACGGCCTTCTTTAGTTTTTATGTCCCTTGTTTTTCAACCTTTTTTTGTATAAACTGGTTCCAAATCAGGAGATAACTGCTTTGTATTGTCAACTCATGGAAATAAATGTTCCTTGTATCCTCATTAAGGACAGTACGTGGGCCATTTAAAGGTACCGTACACACTCTCTAGTTTATGTTCCCAAAATTATCTTGAAATGTAAAATAAAACAAAAAGATTATCTTCAAATCTAGGTTGAATTCTTTTGACTGTAGACCTGCTTGTCAAATGGATATAGTTATGTTCAATGTATGTTAAATTAAAGCTTGCAAGGTGATGTATGTTTGATGGAAAGTGTAGCTACAACCTTCATTTAAAAATCCCACAGGAGGCATGGCAATGTTGCTGAACACTAACGATGGTTAATAAGCATGAACACTGCACATTGTGTAAGATATTCATAAAAACATCCCCATATCAGAAAGCATCAGTATTCAGTGGAAGGGGTGGGACAAAATATCCATACAGGAATATATTGTATTACCTTCTCATGGGATACGTTATTGATATACTGCTGCCAAATATCTATGTTTTTATTAGAACATTAAAATATTGAGACGGATGAAAAGAAACTAGTTAGCTCTGCTAGCGTCTTTAGCGTTGAGGTTAGTGGTTGAGCTGGCGGCTCTTAACCATTATTTCAATATCACATCGAGTGAGTTTAATAACCCGGCCTGCCCTATATTTATGAATATAAAGTCCTCCGCCTTTAAGGGGCGCTCGCAGGTATTGCTCTCACTCGATCTACCGCTATTCAAGCTTATTTCTAACGCTGCATGGTAACCACGGCAACCGCTCACCTCTTTACTCCATTCAACGTCCGACCCAAACGGACCTCTGGCCTCGCCTTTTGTTACTTTGTCAAAATGAATTTGTGTGTATGAAAACAACTGGTTTGTCTTTGGGCTTCACTCCAAACCATTTAGTAACAAAGCAGTTTTATGAAGCAGCCACACACATTGTTACGTTCACTCTGAAAACCGTATGAAGGGGTTGTCAGTTTAGATTGGATAGATTTTAGTGATGCTTAGTTGTATCCTTCCTTTGAACATTTTAGGCCCAGAACAGTTCTGCTTTCTGGCAGTTCGGCCTTTTGGCCAGTTTATGCTGATTTTAGATTGGAATGATGAGTTGCAGTTAAAGATAAACTAAGCTAAGACTCTTTGTATCGCATTGTTTCATCTCGGTTATATAAATATATAATTCCTGCTTTTCAGGGGTATTTTCTTCTCTTCAGCTACACAGATATATCATAAATGTATCCGAGGTGATTGTCTTGCAATGTATCGCTGTATCGTGATGCTATCGCTAACGTGGAGAACGAATCTAGATAGTGTCGAGCCGTGAGTTACTCTGAGACTCCCACCCCTCTTCTTCTTTGGTGAAATCTTGTTGCAGGTTCTTGTAAAATGTACGTGTATGATCCCTTCTGGTGTTTTACGCTCGACAGCAGCTTCTTGAGTGTTTCCTGCTTATGTTTCGGTCCCTTCACATACTCCCTGACAGGATGTGAAAGGACCGGGGTGGTGAAACCGCCCATATGGTGTTGACCGTGATGCAAAGGATGCTTTACAGTTTGACATTTCTTCCCCCAGCGCACAAACCGGATTCCAAAGGATATACACGTGGAGCCGGAAAGATTTGCTGCAGAGCTGATCAGCAGACTGGAGGGCGTTGTGAGGGAGAGGGAGGCTCAAGAGAAGCTGGAGGAGCGGCTGAAGAGAGTACGATTGGTACGTCCACTTCGTTTACCAAAGCGCTCTCTTCTGTTATGAAGCATAAGCAGATCCACTGCGCGAATATTTTGGTTCAACACGTAGGAGTTGCTTCAGAGGTTCACGTTGGAGAGCAGTGTCTCGACTAAATGAAGTCTAACGTAATAAAATTGAGGCGGTGCCGGGAAGGAAAAGGAACACGTGTTATGATTCTGAGCTGCTTTTACTCGGTGAAGTTACACCATCAAGTCATATGAGGCCATGTTGGCTTCCGGGGACACACAGAATAATATTATTTGCTATATGGAAAAGAACTTTAAAGTTTGGATCTCCAATGAACAGCTTCATCAAATTAGTCTGCCAATTATTTTCTAGATTATATCCTAGTCAAACTTGCCCTTTGTGATTTCCCAGAGCCCTTGGTATCTTCAAATTCCTTATTAAACATGACCAGCAGTAGTTGTTGGTTCACTTTGATATATAACAAAGAAAAGCAGAACATCTTTACATATTGACAAACGTGATTCAGAGAATGTTAGTTTTGTGCTTGAAAAAATACTGAATCAATTATCAAAATAGTTGCTGATTAATTTTCCAACCAACAGTTTAATTAATTGAGTAAATAGCTCAAAAAGAGCAGTTTGTATTATATTGGTAATGTTTATATTGAATATTACATTTCAATCCTGCTCTAGTTTTTGTGTTCCCTGGCTCCTGGTTAAGCTGTTTGAATGAACATATTCTGCTTATGAGGATCTCAATTTAATTATTTTTTATCTTGATTTCAAAGCAGTTTGCCATAAACCATGGGCCGTGGCCACAGAAAGTGACTCCGTGGCAACCAAATATCCCGCTTTGTCAGGTCTCTGTTGAGAATGAAACGGCTTGTCTTAATGATATCACCATCTAAATATAGGTTAAATTCAACATTCTATGAAAACAGCAAACAGAAGCCGACTCGTCACTGGCTAGTTACCAGTATGTCACGGCTACTGAAGTATGGCTTTACATTACTGATCACACAATCCTTACAGAAGAACCGCGCAAAAGAGTTTTGTCTTTTTATTAATTGAAGTTTCACAATTGAGGAAAGCTCAGTTAAGTTGCATTGAATTGCCTTTTCTGTTTTGTTTTTATGTAAGTTTACATTTGGACCACCAAAAATGTTCTTTGGCCACCAAATGTAAGAGCTTGTTGGCCAAAAGGGTGCTCATCTTTCCCTGCAAAGGTTTTTTTTTACCTTTTAATAACTTAGCTTTACTTTAAAAAATAAAATTAATTGTGACCATAGATAGTGTTTTGTAGAACCGGTATCAGTAATGTGTGCGAGATGCCACCAAAGCTCCTTTCTGAGCCAGGAAGTGAGATGTGTGTCTGGCCGTTGGGCTTAAAGTTTTCAGTAACAAAGGAGACTTAAATCCGTCTGGCCTTAATGAAATTAATGAGGCCAGCCATTTGAATGGGGAATAAAAAAACATTATGAATCACTTGGAGAATTCCATGCTTGGCCTGTCAGCGATCTGGCTTTGTGGATGAATCAGATGGAGCACCTGCACACGCGGCCACTTGTAAGCCTGGAACAGCGTGCCGCCTCTTTGATGTCACTTGAACGGTGATGAAATGGTTGCTGCTACCACAAATGAAATCCCCCTCAGTACACAGACCCCAAGTACTTAGTCTCAAGGCAGACCATTTCTGTGGTTTGGCCCTAAAAGGAGAGAAGCTTCCATCACACAGCTCGGGGTTTGTTTTATTAAAACCTTGAGGCAAGCATGAAATGTCTTCCTTCATCAAGTGATACTCAAGTGAGCATCTAGATAAAGAAATGTGAGCTCAGCTTTTAGCTTTTTTTTTTTTTTTTTTTAACCATAATCTCAGGTATTAAAATGGTATGGTTATAATGCATGAAATATAATGCCTCAAAATGTATGTTGTTATGAGGAAAAGAGCCACATGACTTCATGAGGACGTGAGTCACTGCACTTCTTGCCGTAGCTCTGTCACACAGTCTAAGAATGAAATCACGGCTTCACTTAACGTCATTTCTTTGGAACAATGGAGCGTGTGGCTCAGCTATGCGCAGGATAATTCACATGCACGAGCAGCAGCATGCTGTTCATGAGAGAAAATCAATGACAGACAGACTCATGTGGGCAGGATGGTCATTGCCTGTCTGGGTTTTCCCGTGGCGTTAAGACAGCAGAGCGTGCCACGTACGTTTGTACAAATGAGCTCGTGTAGATTGTCAGTGAATCCCCAAACAGAACCTGAGCTAACTTGTAGAACGTCAGATATCTTTGCTGCTGTTTGCCGACGCTTTTCATTTTCAAATGGAAAAGAGGGAACAACGTGCTCAGATGGAGAGAACATGGCTCCGTGAATAACTTTCAGTGGGCTCAGCTAACACGGATATCTGGATCTGGTGCAGAGATACAAAGACGCATCAATTATTAAAAACATGCCAGGAAATATTTGGCTGCATGCAGCATCTTTGACATCATCGCTGAATTTAAGAAAGCAGTCGGTAAAGGGAAGTAGTACATGTAGTATCGTATCGTAATACAGTTACTGCAAATGGATGTTGAGCACAGAACAATAGCAAACGCTTCTGGTTTGACATGCGGAGGTTTATTTTATTATTAACATAACTGACATGAAGTATTTGAGCATGGGCAGGCTTAATAAATACGAGGCACCCCTACCTGCTGTTGTCCCACTGTCCCCCTATATCTCTTTGTTCTCTCTCATCTCTTTTCTCATGGTGAATACTGCTGAATATCATTTGTTATTCATGTCATGTGACAGTTTTTTTTTTTTTTGTTATCAAAAGAAAGACATTTTGAGGAATAAAAAACAAATTTACAGCTCCAATAACAAAATATTGTGAAAACATATATTTTTTTTATTTTAGTGATGGGTGGTGTGAGGTCCTTGTGCCATAAGTCGGCCTATTGTCAGACAACATATTGTCCTAGAAATAATTGTGATAGATTATATTATTGTCATTTTAAACGCATTTTATGAAACTGATTTAATGATAAAATAATAGCATAATAATGCGATTACAGCCTTTTCAAAGCGCAATGAACTGTTAATTCTTAAGAAAATTCCGACATTGGACATTGGAATGAGAACAAAATACAAAATAAATAAAACCTTAAAACAATAAATAAAAGACTTGATGATTGGGTAAACCCTGCTGTTTGTTCTGGCATCATGTTGACATGCAATAATTCGTAATAATTGTTTACATACATTCTTATGTAAACCAACACGCATGTAAACACAAAGGGCAATATCAAGGTCGGCAAAAATGACCGAGGTCATGTTCATACATCATATGATGTCGATAACATGTATATCTTGACGGGCCTCGCCTTTAGGATTACAGCTTGACCGTTACCAGTTTACTTGACTGAATTCCTGCCTCCACTGCTGTGTTTTATTTCATCGCTGCACATCCTCCACCTTTCCATCACCTTTCTGCTCATCAAAGGCTGTTGTGAAGGCCGGCAGCGCCCAGCGGTTCCCTGGAGCGACTCTATCTCGTCCTCCTCCATCGGAGCTGAAGCTGTTATCAGCTGCATTCATCCTCCTGCGTGAAACAACACAAATGTATGCAGAGTTCCCTCCAATCTGACCGATACTGTTGCATTTCTTGGTTTGTCTCCAAACCTCCGCAGTAAGAATGAGAAGACGCATATTAGCAGGTGGTGAAATCTGCCATCTGCAGGTGGAGATGGATACAGCAGATGCACCGATTGTGAGGAAAATAAATCCTCACTTGTGTCAAATGTCTTCAGAAGTAAGCTGGGAGAAGAATTCAATGAATTAAATGCGTATAGATGTATTTGTTTTATGGCTGTTGGGACATTATGTTTCAGATATTCAAACCCTATCTTTATAACTTGGATTACATTTTTGTTGTTCTTCCAGGAAGAGGAAGGCGATGAAGTCCTGTCCACAGCCGCAGCGTTATCCAGTCACAGGTTCCCCCCCGGTGCTTACCCGCAGAACTACAACTCGCGCTATGCCGACAACACGTACAGCGCTCCCGTGCTGAGAGACGCCCACGAGGAGAACCCCGAGAGCATCCTGGACGACCACGTCCGGCGGGTCATGAAGACTCCCGGCTGCCAGTCCCCGGGAACAGGCCGCCACTCTCCCAAGTCCCGCTCACCAGACGGCCTCCCGGGGGTGAAAGGGACGGGACTCGGCGTGGCGCCCGGTAAACATCCGTCTAGGCACGGCCTCAAGGGAGACGGCGGCCACCTGTACCACCACAAGCACACGCACCACCCGCACCACGCTGGCGTCGGGAAGCCCAAAGAGCAGGCTGAGGCCGAGGCGGCCGTGCGTGCTCACGGCAGCTCCCCATGGAGCGCGGAGACGAGTCAGTACGGATCAAAGTCTCGCAGCTACGCAGATGGCATGGGGTCCAACCCCACGGAGCACACAGGGTACAGGTAAGCTAGCACCAGGCATCAGGTCACTCTGTCATGCACTCAAAAGGCTTTTTGCTTTTTCTACCTACCAATTGTTTCCCTCCATTGTACAGCAGCAAAGGTGGCACACAGTGCAAAAGGACGTTCAAGAAAGGTGAGGAAGTGCGGCCTTGTGACGTGCCGGCGCCTGCAGAGGAGATGGAGAAAAACCAGAAGATCCTTTTGTGGCTGATGGAAGGACAGAAAGAAATGGTTCAACACAAGAGGAGCCCATACGGGTCAGTGACTAAAGAGGAACAAAAGAGGAACAAATGCACTTTCTCACAACGCTTTTGTTTAGTTTGATTACCGATATTCAAAAAGTCCTGACTTTACGTTCCAGGAGTACCACGGGGTCTAAGAGGACCACGGGCCACGAGGCTCAACCGTGGAACACCGTGCAGCCGTCGCACCCTTTCATCCAGGATCCCACCATGCCCCCGAATCCCGCCCCCAGCCCCCTGATCCAGCTGGAGGAGGTGCGGCGGCGGCTTGAGGAGGAGAAGATTAAGTCTGGAACTGTGCAGCCCAAGCAAAGGTAAGTGGACGGACATGTCCCGTCACCACAGTTATCTGTCCAGTTAATCCGTGTTCTTCAACAGGATCTATTTAACTTGATCCACAGAGGGAGAAGACGGATCTATCCTTTTTTCTTCTTTTTTTTTTTCTTCAGTGAAAATGAAACCGTTACCCTTATGTTCTCTAGCCTGTGTGCTGCTCAGGGCCGGTCTGTGTCTAACTTCTGGGTTTGTTTGGTCCCTCAGGTACGTGATGGAGGTGATCCAGAGGGGTCGCACCGCAGTCCGGCCTGCGCTGTTCCCTCCGCTCAGCGCGGTGCCGGCCGTCTCCGACAGCGAGCTCTCCCAACCCGAGTATGTCCAGCGTCTCCAAATTCCCCGCGGGCCACGTCAGCCCACTTCCCTCCCCGTTCTCATTACTGGTAGTTTAGTTCCCCGAGGCTGTGTGTGTCTGGAGCTACTGAAGGAGACATTTAGAAATCTGTATGCGCAGTTCCTTTCCCCGGTTCCCTCCCCTGTGTGTTGTGTCATCATGTCGTCTCCCACTCTCTGTCCTTGAGTTTGTTTGTGTGTGGTATCTTTTCTACTTTTTCCTTTGGGGCAAGTAGTGTTTTGCATTTAAAGCGGTTTAAACTGTTGACCTGCAGCCATCTATGATTTTAACAGGCATCCAGTGAGAAAAGACTTTTTTTTCAGTGTCCGTGGTATAAACTGAATTATGTTTCCTCCTTGTCCTAAATAACTAGGATCAGACCTGGTGGTAGAAAACGTATCCGACCCCTCGCTGGGTATTTCCCATGTAGATGAGGAAGAGGCTTGCAGAGGAGGTTTATGATTTCTGTGTTCTTGCAGAAGTATCGAGGGGAGAGAGTCTGCTTCTTGGTGTGTTGTCAGAAACATGCTTCTGTTTGATGTTCAGCTGCCCTCCTCACAGATGGATGGAGCAGGGGGCCGGTGTAAGAGGCAGATGAAAGGCAGAGGATGTGGCCCTGCCTCCGGTCAGACCTGTTGGGACTGGGGTTAAGGACTTGGTGTGAGCCTGGTGGACCACGACAGACCGAACCTTTCACTGCCTCCAGTGCACGAGCTCGGAAATGTCAGAAAAAGAGACAGCTGAAAGCTGAAAGATTGAACGTTTGCTCTGAAAGAAAACGGTGTTTGTGTTTAGAGTTGCATCGTTCACAGAAAAGAGAATATAACGTATAAAAGAAAAATGACTACTTTCTACAAAAAGTTCAGATATCAGCAAAACATTTAAGTAAAGCAGGGTAGCTTTATAAATGAATTAATAGTAAACGATTGAGAAAAATAGATGTGTAACTGACACTTTTAGTATTACATGGCCTGTTGTGTAACTTGTGATGTCTCTGCAGATTAATTTACTTTCCAGTGACAAAAACAGATGCAGTTCTGTGGTTGTTCACGTTTGTACAAACGTTCTCAGGCTAAAAACATTTGGGATCACGAAGGAGAAGATTATCTCATTGTGCGCCTGGCACACCCAAAGGCTGCTGGTAAGGTCATCATCAGGGCCTCTCCCACTCGGAGGAAGTCAAGAGTACCAGAGTAGACCCAGTGACTGATGATGACCCGCGTCAGCAGACCTGCCCAGCTGCAATGCAATCTTTAAGGTTAAAAATACTTTGAAAAATATATATTCAGCCCTGCAGATATTTCTGGGTGTAACAGAACACGCATCTATCGATAACAGACTTGACTTGTTTCATCAGCATCTATTTTCTCCCAAAGAAGAAGAATGTCTCACATTTTCTTCTGCGGCTCTGAGAATGTTTTGTTGTGTTCTCCAGCTGCACTTCAGTTCATCTGTGCACTTCTCCCCTGCTTGTTGGAACAGTGCGCGTCACTTTCCTTGTTTACCACGTTATTTTAGTTCTCCATCTCTATCGGCTGTCCTCAGAGAGCCTCGGTGTTGTGTCCTCCGCAAGTGATTATTGGAAGAAGCTGTTTTTTTTGTTCACTGGTTAGCAGTCAGTCAGAAAGAGGATATTGGTCCGTATTGTTTCTGTCTCCTCTCGGTGCCTGTAATTGCACATATTGATTAGAGAGTCTGACTTTTAAGTTGCAATGTCCTGAAATGACCTCATACCTCAGCTGGTCTTAAGTTCCTCACTCACCATAAGGTTATGTAAACACCTTCACAAAGTGCGGGTCTTACTGTCACTAGCGACAGCTGCTTGTTAATGTCAGGAAGTTATTAAGTTTAGAATCGTGACCAATTTTTAAAAACACAATTTAAAAGCCAGGGAAAATTCTCATAACTCTGATGTGTGGACTCAAATATTGGGTAAAGTTACTTAAATATTCTCAATGTGTTTCTGTCTTTTCCATTTGCAGACACAAAGCCACTAAAAAGCAGCCGTGTGACAACATTACGGTGGCGTATTACTTCTGTGAGGAGCTGATACCGTACAGGACGTCGGTCAGGGGGAGGGTCGTGACCCTGGGCCAGTTCAAAGAACTGCTCACAAAGAAAGGAAATTACAGGTGAGACGTCCGGGGCTGTTTGAGGTCTAAGGACCGAACTAGAGGAGGCATCGGGCATCTCCAGTAATCAGAATGCAGGATTGTATTAAGATTGTATTTCCTGTCACACAATCTGCTTTGAGACTGCAAAATATGACAATGTCCTTAAGAAAAAAAATGTATTCAATATTATTGTCACTGCTTGTATAGAGTTGGGTTTTATGAAAGCCTTCAAATAATGAATAAAATCCCACTCGTGTGTTGATGGGGCTCAGGCTGTCTCTTAACGCTGACCGTATAGACGGGTATTGTGATTAAAGGTCAGAATTTCCACTCATTTGTATCATTTATCAAAAATGATAAATGATACAAATATTTTAAGTTAAATGCTATATTATGCAACTGTTGAATTAAATGAAATGCAATTGTAGATTCTGTCCGTACCTAAGAAGAAATCCCAATAAGAAAACTGCGTTAGTGTGTTTAATGCTCGCTGAAAGTAAAAGTCACCGCTTTAAAGTTAACTTTGCGCCTCGCCTTTTTTTTTTCTTTCTCTTTCTTTTTTTAGATATTATTTCAAAAAGGTAAGCGACGAGTTTGACTGCGGGGTGGTGTTCGAAGAGGTGCGTGAAGATGACGCCGTCTTGCCCATCTTTGAGGAGAAGATTATCGGGAAAGTCGAAAAAATTGATTGAAGGGTCACGTTGAAGAGGGAGGAGTCAAGCGGGCAGCGTGTGATGGTGAAGAGGAAGTGTCGTAGGACTGAGACCGGAGGAGGGAGGAGACCCGTCCACCTAGTGGAGCTGGAGTTGAAGAGCGAAGCAGTCACGATGGACGACTTTTGACTTTTGAGGCTCGGTATCACCACTGCAGTGACGGTGGACTAGAAGAAGAAGAAAAAGAAGAAGAAGAAGAAGAAGAAGAAAAAAGACCTCATTCACTTCTTTGGAGTGTAATGTAGCATTGTAATGTTTACTAGAACAATGAAGGAACAAAAGTGCTACTAAAGCTACATATTTTTGATATGATGCATCAGATTGTTTCTAAAGTAACCACACTTGTCTTTTTTTCTTTTTTTTTCTTTTTTTTTATATGTCTTGGTAACAGATGTGTACAGTTTGTGTTAAAAGATAACAAAATTTTATATCTATTTAAGTATTTAAAATGCTCATTTTCAATCCTCTCGAAGCAGGAGCGTCGCCCCTGTTGAAGACGATCAAAATCCTTTTTAGGGCTGAGTTTTGTTTCTTTTATTCATCGTGAGAGCCCCCTTACTGCTTTTAATAATTCACTTCCCAGTACTTTAGGATGTGGCATTCAGACAGTCTGCACTTTCATTGTGTTATCTGCCACTGACTGCATCTCAACGTGGGCCGAACATGAATTTCTAAAGCGCCAAACATGAGCATCCTCTGTTCAGTGTACTGCAGCCCAGTGTCTTAGGGTGGTGCTTTTCACTTTTTGGCACTGCAGAAAATGTATGTTCATTTTTGAGGCTCAAACTTTGTGGTGGTGTTGTTATGAATATAAGAAACACTTTTCACTAAGTTATTATTTATTGTAGGGCTGTTTTTATTGGGTTGCACTACTGCATTTAGTTGCTGGTTATTTAGTGTGAAGTGCTTGTGAATGTAGCTGATGGCTAGGAGTGTGCACAGGGGAAGAGAATTGGCTATAGAAGGAACCTAAGTAGATGCAATAATAGTGTTCTTAGATATGATTGGAAAGCACAAGGTGAATATCTATGCAAGTCGGTTCCCTTAATCCAAAAACTGCAAAGGGCTCCTATATTTATTCACTCCGTAAAAAGTTAGGTCCATTTTCAAAACAGTTAGCGGCTCGGGCTGGGCAATATATTGATATTGTATCAATATCAGGATATGAGACTAGATATCCTCTCAGATTTTGGATATCGTGATATGGCTTATAGTGTTGACTTGTCCTGGTTCTATAGGCTGCCTCCCAGTAAAGTGATGTCATCCTCTGAACTTACCAGCAGCTTTAGCTGTTCTGTTATTTGCCTTTTCCCACTTAGTCAATTTATCCACATTGCTAATGATTATTTATCAAAAATCCTGCTATGTAAATATTTCATAAAAGGTCAATATCGTTGCAATATCGATATCGAGGTATTTGGTCAGAAATATTGCGATATTTGTTTTTCTCCATATCGCCCAGCCCTATTAAAGCTAAATGTAAGATCAGACGGGCTTTTAAAAGCCTGTTTGATAAATGACTCTTAATTTAGCCATTTGTTTAGATTATAATTAACTCAATTCATCAGGCTGAAATTTCCGTTGTGTCGAGGGCAACGAGCTAAAAGTTTCACAATCGTGATGAGCGCTGTTTGTGGATCAGTAAGCTGACCTTTTATAAACGAGTCAGTGCCCATGAATATTTTGAAAACAATTCTTTTTAAGAGGCCAGTTTGCTTGATTTTCTTTTAATTATTTCCAGTTAAACACTGAATGTCACAGTTTGGGGTTGAGTTCCACAAATCAAGTTCTGCCTTCAGCTTCAGCGGTTCGTGTTCTCGTCGCCTCTAGACGTTGGAACGTTGACGCTCGCGGTGCAGAGAGGCTCCTTGGTTCACGTCACAGCTTTTGAATGAGGCGGCCAGTGAATGTCATCAGAATACCATCAGACGTCGGTGTGTTTGTGCCATGCAGGTCACATGACGGCATATTAAACCTACTGTAAGTGCTCTATTTTACAGTCCGTGTAGAGGAGGGCTAACACACTGAAATGTTGCGTTTATCACGTTTACATCAAGTTTATCGAGGCTTTTTTTTTTTTTTTTTTTTTGGGGGGGGTCGTAACATGTTTATTTCCGCGACCCCCCAACCCCCCAAGACCTACCATCATGAACTTAAAACTACTGCTGAGTTGATGGGTCAGTAAAGAAGGGGCTGACCTCTGACCTGCAGCCTTCTCCAGTCCATCACAGCTACATCTTGTGCCTGGCAGGAAGAGTTGTTTAGTGCAAGTGATCTACGTTTGATGGATCACGTTACACCAAAGAGACAAATAAGTAGTTGGTTGAATCACCCTTTTACATTGAGACCCCCCCCCTTCGTTCTGTGGCAGCACTTAGTATTCGCTATCTTTGTCATTCATTAAGAAAAAAAAATTGTTAAGTCATTGAAGCCGTTGCACGAAAGACCAGAATGTTCTTTGCAGTGGCCACGGTGTGTATTATTGCAGTTTCCTGTTCTATTATTGCAGTCTTCTGTTCTCGTTGGGAACATCCGCTTTAAAAGCATCGCATTTAGACCTCATTATTGCAACACTGAAGAAATGTCTCAGCCATTAGCATTTCCTGTCCCCTCTATTTGGCATTGTGGAAAAAGAAAAAAAAAACCATGTATGCACTGGAACAGCACAAACTGAAATGAAACAAAAAACATCCCGCTGGGGAACATGACATTAAAATTCAAGGACATGTTTTTTTTTTTTTCCTCCCCTGTTCCTCTTCATCATGCAGGATTCAATGAAAACGTAACAAAAGTGTTTTTGTTATGGAATACTAGGCAGAAAGACGGTGGACCTTGAAACCAGAGTGCTGTATCATACGTGGTGTAAGGAACTCCTCCTCCTTCATGAAATGCTGTTTTGATGCTGCCTTTTATTTTTTAGATTTCTAACTTAAATGAGTTTAGCTTTAATATATTTACTGCATTTGCCTCCAGTGGTCCTTCGTTTGTTAAATTATACGTTGCTGAGTACATGATCAAGTTAAATACTGTAAGTATTATCTTGATTCTCATTGTTTATTTCTTTTGAAATATCTATAGAGTATCAAATCTGTTATGGTTCTTACTGTGAAAGCCCCAAAAGTTCCCTTATTTAAGATCGATGAAATGTATATAATAAACATCAGAGTGCCTTTATTACTATGCTAATTATGTCTGCTGTGTGACTTTCAGACAGATGTGGGGACGTGAATACTGGGGATTTGCTTTATATTTTTTGTGTAGACTTTTTTTTTTTAATTTAATTTTGTCTTTTTCTTGTTAAATGTTTGTCACTATTCCACCTTTTCTATGTAAATATGTACAACTTAAATGTGTCATCAACCAGCAGCCCAGTCAGCACATTCAGCACCCTGGACCTGTTTCTGTTCACTAACTTGCATGGTTACCATTTAAAAGGTACCTGGACAATAAATACATGCAATAAAACCAGCGCTGGAGTTCTGAGTGTAATTGACCCAAACTTTTTGTCATTTGCTGCACGGAATCCTGAGTTTGTTATCTTGTAAAAATTTGTGTCCATCAGAATGTAAAGTGTCTCTTGGGTATTTTTTTTTTTTTTTAAATAAATGTCTGCTAAGTCACTATCACGCAATGATGTGACGCTATGGCGATGAAACTACGTATCTGCAGTATTTTAAAAATTGCTGTATTGATTTCAGTCCGGGTTGATTTAATTTTTTTCTATTTGAGCAAAAACAATGGAAGTGTGCTGAGTTTAGCATTCTGGAGTCTTGTTGTTGATACGTGAGCTTCAACTTTTCAGACTTATGTGCATGTTTAGTTCCAGTTTGTGTGTGTGTGTATGCAATAGAGAAAAACTGTAATACACTCAGTTCTTAGTACTGCAAGTATATGAATATTACAATACTTTTATCAGTGGGTAAAAGCTATAAACTCAATCATTAGGCGATACATTGTGACTTAACAGACATTTATTTAAATCAAAATCCTCGAGAATGCCACTTTAAAGGTTCCCCTGACATGATGAAATCTCAGAATGTGACATACTGCAGTGTTTGGTTTTAGACTGAAGAGGGCGCTGTTAACTGCTAATATCCAACGCAACGTGTTCGTCTCAGAGATTCTTCTCTGGAGGTCGTGGCAGCTGGAGGGAGGTGCATTGCTCTTCAGTCTCTCCGAGGACAGAGTGTGTTCTTATCTGACGCACCTCGTGATGCTGTTGTCTGAGAGCTCTGTCTCTTTGGTATTATGACTTTTTGATTAAATCAATCCGAATAGTCATTAACCACGGTGATTAAAGCTCGGGTAGATAATGTGTTTTCAGAAACTTTTTTTTTATTATACTTGCTGAAATTTCATATTACATCTCGACAGCAGTTAATAAATCAAATGCTGTGATAAAAAAAAAAAAAAAAAATGAAAGGTATCTGTGGCTGTTGCAGGACTACACTAAGCCGGTTCACTGCTGGCTCCTGTCTCATAAACCAATCACCTCCATCTTTAACTTCAGTTGACTCTTCAGCCGTCCTTGAGAAACAATGATTGCTTCCTCCAAGGTTTCTCCCAAAGTCCGTATGAGCTTCTATTATTTGCTTTCTCTTGTTGCTTGTTTGTTGAAGGTTCACTGTGTTTCTTCAAATCTTTAACAGTGCCAGCCTCAATGCAATGAACCTTATTTCAGAAACAAAGGACTCACATTGGGTCGAAAGATCAGCCAATTATAACCAAACATAGAAATCTCGTTTCCCTTCGGCACCTTGGAGGTAGAATTGTTTTTCAAATTTCAAATTGCATTTACAAAACTTCTACTTCTGAAAGTGCTTTAATAGACGGATTTTTTTATTTTCTGAAATACTGCAATTATGGCTATACTCTCAAACAATCTCAGATCGAAAGAGTAATTGCAGCGTGGTTTCCAGAGCAACCACAGCACCAGTGCAGAATAAATATACATTTCCTAGAGTGACCTCTAACTGAGAGGCCTAATTTATGCTGCTACATCACATAAGTGATTTACATTCACAAGAACCCACTCCGACCCCACTTTTAGTCGTCTAAGTGCAGAAGTGTGTTTCAGTGAAAGCTTCGTTCTCTCGGCAGTAGAACTTCTCCGATAATGGAGATGTTTTTCATTATCAAAAAAAATAAATAATCTGTGCCTGTACATAAGAATGTATTGTCTGATGCCTTATTGTACTAACAGCAGTGTTATTTTTTTATTTTCTTGCTGGTTGTAGCGTACTGAATCTCGCTGAGAAAAGATTTGTATGCGAGATGGTTCCTCACCGAGATGCTGACTTGTTTCAATCTCTGATCACAAGCTGAGGGTTTCAGCCTGTAAAAGTAAGTGAATTGTATTGATGTAGCATCTTTTTAGAGCAGACGTCATGAAGTACTTAAGAATAAAAGACAAGAGAAAGATATGACATAGTATAAGCATAATAAAAAAAATAAAACAACCACAAAGAGGCACAAAATGACCACAGAAACTCCCAGTTAGACACAACACTACCACAAAGACAAAAAAACAATCATTACGAGACACAAAACTACCACAAACACAACAATTTATCACAAAGAGACACAAAACAACCAAAGAGACAAAAGCAATACAGAGTTTGTGGCTCCTTTGCAGGAAAGATGGTGGGGCCTCTGAGCCCAGGGGCCTCTGAGCCCAGGGGCCTCTGAGCCCAGGGGCCCATCGCCTCATAAACCACCCATGCTTTGGCTACAGTTGTTGAATGAAAAATTATGATACTCAAAACATTGTGTGACACAGTGAATCTCCTCACGATAGTACACATATACGCATTACTTGTCGTTTTTTAACAACAATAAAAAACGGACGTAAAAATACCTTCAAATGACCCACTGATGGCACACTGCTTCTGTATTGACGAGGCAGACGGATCAGAGCGGGACAACAGGCGGCTCATAGAGAGGGCAAATATGAAAGTATAAAACTAAATGATGTGGTGATTAATATCAATGTTTTGTGAACTACGGTAGTGTTTCAGAAAATGTGTTAAAGCAATTGAAAAACACTGTAACTCATTGATTCTCCAACCACTAACAAAAGAAAATAAAGTATAATTATTCCAGCGCCACACTCCCGACTCCACATTGATGGCAATGTGTGAGAGAAATCAACACATGCTGGCAAGAAAATATCCTTTAGTTTATCACTAATAGGCAAACCGTTGTTCTTGGAGTAGCTTTTTATTTCTCGTGGATCAATGGGTTACAGCAATGCTTCTCTCTCGGGTCTCCCATTAAGGACTAAAGGCAGCTACAGCTTATGATGGATGTTGTTATTGTAATGGCCCACCTCACATCTCTGACCTATCAGTTATCAACCTGTCAGATCTCTCAGGTCATGCAGCTTGTGTATGACCTGTATGTAGCATGGTCTTTATGTCCTTTTGTTTGCACAATATCACTGGTTATTGATCATTTCTCGGCCTGCTGTGCACAAAGAAATCTAATACAAAAGAACGGCTTAGTTGAAAAGTTTGGACATCATTGTGTAAATATTCTTCTTTTACGACAACGCGAGCTTCATTTATTCATCAGCGTCTTTTTTTAAGTGCAGCGTGGCACCGTGATGCCTTCGACTCTTCTCTCGCCTCCCAGAGATCTCTGTGATCTCTGAAGAGCTCTCCTCCGCTCTGCTGGGCTTAATATCGTTTCTTAGTCCTGCAGCAGAAAACAGTGGCTTAAAGCTTAAAGCAGCAATAGAGAAGCAAATTAATATTTCCTGTTTTTTATTGACTTCTCATCACTCCCTGCAAGCCCAACACAGATAGATAGATAGATGGATAGATGGATGGATAGATAGATAGATAGATAGATAGATAGATAGATAGATAGATAGATAGATAGATAGATAGGTAGGTAGGTAGGTAGATAGATAAAAAATCACTAAAATGTCAGAGCTGAAAATATTTTATTTGGTCATGTAAAGGTATATTATATTGTGTTGCAAAACATTTTGATAAATATCTATTTATATATATATATATATATATATATGTATATATATATTCTTAAAATCTACAACAAACAAACAAACAATAATTGGTCAGTGCAAAAGAGAATGTTCTGTCTGGAAATTAGTTTCTCAAGAGGAAAATTGCATTTTACACAATCTGAGCAGAACGCGGCTAAAAGACAAGAAGGTTTTTTTGTTTTTTTTACAGCTTTGAGGTAGGACACAAGCTTACAGAGAATCAGAGAGAGAAATAAAGATATACTGAGGATCTGCTTTCATTTGGAGAGAGGAACTAAACAAACCATGTAAATTATGATCATCATTTCACAGCTTTTAAATACACAAAACACACACCTATTAAAATACACAACTCTTAATTGCTTAAGTGCACTCATTGATAAACATAATAATAATTTAAATATATAATATTTCACACCATAGAGAAACATGCCATGATTACAATCATTGCAAAATACAAGTAAAGCAAGAACACGTGTCCAGTTCTCTACTGGGATCCAAAAAGACACGAGTCTTTCACCAACAGCTGTTTCATTTTTATCAAAAACTAATACAGATGTATTTGACACCTGATTCTTGAATGCTGGTATTAAATTGAAATATAACTGAATATCATGTTTGCACACAATTTCATATTTTGTTTTGTATGTTATAGCATATATAATTCAAATATATCAGCAATATCTTGACGAGACAGAACAGCATCTGCATGCAAGATTCAAAGGAAACGGAGCAAACAACTGCTCCAGTTAGAAAAACTTACAATCTCAATAATACTAGCAATCCAAAAACTAGTCACAATCGGGCTCACAGATAACGGTTGAGTTTGTGTGAGGAAAAGACTTTAAAAGCTACAGTCGAACATGGTTTTAGAAATACTGCAGTGTTATGAAGCACCACTTCACAGAGGCATGCCATTTCTTCAGACTTTATGAGCAGGTCACTGACCCTGAATCTGTATCAAAACCTGTTTGAGGTCAAATAGAAGAGCAAATAGTTCTGACGTACAGTCACCAACCTTTGAACATCTTTGGAGAGGTGAAACAAGCTGTGACGTTATGGGACACATTCTATGCTGCTTTTAAAAAGTGCTGGAATAATTCTCAAATGCTGAAAAAACTTAAATGTCTAGTGTGTAGCCTTTCTGGAAACCTTTTTAGCAGAAGTGGAATGTAATATTCACAAGTAAGTTTTCATTGGCGTATAATCACCCGATACTAAGAATTGTTGTGTTTTGTTTTCGTCAGCTTCGGATGAGTCCTTCATATCTACATTTGGAGCTGGTCCTCTTCACAGAGGCGTCATAAAAATGCCTGCATACTTTAATATTGTTGGCACTGGGAGCACACCGGGGCTGCTGTTTTTTTCTCAGAAGTTCACGCGCTGGTCCTGCCTGAAGGCCGGGTTCTCTGATACCACTGGAAAGGGAGCGTTGAGCCGAGGAGGATTTAGTTGGTTGCAACATCCCTGCGAGATGAGACAATCCTACACACTGGACCTGGACATTCCAAGCTTCAGGCCATAGTTAAGGCAAATGGTAGATATTTTCATTCTTCGTAAATATGAGCAAACCTTTCCGACTGAGTGTTTATCTGTTAGTGGAACATTATGGGAGTAAATATCTGACAAAGATGATAAAAGAAAACACACATGTGGTTGTGGACTCACTGTATCAACTGTATTCTTATCTTATTATCTGCGTGAATATGTTTCATTTGATCTCCTCTCCTTTTTTGCCGCCAAAACCGTGACTGCCACGATGAGAATTTCACACATTTCTTGCTGCAACGTCATCACTTCGCATAAGGCAATCTGTAATGAGCCCGTGAGCGTCGCCACTCGTCAAGTCTGCCGTTGAAAGGGCAAATTCAGCGTCACCGTGGCTTCTCTTGGCTCTCCGATCCGCCTGTTAATCATTTCGCACTCATTCTGTCGTACGTTCTCCTCGTTCATCTGCGACACCTCCGTGGATCCCGCTTCGAACCCGGGCACCGTGTTGGCCACGTGGACCACGTGGACCTTGTTTCTCCCGTTTTTACTGAGGATGCAGCTGAACACTTTCTTGAAGCCTTTGCGAAAGTGCTTGGACACCAGAGCGTACACGATGGGGTTGACGCAGGAGTTGGCGTAGGCCATGCAGTGAGAGAGAAGCCTGAAGGCGTACGTGGTCTGATTGAAAGGGAAGTCTCCGTACAGGTAGCACAAGATCACCATGTGGTACGGCAGCCAGCAGATGCAGAAGAGCACCGTGACGATGATGATCATTTTGGTGACTTTGCGTTTGGCCCTCTTGGATTCCGACATGCCGTCCAGAGGGTCGACGGCCGTCCACAGGTACTTGATGGTCCGGGTGTAGGAGAGGCTCACGATGAGCACGGGGATGACGTAGCCGAACAGGAAGGTGCACGTGTCCAGCACCTTGCGGTTCTGCTCCTCCCAGCCGGGGATGCACACGGTACTGTTGGCGTAGTCGATCAGGTCGTAGTAGCTGAGGTAAGGGCCGGCAAAGACCAGAGAAAGACCCCAGATGATCACCATGGCAACCACTGCGTTACACGGAGTCCGCAGCTCTCTGGAGCGCAGCGGGTAACGGATGGCCAGATACCTGCAAAGATAACAAATAAATAACACAGTGACATGTGATCCAACCCACATGGACGTGATGCCGAGCCGCGTGCTGCAGTGTGATAATTACAGGCTGAAAGATTTCATATTAATGTATAAACTTGGTATAAACAATGTGTACTTACATAACACTGTAAATATTATGAAAGAAGCTAAAAAGGTGAAATACTTTATTAGGTCAGTTATCAATGAATTATTTATTCAGCCCAGTGAAACCAGAAGTGCACGACGACTTTTTTTTACAGGAGTTCTGTTCTTGCGTTACATTGTTATGTTATTATTTTAACACTAGATCATTTTTTTAAATCTTTTTTCAACCTTAACCAAGTAGTTTTGTTGCCTAAAACTTACCAATCGTTTAACAACTTTAACCAGGATGCATGGTGCGTTTCTGCAAGAGTGATACGAAGCTGATATGAAATGTATTTATGGATCTTATTTTTGTTTCATTCAACGGATCCCGTCGTTTGCTGAAACTTACAATGCCAAAAATAATTCTGGCGACTGGGTTGTGTTTAGTTTGGTTTCTACTTAATATTTTGACGAGAGATCGATGGAGAGAGAGAGGTGGCCGCAAAATCCTTTAACAAGACACTAAAATCCAATTTTGTGTCGATCAATAAAAAGACTATAAGGTTTTGAGGTGTGTACTCTCAGGAATAATTTTATTTGGGATAATGAAGCTGAGACTGAATGTTGAAAGTTGATTCCAGTATTAACATTTCTGTTGTCGATCACAAATTAAACTCAAAACGTACTCATTTTCCAGATGCAAAGGTTCAGCTGGCATATTATGAATTAAATGTTTACGTCAGATGCAGAGCGCATTGACTGACTGAAGACAACATGACAATTGATTTTGGTTTTACTCCCCCATTAGTTTGATTATATGAAAGGAATATCCACTAAGGAAGCTGCCACCTCCACACTCTCTGTTAAGAGCATGGTGGCTCACACTGAGGCTACTGTGTTGGATGATAATCAGTCACACCACAGCCGTTTGTGGGTTTTATTGAATAAAAAACACCTCAGGGAAATATGTCAAACTTGCTGTAATATCCACAGAAAGGTTTTTGTAATATTTTCAATAGGATCGGATCGCGCATGCATCGCTCGGTGAAACCAGCACCGAACATGACTGAGCCTTGTGCTGTGCTCTTGATGTTGCTGAGCAGGTCGGAGACAAAGGAGAAAACCCCGCCACACATCACATGGCGTCATGAAGAAAGAGCCTGATGTTTTCATGGCACAGATATGTCTTTCAATATTCTGACACCGCACTGCTTTTCACACGTTTACTACTGAGGTTATTGCCTCTCCGTCACCTGGTTTGTTCCTCTTTTCCATAATGGACATGCTGCTTTATGAGCTCAGGTTCTCTGAGGGACGGGGAGTATCTGAGGTGTTGCAGCTTCTCTGTTTCCAGAGGCAAGGATTCTGGGTAAAGCTGCAAATCCATGACGTCTCCATCTGCATTTATAGGGCACTTGTAGCTCTTGAGAGTCAGAGGCATCAGCCTTTGGTGTTTGAAACCTGACTGAAAAGGGGCCACTTCACATTCAACATGAGAGAAAAAAGCACAGGGAGGCTCGATGACTTGGACAACTGCAGGTACTCAGATATATTGTTTGATGTTATACAAAAGCATGAGCCAATGAACAGTCTGTTAATGTCTGACAAGATGCTTTGCTTTTAGTGCTTTGAGAGAGCTACCAATTAAATGTAATTAAATTTATTTTGTAAAGCCCAAAATCACAAATTATAAGTTTGCCTCAGAGGGCTTTACAATCTGTACACATCAGACCTCACATCGGTTCAGGAAAAATGTCCCCAAAAAATCCTTTAACGTAGAGAAAAAGGGAAGAAACCTTCGGGAGAGCAACAGAGGAGGATTCCTCTCCCCGGATGGACAGAAGTACAACAGATAACAACATAACAGAGTTATAACACATTCAATGCACTTCAACCAATTATCAGATGCCAATTAAAATGTAGAAAAGCAGACTGGGAAACATCTGTTATACGAAATACTGACTCACCACATTGTCTATGAAATTGAGCCATGTCTGAATTTCAAAGTATCCCCATACTTCACGATGTACTGGCTCAATCCAGATGCTGTGTCCTTTTTGTCTTCCCAAATGTATCACTGAGTGATCACATTGGATTTTTGCCCAAACATGCTTACATTATGTGTAACTGCAGCCTCAACAGACGTTTGTTCACATTTTTAAGAGTTGAAAGCAGAAATTATATATTATCTTGCGTTACCTCAGTTAAGTCAAGTATTTGTGCAAATTAACTCCCTGAGTAGAAGCTATACTGGCAAATTGTTTTGTTTTATAGTGAATCATTGTCACATGGGATATTTCTCTGGCATAAAATCACAGTAAACATATGATCTGCCTTTGGGCGGCTCACTGTAGCAGCAAATACTTCCCATTAAAAGTGTGTGAGTAGGTGTGTGTGTGTGTGTGTGTGTGTGTGTGTGTGTGTGTGTGTGTGTGTGTGTGTGTGTGTGTGTGTGCTGCTGTTCATTCATGCTGAACTGTGATTTAATTCCTGCTGGGGATTCCTGGTCGAAAGTGTAACCGTAAGCTGCTGCCTTTTTCTTTTTTTTTTTTAACTGGTTACACAGGAACTGAGGAGGAAGACAGCACAAACCCATTAACATCCCGACCCGGTTGTCCCTGCTCTTTTCCCGACTGCATGAGGAGGAAACGTCTCGCTGGCAGGCTGAAAAATCTATTGAACTCTCTAAATTGTTAATATATAGTCAGTGTGAGCAACGGGTGCCTGCTGCAGAGGGCAGCTGCACAGCGACTCTGTCCATATTGACTGAGCTGACAGTGTTGCCCAACAGCTATAATGATGGCTGAGCGCTCACTCTGCGAGGGATGTCATTTTAAGGATAATGCACGATTTTCTCATAAGATGGTTGATTTCGGATGCAGCATCTCTGGAAGGTGTTATGTGTCTTTGACATCACTGTGTACCTCCGGGGTCTTGCTGTTCTTGATGTTCAAAGGTTTTTTTTAAATCTTCAGATGAGATAAATAACAGTTGGGATGAACTAAATGCTCCTACTAGAACTCATGAACAGACAAAGTGTGACATTTAATAAACGTTACCTTACAGCCCTCCTTCATTAGTTTTTTTTTAGGTTACATACTATTCATTGTCATATAAAACCTGTTCATACTGATATGACTCATGGAGATGGTCTTTTGTAGGAAAACGCATAAAAAGTTGGAATAACTTTTTCATAAGATAACACATGAACCATTATATGAGGACGAGTTCTTTAGTGTAATTAATGTGAGTAAGTTTGCGACCTAGCCGCCATGTTGTAAACAGTCGAGCCGAAACCAGCACCGCCCACCGGCCAGTGCTCTAATTTTACATCTAAACAGTAAAATATGTTTCTGAAAACATTTCAGGTGAGAAATGGGCAGTATAGCAACAGAATCTGGATTCATATTTGATCAGTGCTGCCTAGTTTGACGGTTTGAACGGAGCTCACCAGCTTCACAAACATTAGAGATGTTCCTCGGCTCTGATTGGTTGTATTTCTTTGGGCGTGGTGAAATCTTGCAAATGTCATTAGGAACACTAAAAGGAGGCAGAGGAGCCTGATTTGTTTCATAGATTATATGTCTCCAGTACTACTGTCAGAATATAGTGACAATTTGAGAAATATGACAAAAGGTTATTGTCATTAAACAAACACCATCACTTGGACCACTGGCAAGGGGAACAAACATCAAAACCAGCAAGCAAACAGACAAACACTTGGAAGATGTAACCTTGGGCTTTGGGAACATGTGATTTTGTTGCATTTATAGAGACTAAACAATGAATTGGTTAATTTCAAAAATGTTGAACAGATTTAATTGATCATGGAAATAATCATTGCTGTATTTGCATCTTTAGTAGAAACAGGATGAAAAGGGCTTCATGAGAAATGTAACAATCACCCCCCTATTCTCTCATTTGTTTACAATAATTATTTCAAGATCATTTGTGTTTATGGATGTTTCAAATGTCAAAAATGAGCCTGGTGGGTAAGTGGATAAACATTAAGTATTTACTGCGTTGTATAATTTGCTTGTACTCTATTTTCCTGCATAATGAAATACTGTCTGATATGGGATAATTATGAACATACCTGTCAACAGAGACGGCAGCGAGTGTGAAGCTGCTGGCGTACATGGTGAGGTTGATGAAGAAGTGGACCACTTTGCACATGAAGGAGCCGAACACCCAGCCCTCCAGAGAGTAGATGGTGGCTTGGAAAGGAACGCAGAAGATGATGAAGAAGAAGTCGGCCACGCTCAGGTTGAGTATGAACAGATTGGTTGTGTTGTATCCCACCTGCCCGCTACGCAGAAGCACGGCGAGCACCAGGCTGTTGCCGATGGTGCCCAGCAGGAAGATGAGGGAGAAAACCACCGAAACAATCACACTGGTGGGGTTCAGCTGGTAGCTTTCAGATACATTCGCCAGCCCTCCTGGCCTGCTGAAATCCTCATAGTCAGACATTTCTGAAATATGAAATAGGAGAAGAGAGAAGATGCACGATGATTATCATTTATAATCACTATCTTAGAGCTTTGGATTGTTTTACGTCTTCTGGGTGGAAATCTTCAATCACATCAACTGACAGTACTGTTGTGCAATCACATTTCCATTCACATCCAGCACTATTCCCCTTGAAGGTGTCAAATTCTATATTCATTTATATAGCAGCAAACAACTATTTGCTCTGTTAAAATATATTGGAGTAGCGTCTTCCTGAACGGAGAATAAAGTTATTGTTGTAATCCGAGCTTCTCCTTTTGTTGTTTACATAGGCCGTGCCGTGCTTGCCTTTGAGTGTGCACGTGAGCGTGCGTGTGAGCGTGCGTGTGAGCGTGCCCCGCTCGCTAGCTCTCGTCCGCCGCTCTGCATTGCGCTCATATGGTGGTTATAGCTGATAAAACTGTCATAACCGACGCTGTTGTCACAGATCTCTCCCACCCTCTGGTTCCACCTCAAGTAAACACTGTTAGCGCTGTTAGCGCTGTTAGCGCTGTTAGCGCTGTTAGCTGCATATTGAGAGCTGTGTGGACGCAATAAATAGGCTTTGGATATAACTTTCTCAAACGTTACATTTTTAAGTTAAAATCTGTAAAGCTAACATTAGCAGAGTACGTTAGCACTTACTACGCTAGATACTGAAGGTATACTGAATGTATACTCGTGCTACTTTTTTTTCATGATTGTACCAGTGAAAAAAAAAAACTACCTGGCTTTACAGGAACAGTGTTTCTTAATTTTATTGTCTCCTGTCTCGATCGCCGGTGATGTGGTGGTTTACTTTTTCCCTGTGGTCTGTAGGGTTAAGCATCTTTATCTCGTTAACCTCTTTTTACTGCTGAATCAGTTTGACTTCCTGGATATACCCTTCAAACACACATTGTAGATCCTTCAGTCTGCTTCTTTCTGAAATCGTTTTTTTTTTTCGTCAAGATAATGCTTGTTCAATGAGTCCAGTTAGTGACAGTGTGGGCTCCATGGTAACTCTTGAAGCTTGACGAAGTAGCAGCAGGGGGCGGGCTTAGTGAAGGGATACTTTCGGATAGAGATCCTTTGAAGACAGGGCTCAAGCACTGCTAGTTAATATTGATACAATGACAAAAGAGCTCTCCCAGAAGGGGTTTAATGATGAGTCTTTGCTGCTTTTAAAATTATACTAAAAAGGTTGACAAGCCATGCACCAGAAGATTTCTTTATCCAATTAGTCCCCAGTGGAAGCATGTCACGCATATTATTAAGACAAGAGTGAGAGGCGTTTTTTAATTGGCTGGTGACGTATTGTCCAACGTGTACAGGAAATATTTACACTGTTTAATTAAAAATAAGGTTGCAAAGTCAATCTAAATGGAGCTGTTACCAGCTTAATTTAAATGGTAATTCTACATTCACACTTTATATTACGGCTTTTATTATTTATTTATTTTTTGAAGGGTTTGCTGTCACAGTAACACAGTGAGAAAAGAGGATCCCCTTTAAAGTGACGATGTGATGCTTTTCTGCCATAAAGTCATGTTATATACTGCAGAGATTTGTTGGCTTGAAATATAAGCTAGAAGATTTTCAGTTAAGTGGACTGAACAATTGGCCTCCTCTGCTCTCTAATTCAAGAAAATGTGTCTTAAACCCAGAGCTGTCTGAGTGCTGTCCTCTGCTCGATTCACTCTCTGAAAAGAAGAAGAGCAGGTATCCATCTCAGCTGAGGAATCTTTGGGGGATCTTTGTTTTCAGCCAACAACACGTCATCCATTCACGGTAAATACTACAACTTTGCAGTACTGCAATTTCTGACCAGTAATGGCGTCACATTGGAGCTTCTGACGTGTTGCAGTTTTTGTAAAAGCAGGCTCTCTCAGGATGGAGAGTGGTGCAAAAGTGAGGCTTGAGAGTAAAGAGGTGCTCTTGATGGTGAAGTTGATGAGCAACAGTGAAGAGAATCACACACAAGCTTGATGTCTCCAGACATTTTATTAAAACCCATCTATCCGGCAAAGAGTTAAATTTTGGATGAAATGTCGAACTACGTTTAATGAGCAGCTGAGACTACAAACCCTCTTGTATGTTAAGAATTGGGTGACATAGGAAATCCGAATAAGGACATTACATGACAAGATTATTTAGTAGTAGATAAACTTTCATTGTCCTGAGTTTTATTTTGAAAGTTCCTTACATGTCATGTTTTGTTTCACCTCCTGTCTTGTTTTCCCACAGTTTTGATTGATTAGTTTCACCTGTTCCTCATTAGTCCTGCACTCGTCTCACCTCTTCTCACCAATTAGGCATTCACTATTCATACCACCTCTGTTCCTTTGTTGGTTCGTCTTTTGTTGCCGCATGGAGCTTTGTTTGCCTGTTTCCTGCCTTCTTCAAGGCCTCTGAACATTTAAGAGCATTTGTGAAACCCTGTCCTCTACAACATTAGGTTCCCATACAACTAAGCTGCACTCTCAATTACTGTATGTTTTGAGGGAAATGTATATTCTCCCGGCCTCACAGTTTAAAACACGTGGTTAACGTTGTATATTGAAACTAAACAAAAACACACTACAAAACTACTTAGTTGGGTTTAGTAAAACAAAATCATGTTTTGGCTTCAAATGACTGTAAAATTGAAACCAAACAAAAACGTAACAAAGGTACTTGGCTATGTCGAGGCAAGAAAAGTACTTGGTTCGGACAGGATACAAATAGCAGACTCCCGGGTCATCAACCACCTTGACCTCCTCTTTACATGAACTTCTGTGTACTTATTCTTGATACGTCAAAAACAAGCGTAATCCACAACAAATAAGTTTCCCTTAAAACATAATTCACAAGGCAGTTTCTTTGTCGGGGAACGGAGGCTGCTTTTGTGTTGTTAAAGTATCTTCATCGAACCTGCTCATCTGATTCTGAATTTGGTTCTTCCTGTTTGTCCTGCTACCTGCACTAATAATACACAATATTTATATAGGACAGAGTTCAGATTGGCTGTTAATATGTATTTTTAAACTTTCGCATTATGTTATATTACTGCAATTATTTCTTTGAGGTTGTGAAGAGCACACCAGAAATTACAATACCAACTGCTATTGAAAAACGTTGGAGGTAATGATGGGCAGCTGGAAGCAGATGCAGCGTATTTTAATCAGCTCTTCACGCTAATTTCTGGAAAACCAAAACGAGGGAATTCCTATTTTTCTGCCATTCAGACTTCCAGGCAACGCTTGTTCATTCATCACTGACGGCTCCTAAATGGATTGTCTCCCGTATCGGAAAAACTCCCTGTCACATCACCTTCAAACAGTGGCCTTCATTTAGAAATGTCAATTTTAGAGCCTTTTCATGTGGAAACAAAACCCAAATTGAGCGGCAGTAGAGAATGTGGATCCAATTCCGTTCTATTCTTGGTTAACTCCGCATAATTGATGTTGTACCGGCAATTTCATGTGATGAAAAATGGAAACAACCCACATACTTGATAATGCCAAACCTGAGGCTACAACCATAATAAATCAGACTAAAAATGACATATCTTTTCATGGAATCACCCTGAAGCTGTTGAATTGAATATGCATGAATGAAGGTTGCTAATTATTCCACCTAAATTAACAGACTTGCTTTTTATATGAAAGACATGCCGCATCATTATGTAATGCCCGATCACAGATCTGTGGCAGAACAAAGGTGATCATTTATAGAAGTCTTGAAGCTGAATTGACATAGCAGCACTGAGAAGCTCAGACTGCAGCAAAGCAACTGGTTGAAGGACAGATTAGATTTTATTTCTCAGCTGTGTGTGAGGTTGAAGAAATCAATCACAGAAGTGTTATCTTTTTATGACAGTAAAGCAAAATCACAGGAAACTAATATTCTGAAAATACGGACCACCACCAGCTGACATCTTGTGAGAGTGTTTTAGAGCCTCCTCTGGCTTTCATACTCCAATCTCAGCAATAAGCAGCCTACAATGAATTATTAAACATGATTAAACTTTCAAAATCCTTTGAGCGTGATGCTGGTCTATCTGCATAATCACAATTGTGACTGAGAGTAAAATGAAGAGGATGCACTGATTACAGGCAAATTAATGACACTCTAACGTGGAGATTGAAGGAATGTGTTCTTATAAACCTCATAAAGAGGGTAGGGTTATAGTATCAGCTGGTGGGTGATGCAGAGAAATGTTGCTCATAGCTCGGTGTCAATGCCTGACTTCAGCAGCCTCTTTCATGGTGAGGCGGATTCCCCTATTCTTCCCACATGGAAAAAACAATGTGGGCTGATATCCGACTGCAGTGGGATATCAGGGCTTCGACTCCGGCGAGAACATGTGCAAGAGGCTCAGGGGGATCAGAGCAAACAGTGGCACACATGCAGTACAGGAGCTTTATGAGCTGGTAACAGAGCGTGTGGGACCTTCGGCTGAGCTCGGTGTGACTGTCGTGAGGGCACAATTAGAGTTTTTGGAAAATGATGAAATGAAAAGTCAGAGCCAGAGATTAGGAGGAGGAGGAGGAGGAGGGAGATGATGGGGATGTAGCACAACCTAAACCAGACTCTGTGGGAAAACATCTTCTTTTTTACAGGAGAGTCTTCAGCATTAAAATAAATGATGAGCAGGCACACGTAAGACAACATATTACATCACCATATTTTGCATCTTTATCAATACGCAACACAGCTCGAATAAGTCATGTGGTATTAAAGGCAGGCGTTAACACAGATTAAAAGCACAACTTTCGATATCAGCCGAGCAACTTCAACATTTCCGTATCTTGTAATCAAATGATTAAAAAGAAGATGCTGATTTGTGTGCCATGAATGGGAATTGCAAATGCTCTTTCCAGCATTTTCATTCTGCTTAAGCAGCAGAATCAGCATGCAGCTCATGGCAGATGCAGTATGATAAACCTACCCGGCTGATGATGGGTGGACAGCATCCGAAGCTTCCTCTCAGATTAAGAACGAGCCTCCCAGAAGACCTGCTGCCCTGCTCATGCTCTCCACGCCGAAGCCTCTGTTCTCCCCGTGTACGTCGCTATCTGCCTGTGTTGCTGGTATCTTACTCTTTCGCCGCCTCCCCTCCCCCCCTTCCCCTTCTCCAACCCAACCTCTCTCCCCCTAGTGAGGACTCCTCCGCCACAATCATTTTAATGTTCACTCTTCACTGCAGAAAAGGATTGCCGAGCGGAAGTATGGAGGCAGGCTGCAGCGCCCGGCAATCTATTCACAATCAGTGCATAATCAGGAGGTTTCCCTAACAAATAACCCAACACAACATTGATCGCTGCACACACACACAAATCAGTCTTAAAACGAGACAGTGACCTTTGCATTTGCATTAATCCTGACCACAGCTCGGTATGTAGAGACCGCTGTCTGCTGAGAGGGAACACATTTCAATTTAGCCAATCAATTCAGGAGGGACACAAGAAAAATACTACCATCTGTGTGACAATGTTGGAGCTGTAATTTGTGGGTAGCATTCCTAAGCATGTTATTTATTTGCTAACCCACAAGTCTAACTTTTAGGGTAAGATTAATTACTTCAGGAATTTGATGTATGTATTAAAAACACATTTTCATATGTAAGTGCACGACTGAATACGCGGTTTAGGTAACAAATGTTGTGCTTCAGGCGATGTTCAAGGTGCATCTTAATTTATGACCATAGGTTCAATAACACAACCTCAAGCTAAACATTAACGCCTAATAGTTCAGGGATCTCAGCTTTGGAGGGATTAGAACCCGTTATATGATAATTGAGCAGTCTTGGCCTAAAGGAAAAGTTATGATGAAATGCATGCATGAAAGTCTCTCCTACTTGACGTTAACAGCAGATTACTGAATTTATTATTTTCATTTTTACCAGGAATATTATAATCACAAAGACCCCATATAATGCGCCTGTTTGAATTGATTATTGAGCAATATTCCCTCCCTTGACAGATTACTATTATAGCATCCTGTTTTGGATTACTATTATATTTAAAAAAAGCATGGGGAGAATAACTGCCATGATACAGCAGCTAATGGGGATCCAAATAAACAAACAAACAAATGATAAAAAAAAAAAACAGAATGAAAATTCCAGCATGCCAGAGGTGAATGAAAAGATTACAAGAATCAGTAAAGGCTCAAGCTGACATTTCGTTTATTCAAGAGTAAACCGGAGACAAGAATGACTCATACGACAGACTATGAGTCATGGCATATTTTAATGTATTTATCGGACTCCCCCCGACACATGTGCAGACGTAGCTTTCTATTTACATAATAGTATTGAGAATGCAATGTCCGCATGGGGATGTGTGTTCCTTGTGCTTTCTGCTGCTTTTTTTTTTTTTAACACAATCACTGTTCCCAATTATTGTACCTCCAGGCACCCGTACATCAAACTATCTGGAGAGTACCTTTTGGGCACTACCACCTCTAATGAGGGATCCACAAGGAGAGAAGGGGTCAAGCTTCGGTTATTGAGAGGGAGTAACAACTTGGTTGTTTGGTGAAGTACTGACTTTCCGCTTGTTTATTTACTCACTGGTTCAATTGCAAACCCAGATGAGTCATTCAAGCATCATCGTGAGCGTGAGTAGAAAACATTTTGCCACAGCAGCAGGGTCTGACGTGGGCTGCAGTGGCGGACTCCTGATTCAAGATGCAACCTCTCAACCTTGAGTCTGACATGTTCCTGCCTCCCGCTGTTCCAAACACCAGTTCTGACATGCGGTCTCAGCTGCTGTCAGCGAGCATCCATCAACGAACTGCACGACATCGGGTCAGGCAAAACCGCAGGACGGAACATCACGTCCACCCTGAGAAACAGAAAATGTGGGAAATAAAAGCATGCTTTTTCATCCATACTGCTGACCCTTTATGTCATGTCTTATTGCACTTACAGGTTTTTGAATATTTTTGCCTTGTTTCTACAATAATTGACAGTGATATTGCAATTCTGAAATTCATCTCACGGTTCAAGCCCACACACAAAGTTATAAACTACTACCATCTCCTCAGTTTAAGTGTATTACCAACCAACATTGGATTCCAAAGTTACCAGTTTGATCAAATCCATTTTTCTTCTGGTTATCTAACAGCACCAGCCTTCTTTAAAAAGGAAAGTGAGGCTGGATAGTTGGACAATGATGAATTCTGGTCTCAGTGTAAGGAAAATTAACATTCAGAAATTCCTCTGGGTGTTGTTTTCATGTGAGCGTTTCCATGGCAACCACAGATTGAAAGGATGGCAAAAACACAGGATTGATTTCCACCCTGAACAGAAGGAGTTGCATGACATTTTACAGAGTGGTCTGCATAGAAATGTAGTGAATTGGTGGATTATTAAAAAGCAGCTTCAGGCCAACAGATTAAAAAAAATATTTCTTCTGCTAACTTAAACCTGAAAGAACTCTCTGTAGACGGTATTTGCCAACGATAATCAAATCAAATCCAGACCTCCCCTAATGAATTCAGGCACGTGACAACACTCATCAGTTGTTTGTTTCCACTTAACATCCTTTTAACACGACGAAAGATTGTGTGACAAGACATCGTGTCTTCATGTTTTACAAATATTCTATTAATTTTATCTAAAACTGATCATTGTTTTCAGACGGGCGCTACCAGAAGATATTCTGCAGTGTCCCAGTGACATGAGGTGACACTGTTTCTGAGCTGATAAAAGCAGAATGAAATGTGGCCGACAAGCAATCAAATTACTCTTGTAATAAAAGTGTGATAGAAATACTGATGGAATCATTAACTTCAAAATGCAACATCTCTCAGAGAATTACGTGTTCTCAACTCAATTATGTTGAACAGACCGTAATTAATAAGTCTTCTGCCAAGGTGTAAAAGCAAGCGTTCAATATTGATGTTTTACAGTAGAAATCAATTATACACTGTGAGTGACTGGTTAATATTCTGCATGTGAATCCTCCTCTATCGGTCCCCTCTAAGCGCAGAAGACTAATCACAGCAGCAGCCTCAGAGGAAATTAGAGGTATGCATCTGAGGTGAAGTGTTAACCTCACATGCACACATGATCACATGATCACGAGAGCGTTTACATTAGCTGGAACGCGAGTGAAATAAAAGAAGTGCTTGCACTGTGCTGTTGGATCAGTTGCTCCAGTGGTGGAAGAAGTACTCAGATATTTTACTTAAGTAAAAGTACCAATTAAACAATTTAAAAAAAAATACCCCATTACAAAAATATCCTGTATTCAAAGTAAAAGCACAGACGTAACATCAGTTAATGTACTTAAAGTATTAAGTAAGAAAGAAAAATATCAGAAGTATCTGCCAGGACTGCAATATTTACTCATAAAAAAAAACACTCCATTTAAAATATACAATTACTAAGCTATTCAAATAGTAATACTTTAAATATATCAGCTCATAAAATACTATGTTGATGGTACAATGGAATTGAAAATCAATAAATAGCTATTGGCTGTTGTTGGGGGAAAATAGTACTTTTTAAAAGAGGGTTTACTCACCACACATATTCCCTACCTTGCACCTACACATACACACAAACACACACCTACACACACACACACACACACACACACGCACACACACTGCAAACTGAAGAAAGTGTAAAATCATGAAAAGAAGAAACCAAAATATACACAAAGAAAGAAAGAAAGAACATTCTTGGTGAAGATTTCTCCAATTTTGTCGGAGAAGCAGCAAAAAAACTGATTTAGACACAATTGTGCATTAAAGCGTGTTCTTTATATAACATGGCAGTATAACACAAATTTAGTATGTTTCCTTATTGCTGTCTTATATGAAACATACCGTGGTATGTTTTCAATCTCCCTGAGGTCAACGAGCACTCTTAACCTGCAGCATTGCTGGTGCAAGGTCATCGTATTCCAACACTGCCTTTGCACAGAGGTCACACCATTGCGATGATTAATATTGGGTTTTTATTTCTTTATTTTTAAGTAACAGGGAAAGGCTTGCAAAACCCAGAGAGATGAGACTCTGGGTGCTGGTGATGTCTACATTTAATGCTCCTGTGGTTTTTATGCTGAAAGAGAGACTGGGAGAAAAGGACAGAGGAGAAAGGGTTAGTCACACCCATTTAGGTTTGACAGGAAATTGCCTTGGGAAAGGAGGTGTGCTCTTGGTTCCCAAACTTAAGTTACAGAACTTCATTAGTTGCAATCAGTAGTTTTTCATTTTTAAAAAATGCTGGCCTATTTTAAATTTACATTGTGTTTTCCTCCAACTTCCTTTTCCCATATTCATCAATCAAAAAACAGCTGAGCTGCAACATAATATACACAGGGAATAATCAAAAGAGTCAACCCAATGTTGTGTTTTTGTTAGTGTTTAGAAGTCTCAAATATGCGCTCTAAATATATACCAGTAGCGATGTATCACAAAAATATCTCTCCTCTTATTATTGTGTCTTGTTAACTTAATCATAATGGCTCATACTCCACGCTCATTCCATCACCGACATCCACAACTCTACATTCACACGCTAATTACCCAACGTTGGATAAATTGGCATTAAGAAAACGTAATTTACCAATCATAGGCTGTTCTTGTCGTGTTTACTGTTAATGTGATGCTAACTTTATCCAGTGTGGCTCATTAGCTTAATCTGTTATCCGTTAACATTCTCTTAGCCTACGAATTTAGTGGTGGAAAATTACCAGCATGCTATAAAAAAAAATGTAAAATGAACTTGTACTTGTACAGCGCTTTTCTAGTCTTCTCAGCACTCAAAGTGCTTTTACAATACATGTCATTCACCCATTCATACCCATTCATACCCATTCATACCCATTCATACAAGAGCAATTTGGGGTTAAGTGTCTTTCCCAAGGACACATCAACATGGATTGAACCAACGAGCCTCTGTTTGAAGGACAGTGCACATATTCATTTAATTGAATTATCTTTCTTTAACCATCTTACCTTTTTTAAAAGTCCAGTAAGAAAGGTCCATTCCACTGCAATAAATCAAATGAGAAGTCGGGTAAATTTCTCATAGATACAATCAGATTTTTTTTTTGCAACCAGAGGAGTCGCCCCCTGAGGGCCATTAGAGAGATTGCAAGTTCAAGAGACTTCCACATTGGCTTCTCTTTTCAGAAATGTAGGTTGCAGCTTGGGGTCACCAGGTAAATCTGGGGCGTCATGTTTGAGGTGATTCAAATAGTGGGAAAGAAGGGAAAAACGTTCAGCGACACATATTTGCATTAATTTCTCTGGACTTTTCTCTTATCTTTGCTTTTTTGTAATCATAGACATCTGAATCGTGATTTTTCTTTGAAAGGTAAAAAAAGAATGTTAAGTGCAAATACCTCAAAAATGTTACTTTAGTATAGTATTTGAGTAAATGTACTTTCCACCACTATGTATGTCGTGTCATAGTCTCAGATTGTGCGATTACCTAGTATGTCTCATAGCAGCTAGTATGGCTTATGGTATGCACACAAAGCAGAACAGGAAATGAGTGTGTTCATTACGGGAACAGGCAAACTGAACCATTTCTCCACAGCTATGTCAGCACAGATGTGAGGAGTTTACCTTGTGTATACACCACTCTGAATCCACCTGGCATTTAATCTCTCTATAGCTGGTGCGTATCCGCAGAGGTCAATAAGTCATCTTCGTCATGCTGTATGACTCATAACGTAATTATTTTTGGAAATGCACCACTTTCAATGATTTTTACAAAGAAAAATGAAAAGTTTCAATGATTCAACCAGCGCAAGTAACCTTGACGGCTTTCCACGTAGCTTGAATGGAGGTGTGTGAATACCGTAAGTCACTCATCCTACACTAATTCTGTAACATCATAAAGACCAGAGTGTACAAGCTCATAGGAGCTTGTTGTGATATAAATCACAACAGATAATAAATACAACCCTTCAGAATTTATATTTCCGGAAGCAATAGCACTGGATCAGTATTTTTTTCAGATAAAGACAGGCTACAAAATGTCTCATAAATATTAAGGCTCATTGTCTAAACTTGGAGAAGATCATATCTGATGGATGGTCTGTTCACCGTCTTGAGTGAAATATCTCAACAACCACTGGATGAATTGTGTTGTACAGAAGTTCATGGTGCCCAGAGGATGGATCATAAAAACCTTGGTGGTCCCCTTGTACTTTTTCTCGACACATTTCTAGCTTTGAGTCAAATGTTTCAACAACTGTTGTATGCATTGCCATGAAATCTGGAACAGACCATCATGCTCCCTCAGGATGAATTGTAACAACTTTGGTAATCCCCTTTGTTTACCTCTAGCGCCATCATCAGGTCAATATTTTAATTTGCCCTACACTTTGGTTTATAACCACATTTTTGAAAAACTAATGCCATTCACACCAGCCTCAGCTATATTGTGTGTTTAGTACTGATAAGCAAATGTTAGCATGCTTACTTACAAGAGCAATGTATAGAATTAAGGCAGACTTATTGGCAGAAATTGAATATAATATTCATAAGTATGTTTTCATTAGTGTTTAGTCACAATATTGTGTGTGTTTAATCAGTAATATTTTTCATTAGTGTTTAATCACAATATTTTATTCATACACTGAGTATTTGTGTTTTTGTTACCTCAGAATGAGTCGTTTATGTCTACATACAGAGCGAGTCCTCTTCAGGGAGTCCGCCATGTTGCCATGTTGCCATGTTGCCATGCACAAACCAAACACTGGCTTTAGTGAGGGCCTTTCACGTTTTTACGTTATCTGAAGGCTAACGTAGTTCTCCAACTTGCTTGGAATTGAGGGGTACCCCTAAGTCTAACACACTGCCCCTTTAACTAGGATGGTGAACATGGTAAACATTATACCTACTGAACATAGTCTGGCTGTGCTCTTTTAGTCTTGTGATAATGGCAACGTTTATGGATTTCATTACCTTTTTATATGAAAGCTAAACTAATGGGCAGGGTTTTCAGTACATTTTAAAAGGAACATGGTGTTGGAGTAAATCTCTCATTAGTAGGCAGCCCAATGCATAGAGCACAGCTGTTTGAAAAGCTTTGCTGTGACTGAGAGTGAGAGATGAGTGTCAGATGAGAAAAGAAAAGAAAAGCCAGCCATGGCTTTAGTCTCATCAGCAAACTCATCACAGTGGCAAAATGAGGTTTGGCTGCAGACTGAAATATATACATTGCAAAATGCCACCATGGTTCAGTCCAGGTCTCAGTTACATACATAATTATCTCCTGGTTGTCATAGAAACCAATTCAGATGATGTCATGAGTGCGCTTTATGTTGACTTCGACAGATTTCTCTTGGGGTGTGATTCCACTGGGGTTCTTTTTCAGAGTGCCAGTTACATAAAAAGAGGCATGTGAGGCTGAGCGGTGCCTCTGTTAGCAGGCATCTTCTTCAAAGGGCTTTTTGCTTTTTTTTCGTTTGAGAGCCTGAAGTTGACAATATTTCAACTCTTCAGAATTTGGCATCTGAAAGTTTAGAGGTATGTTAACCCACATTGGTCTCTCTCCGGGGCGATCAGACTGAGCAGTGGAGCAGGAGAAATGACACCATTGAGTTGATCAAGAGACGGCAGCGGCCATAAGGATGATAGGATTATTGGTGTACAAACTGTATTACGGGAGTATTTTCTCCTCTCACTGCAATAACATACTCATTTCTGCTTGTTCAAGCATCCAGCTCCACATTCAAGTGTGTGGTGAGTGCGATGTAATGACATGCACTAAAGCCACGACTTCATGGATTTGTTGGCAGTGTCTTTCAAAAGGCCCTTTAATAGACAGTCGTGGGCAGTAGAAGCCTGCTGTTCAGGTTGGGTTTGTTTTGACCCCAATCAGTCGCACTGATGCTGAACGAAGAATGCTTGGCTTCATGGGGGATCCTCCAGGAAACACAAGGACGCATTCATTAGCCTCTGAAACGCCACTTCAAACAAAACATCGCCACAACAACAGATGGACGACGCTCACTGTGCCATGAACATGTTATTGACTCCTAATGCTGCAGAATTAACAGACTGGCAGAAACAGAACCGAACTCAGGAAAGTTAAAGAGATTTGAAGGAGAATTTACTTTGATTTGGATGCAAAGCAGACATCGTCGGAGTAGAGGCCATATGATTGCTAAAATACTGTTCATATCAATCATAGTATGGATATTAAGCTACTCGTTGAAAACATTTTATTTTATTTTTGTTGAATAAACCACAACCTCTCAGCCTCAGACTTGCTTTCCCTCATAGCTTTTTAGACAGGTGTGACTGCTGAGAACATAGTGAACCCACAAAAGACTCTGGGACCATTGAAGTCTGCCCTTGGACTCAAGAACACAATGTACCTAATGCTTTATGATTTACTCTGTGTTCACACACATGGGAAATGCTCCAACCCAGTACACCACAGCTTCAGCTGTTCACTTGAAAGCAAAAATCTGTTTAATTATTAAAACCAGAAAAACCTGACTGCAGAAATGCAGCTCATTATGGCTAAAATCAAATGTTGACGTGTGTAATTGGTGGAAATAAGTGGGTTACCATGGATACATATGCAAGCAAGAGCCGATGTGATGAGCAAAACATTTATTCTATCAAATGACCAAACAAATGTAGTGACTCTGATATTATATATTGATATTCAAACATCACATATATTTATTTATATAAAGATGGTTAGTTCAGGTAGAGCACTGAAGTCGCTGTGTATTGGCTAATTGATATCAGCTGGTTACAATATGCTTCACAGTGATTGGCTCATTCCCAGCTGTGTGGCTGGTGACGTCCAATCATATTCACGTAGGTGTACAGCGCAGATATTTAAACGTATCAATTATCACTGACACAGCTCATCTGAGACAATCTTTACTTCCCCTTTCAGACGACGTAATTAAGGAATAAATAATCAACGTGCTGCGCGTGAAGTCCCCTGGCTTCGGTTATTATCTGTGTATTCACTTGCATTGGTATTAACTCCAAAAGTTCATGCAGCAGTTTGAAGTAGTTTTAGTGGCTTTCTATTAGCATATGCTATTTAGTGAATCAATTGAGAATCTGTTACTCAAACTTTGGTTTACGGTTGTTGATGTAATATTTGGTTTCTATTGACTTTATGCGTTTAAGCAGAAGGAAGTGTTTTGTTTTAACGTCCTGTCCACACAAGAATAAGTTATGTTTCATTGTGTGCATTGACATCTGCTGTGTGTGTGTGTGTGTGTGTGTGTGATAACCTTGGCCCTACATTTGAGTAATTATCTGACCAGTTTTATAATATAATGTACTGCATAAAGGTGTGCCAGAGCTGAGAGAAATGTGTGTTTTATTTTGCGTTAATGGCAATATAATATCCCAATACAATTATTTAAGTCTGTGGGGGTTAGCTCTCAGTAGAATCCTCCCAGATTCATTGAGCGCTCCCTTTAAAATCCAGCCAAATCTGCACTCCAGTCAGTTCCTGAACACGAGTGTGAAATGGGCTCTTCTCCAGATTTTGAGAAAGCTAATATTGTTCACTTTACTTATGAACTAGTTAAATTTATGTTTTCCCATGGGCCTTCCCAAACCACATTTTCTTGACAGACTGCCAGAGGAATAGTGCATCATGAAAAAACTTGCATAAAAAAAGGAATAAATTCCCAATGTTTTGGTTTTCTGAGGTGATGTAGGTTAATATATCAATGACTACTTCTTTTATGCAGTCCATGATGTATCCTAATGATTTTGGTGATCCCCTGACTTTCCCTCTAGCGCCATCATGAGGTTGACATTTTAAGTGATGGATGGATTGCCATGAATTTCCCCTGATTTGTACTCACTTTCAATTTTCATCTATCGCTATCATCAGGACAAAGTCAAATTTTGGTTCATCACCAATTTCTTGCAAAACTAATATTCCCATCAGCCTCAACCGTATACTTCATATTTAGTGCCAATTGGCAAATGTTAGCATGCTACACGCTACGCTAGGATGGGTACTTTGGTAAATATGATACCTGCTAAACATCAGCATGCTAGCACTGCCACTGAGTGCATGGTGACGTTAGCTTAAAACTCAAGCGCAGTTGTGCCTCCACACAGTCTGCAGTGGAGACTCTTCGTCTTGTTTTCTAATGTGTCACTTAGAATCGGCTCCTCTTTGACTTCACAGTCGTACATTTAACACAACAGTTTGTTTTTTGCTCGGGAACACCGGTGAGTTGAAATGGTTGCTGCAGCTGGACAGAGGTCTTAATGCTCGGCTACATCCTCACTGGATGTCAGACACGCTTCAACAAATCCATGCTGTTGAATCCACTTTGTAGCTGAACGGTGAAACACAGAGAATACGCCACGGTCTGTTTAAAGCTCTGTCTTCGTAATAAAAGAGAATTTCCTTCCTATTATTCTTTAGATATGCCTCTGAAGAACACGCATGATTTGCTGAAGTAATCTTCCCTGTGATATAAATTTGATGGTACCCCAGAAGAGGGCCTCGCCCCGGACTGGGCCCGACTGACCTGAACTGGTGTTTTATTGATCATGTTACAGACGCTCCCCTGTGTCCTTGGGCTTGTTGGAGTATGAATCTGGTGAGAAATGAGAAGCAGAGATAATTACAAGCAGGCGCACAGAGCCACAGCACTAAAGAATGACTATTTGATCAATAGATGCTGGAGTGGGGGGAAAGGCAGTGCTCAGAAATGCCAGAACTGAGTTTCATTTCCTCTCTTGATGTTTATCCATATCTTCAGAGATGGAACGTTCAATGACTGGTCAAGAAAACATTTGAACCTTTAAAGAAAAAAAAAAAAAGAAACAACCCTGAATGACAAAATAATCCAACCCCTCCAGTAGTTTGCAGCCTGTGTCTATTTGTGATGTATGTTTTGGTATAGAGAATATTTGCTCTTCCTATAGACTATAGCAGTGTCCCAATTCCATACCACATTCTAGTATTCAGTATTTATATAGTAATTTTCATAGAACAGAGTCTGGTTTTTGCTATTAGTATGGAAATCAGTGTAGTTGTTGTTTTTTACCTGCAGGAAGTGATACCAGATTTGTGCCCAGTGTGTCAATAAAACTGCAACCTATGCTTACTTTTTCTTTGTACTTATAGTACACACTACAGCTGCTCTTACAAAGTACTTACTGTTGTATGCAGTAGGCATTCAATTCTACTTTGTCATACCGTTGCACCTTGAACTTTGACCTTTTTGCTCATATACTCTGCTGAGTAGAGGATTGTGGGTCAGAATAGCCAGAAAAGCATGCTTGCTTGCATACTTTAAAATGCAACAGGATGAAGTATGGCATCCCGGTAATTTTGGTTTATTGCATTTGACATAAAATGTATTGGGACATACTAAATATTTTTCTGGCATACTTAATAGTATGGGTATTGAAATGCACAATGCCAATTCACAAAAGAAAACGATTTCAAAAGATTTTCAGTAACTTACTTTTCAGATATTTATACAATACTTTATTTTTTGTTTTCTGAGACACAACTTGTCATAATATTTTGTGCTGGGCTTCATTAACCATTGTGAGACAACCTGTACAAGTTGAGCGTCTTAGTAGGCAATCTGACTATTATAGGTGCACTTCATTTTGTCACTAGTCCAAGTAACTTCTTAGCAGCTGGTGCATGCTGGGATATGCACTGAAGCTTTAGCCTCAGTGTGATATTATGTACTGTTTGTAGCCATTGTATACTTATTAAAAAAAAACGCTTATATTAGATTCTTTTTTTTAAAATGAGTCAGCTGGGAACATTAATGATGGCTGAAGTGAGGGGGGCGGGGCTTAGCGTATGGTCATTTGGTAGTTGTATGTGCTGTGTCAACAGTGAGTTGTTAGTAGTTGTTTGATATAGGTGGTGACCGACTGGTCTGTTCAATGCTTGCATATTTATTTCCACCAACTTCCGTTTGGGAAACGCATAACTTTTATATTCAGTATAACATATATCTGCAGTTTGCCTAAATCAATGTGCAGTGTGTTGAAACTGGCAGGAGTTGAGAAGAGGGGTAATGTTGTAGACCTCTGCTCCCTTTACTCATCTGAACACTTTTATTCACTTTGTGAAAAGGTATATTAAATCATTCAATCTCAAAGCCCATTTACTTGAGCACTGTGTGTGTGGGTGTGTGTATGTGTGTGTGTGTGTGTGTGTGTGTGTGTGTGTGTGTGTGCAATTAGCTTTTACTGTGTCCCATGCTCTGACCTGCTTTATGCTTGTTCATCACTCATCTGTTCAATGACTGAACATTTTACAGTTCGGAGAAAAAAAAGAATTACGCTTGAGTCTGTTCCACTTTCACAGCCCAATGAGTGTCAAGTATATCTAATACTTCGAAAAAAAATCATACCCACTGAGTTTTAAGAGCTCTTACCGTCAGCCTCTGGCTTCCTGTGTTTGAAATGGCTATAATTAATGTTATTTTCCGCTGTGCTCTAATCATGATTCAATCCTTAATAATAGTCAAAGACCTGAATGGCACTCTTGGTCTTGGAATAAGAGCAGTACATATTTCAAATTATTTCTATACATTTCACCATGTGGTATGGTAGAGCTGCATGCACAATACGAGCATTGTTTCTTTGTTGCTGCTGATAATACTGCAGTGTTGTTTTCCCTCTCGGTTCTACAGCTAGAGTAGTGGGAACATGATGAATAACCAACAGTGCCAAGTAATAAGTCTGGGGATGCCAATAGTGTCAGCTGTGTGGGGTTTATGTGCAGGAGCTAGCCCAGGTGCTAGCCCAGGAGCTAGCCCAGGAGCTAGCCCAGGTGCTAGCCCAGGTGCTAGCCCAGGAGCTAGCCCAGGTGCTAGCCCAGGAGCTAGCCCAGGTGCTAGTCCAGGAGCTAGCCCAGGTGCTAGTCCAGGAGCTAGCCCAGGTGCTAGCCCAGGTGCTAGCCCAGGTGCTGATGCTGCTGGTGAACCAGTCGGACGTCTCAAGAAAAGATGACGCTTGTTTGAGCTGACGAGTTCCTCCATATTCACTCACCACCTGGTCCGCTTACGGTAAAATCCTCACACTGAGCCCTCTGCATTAGTGAATCTGTTTCAAGCACACATTGTTGTTACCATAGCAATCAATTCTGTGAAGAAGAAAAAACCAACAACCGTAAAACCTAAACTAGTGAAACTGTGCATGTTAGTTGTGGATGTGTCTATGGATCTGAATAAACCTTTTCAGCAGAGGGTTCCTGCCGCTGTTGGCCTGCATCTCACAACTTTTCCATCGATACACCAGGGGCACATTCTGGTCCACTCTCCTGTTTCCTGCTGTGATGTGTAATGACATTTGTGATAACCAGGAAGTTGGAGCTCTGTGTTTTTCCTCCTGGGCCCTGCAGGTCATAAATATCCAGCTGGGAAACAAGTCTCCACCTGTGATGCTGACACCTGTTGCATTTGTGTGTGTGTTCACACACACACACACACACACACACACACACACACACACACACACACACACACACACACACACACACAAAGTAATCTGACTGGATGCTCATCGCTTTTTTTATAGAAACATGGAAAAATAATTGTAACCATTTGGGCTCTCAAACTCTACATAACATGGGGTTTTATATACTGATGCTATTGAGCGTTATATAATATATATATATATATATATTTTTTATTTCTACAATAAAGCGAGGAGGTGTATATAATTAATCTGTTTTATTGCTATTTTCCTTATGCTATTTTTTTTTTGGTTCACTTGACTAAGAAAATAAAATTACAAACCTGTGTTATTTGTTCAGAAATGCTTTAAAGAATTTCAGGTTTACTCAGAAAACACGTGTTGAAGTAGTTACTGTGAAAACATCCACTGGATTCATGGCCACATTTCACGGCCAGAAGAACCCAGTTACTTTCTAACAAACACAAGAGGATCTTTGCGGCTTATTCAGAAACAAATTTCTCCTTTTTGTTACAAAACAGCAGTCAGCCAGAAAGCCTTGAAGTGCAAGGAACATGTTGAAATGACACAAAGGAGATCATGTGCCATTCCTCACTTGAGATTAACAAGATGCTTGTTTGGCACGCTAAGTGCATGCTGATGTGGCGGGGATCAGGTGCATCAGGTGCATCAGGTGCATCAGGTGGAGGAATGACCTTTACAACAATCGCAGCGAGAATTTCTATTTTTTTCTGTTTTCTGTTTTGATCTTCAGTCTCTATAAACCCTTTTCATTTACTCTTTTTTTTACTCGGGCTGAGTGCTGGATGGTCTGCTTTTCTGGCAATAATTATTTAATATCATGGATTTGGACTAACCTGAGCGTTTTGAATGCTATGTAGGGCACAATTGTGAAGCCGATTGAGAAGCTGATTGAATAACTTTGGTAATGTCACAATAAACAGCCATTTTCCATCAGAATCTTTCTTTCTCAGCATATTATAATACTGACGGTAGCAGATGTCTTTTTTTTTATAATTGTGAAACCTGTTGTCAGTAAGTGCATCCTTACGACGGTGTGCAAACATTCAATCTCTACATTTAACTTGAAGTAATTGGTGCTCTTCACTTAGAAACCGTGTTAAAGTAATAAGATGCTAAGTGCATTTAAAGTATTTGTAATGTTGGCGTCAGCTAAAATGAACATTAATCAAAATCTTCCACAATCGGTGATGAATATGAGGTTAATTATAAAAATGTCTTTGTACAAAAAGGAGCTCCAAATCTTATGTGGAATTGTTCATACTTGCAGTAGTTTGAAGAAAATGACTTTCCTCCAGAATATGCAAATCTATTCTTCAATTGATCAGATCATAATGCATAATTTAGTCCAATAGTAAGGCTCATTTTGAATACATGTAATGAACTGTTTACAGAGAACCAAATGTCACTAAACGATATCAGCGTTGATGCTGTGTTCTGACAAGAGTGTATTCATAATGGTTATCGCCGCGGAAACTGGCATCGTGATGGTAATTGGGTATTTTGTGACACACGCAAACTGCAGCAGGTTGAAGAGGTCTGATCCATCAGCTGTACGCCCTTCAGTTGTGCTTATTAAATATTATGTAAATGTGTTTGGTGTGCTTTGCTTTCCAACAAAACATTTCAACTGCTGGTTTTGTTGGTCACATCAAAAACCTCAGTGGACCCGTCACCGTCGCTCATCATGTAAACGGCAGCAAAGACAAACATATTGGAACAAAAGGAGCAGTCAACTGGTTTTATGACCATATAATCTAAGAACAATAAGTAGAAAAATAGTAGAGGTCTTTTTCAACAAACAGCTGGAGGGAAGCATCCAGGCCTGCTGTGACAGATGAAGTGTTGCTGCCCTCTGCTGTACAAACTGTGAAAGACTCACTGCAACAAGTACGTTTCCAATTAATTCAATCTTTTCTTAGCTGTAGTTAAGAAAATAGCCACAGCTTTTACCATAATCAAAACAAAAAATATATTTAGGTTATTATAATGTAAAATGTAGCAAAAGGAGATCTTCTGAAATTGTTACTAGAAAGTGTTTTTTTTATGCCTGATAAATGAGATTTAATTTTCTATCAACGTTTAATCAATGCTTCAGGAACAAGAGTGCAGCAGGATTGAAAACATGTTGATATATCTCTCTCTCTATATATCTATATATAAATAATCAATTTACCTAATCTAATCTTCCTTTGTAAATAACAATCCACTTCAAATAATAAAATTACATCTACCTGCCTAAACTTTTGAATTTGCTCCCTCATGCTAACTAAGCAGACATTTATTTTAAGTATCAAGGCTACTGTGTCTTAATCCACAACAGTTCTGATAAAATAAGTAAATAAGTTTAGAGATGGGTAAACCTGGTTACTAAATTCTTGGACACCAGACTGTATTAAAGCATTGACTCAAAAACATTATCCTTTACACTGATGATCACTTTCTTTATTTACAATGTTTCAGTCCTGAGACCTTCATCGTGATGAGGATGGTGTTTACCGGATAATGCCCTGAAGGCGAGGTCATCATACTCACAAATGCTGTATTTCGCTGAATAAAACTGGGCCAAATGCATCAGAAACCACCTGAAAATATTGCGCAGTTGACTGTAAACAAACAATCCTGCTGAATAAATCATTTGACTTTTCCACCTCACAAATCCAGACTTGCTGATTTGCCTAAATAACAGCTCTGAGTCTCAGTGTGTGTCTTCAAATCTGAATCAATTGAGCGATCCACAGTTCAGGGTACATCTTTGAAATAATTTATTCAATATTCATATATGGTAATATAATGTTTCATGATCAGCATATAAAATATGTACAGAGCCAAGCATTAGTAAAAATTACAGATTCTGCTGGGAAAGTATGTGCTTATATTGTAGAAGGCGGTAATATCTGAGCAACTTCCATGAGGATATCTTCATTAAACAATCATTGATCCCGGATCTCTATACTCCAGATGTGCAGGTTCGAGTAGATGAGTAGCACAGCTTGAAGTGTAAATGGTGTTCCGAGATTAAGAAAGGCTGCAGTTGGACTGTTTGGTCTCTCTCCCCTAAACAAAGAGAAAATACAATTAGAAACAAAAACCGACACATTTCATATACTAATTAAAAATGTATGAAACGCTAATTAGCCTTTCTTCTGCCAATAAAGAAAGTTTAAAAGGAGATGGATTGCCATGACTACAGTGTACCTCTGTGTTCCTGTGGGCATGCTACGGACGCCTAAGCTTTCCGGGTACCTGTTGTCTCTGCTGCTGACGCCTGTATTCTTCTTCGCTGGCAGCGAGAGCCTGAGCGAGAGCCTGATCCTCCTGCTCCTGAGGGCTGGGACACAAACAAAAGAACCTAAGAATCGCAGGCAGTGAAAACTAAACAAAGAAAAGCCCCGTGACATTTATTCATAATGCTGCCTCTTTGTCATTTGTACAGTAGATTCAAGTGACGACGACGTGCAACGCACGATTCATCCCTAACCTCGGAAATGGCAGCAAAGAATCTCAACGCACACAAGCTGTTCTGGAGCATTCAAAAATCAGATCACAAACCAGAAGGCTCGGAAACTAGTGACAAAAATGAGCCTTTAATTGATATGATGGTCTCCGGAACATCAGCAGCATGTTTATTTTCGTTCATGTTTCTCGTGAGTTACTGTTGTGCAAATTAAACTCTTTAAATGCAACGCTCTCCGTCTGTATCGACAGTGAAGGTGAGAGCAAGCCGCCTTCTGCATCCCTTTTTTTAAAAAGCTACTTTTAATAAAAAATATTTTTTTTAACTGTAGGTGATTTTTAAATTTTATGTATCGTTTGAATGTATTGGTGTTATCCGATGTTTTACTTACTAAGAAAGGAGCTGCGTACATAATTATTTATTGGGATTTGACTGTTGCGTTTGCTGGACGACAACCATGTTTTTCTAATTCTCATGTCAAAATCGGTCCTTCTTGTAATTTACACCTTTTTACTTTCTGAATAAACATTGATAACATGGACCTCCATCGCACTGTTACTTGATCCCTTAAACATAAATTGGTCACTTGCACCTCCCCACTGTAATGCAGTTCCACTGTTTTAAGATGGTTAGTCGGGCAAACACATTCCACTCAGCAGCAGCACGCTGACGTTTTAGGAGTTGAGTCGAGCTGACCATAAAAGAAGCATCTGGGTTTTGATGGAAGTTTACTCACGTAAGGGCCGGCTGAACCGTTTCTCTTGAATCAGCCAAAGACATCTCCAGAGCCCGTTGTAAAGCCTGCTCCTCCGTCTGCAATGACAGCACAATCGTTTTTAGATTTCATTTTCCTCGCGTTTGGGGAATTATTTCATCATCATGTGACATTGCCCATACCATGCCGGCCTGAAATGATGCTGATGGTGGTATCACATTCTGTGCTGAGACGGAAGTAGGAATCTGCGGTGTAGTGCTGAGGTGGGGGGAAAAAAAGTGAATTTTTATTTTTCAGGCATCTATTTGAAAAATGATTAGACTGACTATTTTCTCTGCATTGCTTTAAAATGTGTAAAAGTGCTTACCCAGTGCTGTGTCCTCTGCTGTTGGCACTGACCCCGTTAGAAAAGGGTCTAGAGTTTCTTGCACCTGATGAAGTAGAGGTGGAGGTAGAGGTGGAGGAAGCACCTTGGGCCCTCATTAAAGCAGATTGTCTACAACAACAAAAAGCCAGCAATTCTTAATGTAATATTCTGATGAAACCACAGCATTATCTGAAGAGGTAGTGAGACTGTACCCACCCAGCTTTGGACACAGGTTTCCCATCAGTCTTACAATCATGGTCTAGTGGGTGCCGATGTTTAAGACAGTAATTTGAATGACACTGGTCACAGGTAACTCGCATCATTTCCTTCTGCTTACAGCCTCCTTTAGAACATCTATTGGTGAAAATCTGGAAGAAAAAAATATTATGTATTAATCTTGGATTCAAACCCTCTGTTCTAAGGTGAAACGCCTCAGTTTGATAGTAACCTTTCTCTTTCTCTGCGCAGGGTCCGATTTGCAATCCCGATCAATGTGTTCACCAACTTTAATGTCGGGCGTCTCTCCCCTCTTGATAGGAATGGGGATGTCACACAAAGGACATACTGGGACCTGGATGTCCTAATGGGAAAAATTAATAAAATAACTTAAAAAAGACATTAAATAAACATGGGAATACAGAACCTAAAAATTTTAAGATATTACCATCACCACACGTTTCACAATATTAAATTAGTCAATTCAGGACAGATTGGTGGATAAAGTGGGATTATTTATTTGTCACTAGATTTTACAGCAATTAAGTTGATGGAAGACATAAATAAATAAATAAATAAATAAATAAATAAATAAATATATATATATATATATATATATATATATATATATATATAAATAAATTATATAAATATATATATAACTTCATAAAAACAACCTAAAGAAATGGCTTGATCATTTTATAGCCTGTAAATATGACCTAAGTAGAACATTGTTATTATAGTACATAAATTGCACTATGCTGCAAACAGTCAAATTACCTTCTTGTAGGACGACATGCATTTGTGAGTTGCATAGGTGATGTGGTCCTTGCAGAAAATCTCTTTACAGGCATCACATCGCATTGGAAGAAAATCTGCAATGAAAGTTTTTTTAAAATTTCAGGTTAAAATCTAATTTAGGAGAATAAACAAGACGGCCATCGTCATCTTTCCCAAACAGGACTTACCTAAACGTTTGCATGTTTTCTCGGAGCAGTGCTCTCCCAAATCCGGTAACTCCATCACACAGCGATACCTCGAGAGCCAAACGTTACAGTGGTGAGATCTCAACGACCTGGAGAAGGAATGGAAAAGGTTTAGTTTTGACTAAACAAGATTAAATTCGGACTAAACACTGAAAGGGGTGGGGTCTGTGTATGCTAGCAAAACGTTAGCTATGAAACTGCCATTGACATTTGTTATTGAACGTTTTTGATTGCTAGTGTCGTGTCAAGACGGCTTATTATACAACGTTAGTAACAACATGTATTTGTACTTAGAGGTGAAGCTGGTTTTGGCTTTCAAACGTTATTTTGGTTTAGAAAACGGACAAACAATCCCAACAGAGGCTGCTAACTTGCTACTTAACTAGGCCAATGCTAACCTACATGACTAGGTTGGTTACATAACTGTCCACAGCCAAGATTATCTCTGCTATACAATTACAACCAACATAACAGCTAACAGAAATAACCTAACTGTACTGTGACCAAAGCATCACAAGACGACGCTTTCAAGTTGCCATTAGTGATACTTGTTTATTAACAACAACACAAGCTAGCAGATAGCATATAACGCAAAGCCAACAATCTATTTTAATCTCATTATTGAAGTGGGTTAAAACACAGACTGCTTCACGTGCCCCTATATAGACGAAGCCCCCTGAATAAACACAGTAAACACCACCAGCTGACACCCAGTTGTTGTATTTCGACGTTAAACGAACAGTAACGTCAATATTAAGCTAACTGACTAAGCTAGCTGCTGGTTAGTTAACGTAACGGCAGCGTTACTTGCTGACGTTAATCTCAACCGTCGTTTAATTTTCACTCACCAAAATGTCGGGTTTGTTGTGTTTGGAGTTGAAGGCAACGAGTCTCCAATGATCCCGGTTCCTCCCGATGTTCTCGTTTCTTTTTGACCGCCGATCCCTGAGCGCCTCCGCCCGCTGAGCCGTCTGTTTTCATCGAGTTTTTTCTGATGTGTCATGCAGGCTCCTCCCAACGAGGATGACGTCACTGACGTCATGAACACGTTGGGTTAAGTCAGGTGTGTTATTTAACACGGGTGATGGAAATGACGGGCGAAGTCTGGAAATATCCAGAAGTCACGTCGAGAAACGTCTGGAAAGATCTTAGACACTTTTTTTTCCATCTTTATAAATGTAATGTCATTTTGTGGACATTTGTCTCTCGACTGTGATTTACTTAAGAGCATGGCTTCTCTACTTTTCAAATTACGTTGACATACAAAGACTGAAAAATACAGCTGTCTACTTTTATTTATTTTTATTTATTTTGTATTTATTTTTTTAAAGCTCATGGCGGAAGTTTTTATGCCGCGTCATTCAACTGAATTCCAGGCAGTGCGACTCATGTGTATGTAGAATGATGAGTGTTGGCTGCCTTCAACTGGTCGAAGTGGGGAATTGCAACACATTAAATGAGTCAAATCAGCATCAACGTACATATGATGGCGCAAAGAGTGAGATTGGCGAGGGTAATAATATCAGGGTGAAGAGTTTTCAAGGGCGGGTCATGATTTCTCCAATCGAGGAAAAAAAAACATCACGTACCGAATTCCCAATATGTCCCATGAAAAAGTTACTTTCTAAATAAAGTGGCCAAACAAATTACCAGACGATCATAATATGACTAGTCAATGCAAGTTAAGCCACTGTTGGAGTCTAGTTGTTTGACATTAAGAGTAATATTTTTTTGCCTCTCATTTTATTCTTAATATGGTGCATATCGGTGTTAGTAACATATCCTGTATTGTTAATTGTAATGTTCCTTTGGTGAGCAAGATTACCTTTTTTTCAGCCATAAGTCAAAACTGCATGTCATTCACCGGTAAAATTTGTATGTATTAGATTCACCTATGCGAATGCAAATCAATGACTGGGTTAATGAGCTTTGCTGAAGTACAGAACTAAATTTAATTCATTAGCAGCACTTTATCTCATCTTTAAACATCTGCAAGCTGTGGTCAAGCCATGAGGAAATTTAAGAGATTCCCCACACACACATTTCAAAATACGAATACATTTTTTTAATACTGTACTTTAGGGTTTTCCAAATACAAGATAGAATACCTAGACTCATTCATGATGTGCTGCCATGTGATGAGTGGTGAAGGCAAGGGGGAGGTGTGTGTGTGTGTGTGTGTGTGTGTGTGTGTGTGTGTGTGTGTGTGTGTGTGTTTGTACATATTCACCTGAGGGTTTCCCGTAATAGGGCAGTAAGACAGTAGTTATAGGTACTCACGGGCTCCTGGTGGTTTATTTACAGTATGTTTTAGGAGGTAAATCTGCTCATTGAACTCTGCAGTTCGTCTCATTAGCTGGACAGTGTGTGAGTGTTGCATTGTGGGAGACACTTAACATTTTGTACTGAGGGAGTTCAGGAATGTTCTCAAATGTCTAGAACTTCACTTCACTGTGTTTGTATTGCTATATTCAGTCTGTTTGATATCGGCCGGCCTCTGTCCACTGCAGTAAAGGTAACGGGTTGAGGAAAATATTTGACTTCCAGAAAATGTCCTTCCTAAGCCACACTGCCCTTATCCCCGTTTAGATACCAGATGTCTGGAGTACTTCGCTGTAGATGGTCAGCTGTCGTGCAGGAAGTATTTTGGTATTCGTTTAAATTGATTTGAAGTTAAACTTTGTGATATCTTCTTGCTATATTAGGCTGAGCCTGCATGCTACGTCCTCATAGAATCTCCCCCATGATACAGCTGCATCACTCTTTGTGACCCCAGACAGTCGACATTAGGTATGAAACTGTAAATCTGACTCACTGAATTCTTTTGATTTGTTGTATGTTGAATATTACACTTCGCAAACTGCACATTATTTCCTGGATTACAGAAAAAAATATTATTCTACTATATTTTAAATTGTTCTATGTCTGGCTACATATATGTATATATGTGTGTGTGTGTGTGTATATATATATATATATATATACATATATATATATATATATATACATATATATATATATATATATATATGTATATATATATATATATATATGTATATATATATATATTTATGTATATATATGTATATGTGTGTGTATATATATATATATATATATATATATATATATATGTGTGTGTATATATGTATATATGTATATATCTTATATCTTATACATGTATAAGAGTGACATTTTTTTTTTATATATTCTATATATATATATCAAAAAAATAAAAATATTTTCACTCTTATACAATACAACTTTGACTAAGTTTATATTCTGTTCTACAATATGATTCTTGATCAATTTTACCGCAATGAGGCCTGCAGAGTTGCGATACATGACTCTTTAATTTTCCACAAATATGTTTTCTATTTTAAAATATCTATAGCTTTGGAATGTAATGTACTTAATTTTAATATTTTGTTGTATTTATTATTTTAAACCACTTTAACTACATCCGCTTCAGACTTTTTCTTGTACTGCAGTAACATGTGAATTTCTCCTCGGGGCATCAATATAATATCTGATCTGAAATATGCACACCAGTTAAGCGTTGATTTAGACTTAATAGAAGTCATAATAAATTCAATCTTTTAAGCCTGGAAATATAACGTTCCCTCTAGTGGGTCGACAGAAGCTCTGATAAACTGTTCATTGAAGATTTGGCAAGCCAGATAGAAAAATAGTAATGTGCTTTCTATCTTTTTAAATATTAAACCGCCAAAGAGTCTTTGAAAAAGCCTAAAGTAATATTCAACATTCATGAAAATGTGTGTTACTCTGCGTTATTAAAAAGTGAGATAGAGCCGTATAATTCCAATATCACAATTTGACATCAATATTTTTTAAACTCAAGTCCAATCATCCA